>JBCFYV010011172.1:88300168-88723608 GCA_039000515.1 Timema cristinae
GGTGAGAGGTACCAGGAACCGATAGTGGTCCATGTAAACATGATATTCATCCATTTTGGAGGTGAATGAACTTATGGCATGTATTCAATAAGATTAAGGAGTGAATCTGCCTGCCTCGGTGGCTCTGTGAGTATCGGCATCAGTCTTGTCTTGTCTAGTTTGCCATTCTGATGTGGTTTTCGGGGATCAAATCCGGAAGGGTGTTCTGAGGTGTTTTTACTAAATGGTTTATTCACTTTAAATCCATTATAATTCGGGTGTACTTATCTTTAAACTCTACCTTCTTTGTTCATACCCTATTAGTTTAAATTTACCCGCCTCGGTGGTGTAGTTGGCTAACGGCTTGTCATGTTGAGCCCGACTGCTGAGGACGGGGAGATCGAGGTTCGAATCTCGGTCGGGTGAACTGGGTGTGGTTTTTCCTAAATGGTTTTCCACTCTACCTCCACGCAAATGCGGTTCACTCCCTCTAATTCAACCTTCCCAATTCCTAATCCATTAGAGTAATTAGTACTTAAAGCGTATAACCCGAATGGGTAGTAAGACGCGGTGCTAAGTATTCTTATTATTAGTTTAGATTTGCGGATTTTTGGGTGGGTAGTAAGATTCTGAGCATGAAAATAAACACAATCATTAAATTTTTGCTAGTATAACCTTATTAATATTTTAGAGATGGAATTTTCAACTTCTAACAAGAACATTAGAAAGTTTTGTATTATTTCATATCAAAAGTGGTAGAGTATTTACAACTTTATAGAACACTCCAGTATGATTGAGGAAGATACAATAACATTAAATTATTTTCACTGACAATTGTAGAATGTTCCGTGAGAATCTAGGATTAATTTTATTCTCTCTCCAGATGATTCACGTTTAAGGCCATTCGACATATAAATTTTACTGCACAGTTTTTTAACAAGTGTAGCTATAAATAGTGATTTGATAATCAACACTTTACCTAAGTTGGTAGCATGTCTGTCTACTGAGATAAGGGTCCCGGGTTAAATTTCTGTCATGCAAAAAAATTGATCATTGATGAAATGTGGGTTTACCTTTTTACAGTTATGAATTAATGGCCGGGGACTGTATGTTTGGCCTGTCCTAGTCTTAAGTTAGATTATCAGGCAAATGAATCTACGACAGGCCTAACAAGCCGGTAGTGGGAAATATATGGCTTTAACGAAAACTGACCCAAGCTGGAAACAGTAATAGATGTAAAGTATACACTTGTTAAAACTTTGCGGTAAAATTTTTACTATCTAATGATACTTTTGTAGATTTGTTTTAATCTTATAGCGGACTAACAAATATTTTTTGACCATTCCTAAACTTTCATTTTGTGGTTCTATCTGGACACCTTTCAACCACATCGTATCGCTCACATATCGAAGCAAGCTTACGTGTTTTTAACTCTCGAAAACAAAAACCTTATAACATTCAAACTTCTGACCACAGCTTCCGGAAATACTTGGGAGTGTTTTATACATAGCTGTCTACCCCACCTTATGGACAATTATTTGGTAAGAGTGATTGACCGCAGGTCTAGGAAACCCAGGTTCCAACTCTTGAGGACACTCGTGAGCTTATTTGTCTACTGATTCCTCCTGTTAGATAGTTAGCAAATACCCAGGGTCTGTTGTATATTTTGTAATATTATAGTTTGATATGGAACTTATATGCACTTAGAAATTGCACGTTAAATACTCTAATTAAAACAATTTCTAGTTGTTTTTTCATGTGTTCAATTTATTAGAGAGATTCACAACAGCTCAGTGAGTGTTGCACTCTTAGGCCTAGGCTGAGAAATTTTAAATTCTTATGTTATTTTAACCTTTTATTTATAAGGTAGCCATTAAATATCAAACGTATGATAAATGAATATGCCACACTTTTCTAACGAATGTACAGTACACATCTGACAGGAAAAAAACTACTAGTTCTATTTTCACGTATTCATACGTCAAGTCATGTATTATGCAGCTGTCACTTTTGTTAGATATAATCAATACTTATAAAATAAAACTAGTAATGTAGTAATTAGTTATTTTAATAATTTGGCCTCATAAAAATGTGTTTGTATTTGTAACAAAATTAAGGTATAGTTTTATTGTTTTCTTAGCACCGTGTATTCGGGCTTTACGCTTATGTACTTACTGGGTAGTAAGTGGAGCAAAATCTCTGGTAGGGCGCCTCCCCAGGTAGCGGGGAGGAGGATGCCCGCCCCCGCTGGGACTCTCGCTGATCTGGGGACTATTAGATCCAGAGTGCTGTGGGACACCCATCGGGGCAGGGTACCGGGGGTGTAATATACTCGGGGAGGACCAACTAGTAGGTTAGGTATAGGAAAGGACAAATAGGACTTTTAGATTTAAGTGTTTATATTAAATGTATTATTGTATTTATTTTTAAAGAACATATCTAAAATATGTTATTTTAATTCAAGATGTAGACCTAGGTCCCGAGCTACATGCTAGGAATCGAGATAAATAGTGTAAATAAATAAATAAATATGTACTTACTTGCATTAATGTGTTATGGATGGGAAAGGTTGAATTCATAGGAAGGTTTGTATGTAGGGCTAGTAAAAATATTTAGAAAAAATCACTTTCAAGACATCCGACCGGGATTCGAACCTTGATCTTCCCGTCACCAAATGTCGAGTCTTGCGATAGTGATGCTTTAGATTATTTGACCACTGCAGCGGATAAGGTAAAGTTAATGTGTGAAATGTAATATACACTCACAAGATTAAACATACACTGTTCATTAAATTGTTTTTCGTTCGCGGCTTCCATTACTTAAAAGTTGTTGTTTTTTCAATATAGATATAAAACCTTTCATGGATAACTTTACTATATTAATATTTCTAGCTGAAACACATGTTTTCAAATTATGATAATTAAATTAACTTTGTTTAAGAATATATTAAAATGTGCGTTAAGAAATGCTCTTCACCATGACAAGGTCACCGCCTCTAGAAAGCCAACTCTGAAAACATACTTTCACTGTATAAATCAAATACAACCATATAATTTCAAAAGTTTTGTTTTGGTACGCGCTCATTAAGAAATTTTAATCTCATTAAAACGATTATTTCACTCCCATCACTTCCTCAGCTGCGTTCATTAACATCTAAATACAGAAGATACGATCCCAAACCACATCTGGGAGGGACTGATTCGATTACTGCATGATTTAAGTTTTAATATAAACGTAGTGTGAGAATATTGAGATGTAATTTTTGCTTCCGTGCATCACGTCCTACTACCCATCTGGGTTAGCCCCATGTTTAAACTGAGAAAGTATAAATGAGAAAGGTAAAATATATATAAAATGCTTCCGCATTTTCGTGGAAGAGAGAAACAATGCCTAAGAGAATTCGGACAGGAATGGAATACCAACCTCCCCATTAAACCAGATAAAACTAGTTTTACGTCTTACTCTGTGGGGCGGGTAGTCGTTTTTATGGTTGTTTGATCGTCTTTCCACGCATATAAAGAGGTTAATTTTCTTAAAATTCTCTCTCCTCATCGTGTTCCTTTAGGCAAACTAGTATACATTGATCACATCAGTTTTATCCCTGTAACTTTAAATAATAACAACTAGAAGTCACACGCTTCGTGGCCGCATGGTCTAAGACGTTACTCTCACAGTAGACTAGAATGTCGATGACGGGGAGATTAAGGTTCGAATATCGGTCGGGTACCTTGAGGGTGGATTTACAAAAATTGTTTTCCACTCTCCTTCTATAAAAATATGAGTACACTTTTTATAAAGACATCCTTCTTAATCTCTAAAACCATAAGTGTAATTAGTACATAAATGTATAACTCTAATGGGTAGTGAGACGCGATGCTAAAATTACTTGAAGTCCCAAATCTTCTCTACAATTTTCATAAGAGAGCCCTTACCTGTTCGCTAAAAGGTGAATGGTATATTTTCACGTATTCATTGTGTCAAGTTATGTGATCTGCAGTTGTCACTTTTGATATTATCAATATTTATAAAACAACACTGATAAAATAGTGAAATGTAATTAATTTTTGGAACTAAAAAAGTTGGTATCTTATAAAAGGACCTTCCTATGAAAATTGTACTGTAGTTACCAGTGTCACTATCGACAACAATTTAAATAATAAGATTTATTCCAAACAAGAGAGAGTGAATTAATACAATATAAATAATAATTATACTCACTTTTGTACATCTCTAAATGGAACGCATAAGGTCAAACGTTTCCACAAATTAGACTGACTATAAAATCTGCTGGG
The DNA here is from genome assembly GCA_039000515.1 of Timema cristinae. Lineage (NCBI taxonomy): Eukaryota > Metazoa > Arthropoda > Insecta > Phasmatodea > Timematidae > Timema > Timema cristinae. Next base: position 88,304,440 of record JBCFYV010011172.1, read on the forward strand.
AGTTGTGGATTGAGCATGCGTAACATTTCGAGAAGTACCTTGTGACTTGCGAGAGCTAAGGGTTCTGTCACCAGTCTAGAATATGGCTACATCGTACAAGTACAGGTGTTACTGACTGAGCCGCCGAACACAATAAAGCCATTTCCTCCACTAGTGCACGTATCTTTGAGTTCAAGTTCGGGAGTAGTTTTAAATCCATTCCACCCTACTAGCTATTAGTTCCTAATTATTTTTTTTAATTTTTACTTATCTGTCAGAGTTTTTCTTGTTTGACTAACAAAACAATTAATACTGCTTGGTATGTTTTAGTTTGATTAACCCTCTATTTGTTTTTAGTCTTTCAAAAGGAAAATATCACACTATTTAGGAATTAAAAATAGTATACACTGTATATGTTTAGTAATTTGAAGAAAAGGGGTACTTTAAGATATAACTGTTAGCATTTAATAAAATGACACATCTCGCCAATGCTTCCTTAAAATCTAAAACGAGAAGCATTTTATCATAAGAGTGTACATCAAATTTCTTACGACGCAAATTAACAGTATTAGAAGTAATCACAGCGATGAACTCTTGAAATGAGATGAACTCTTGAAATATTTTTTTGGGGCTTCGTATGAACCGAGTGAAAGTGTGTGTCTGACATAATACAATAATGAGTAACAGTATTTTGTAACATATTACAAACTTGCATTATTACTAGTAATTCCTTTGAGTCGCGAAAAAAAAAAAGGGAGTTGAAGAAAGAGTACTAGGCCGAGAGCTTATGACGCGTACGTAGCCGGTCAAACTACTCAGCAAGCAAAGAGGACTTCCTGGTTCGAGAACTCTGTTCCACTTTGCTAGATCCTTCACGAGAGCGATGTTTCTGTTCGAACACTTGATCATCCTATCAAGTAACACTCCGGCGTTAGAAAGAATCTCGTAACCATTTTTACCTCTCGATTGGTTTTAGCACAGGAATCACCCGAATTGGAGATCTCGCAGGCTAAGGCGTCACCTTCATCTGTTATTATTTGCTGATGAGGGTTTCAAATCCCAGTTGGTTTTACCGATCACGGTTCATGGTTTGTTTGTTTTTCCCCTGAGTTGTTTTTACATTCTCCACTCAAAGAGTGATAATATATGTCATCTGAATCAGAACATACTATATTTCATAGTGTGACCTGCTTCCAGAAATCTAGAAAATTCTCCCGTCCACCTCCTCTACCCCTACATCCTCATCTCTATAATAGGAAACTCACACCCAGCACTTCTTGTCACGCCGAGGATACATTGCATTTCAACATTATCCTCCAAAATAGATGTCCTTCGACAGTAGTTGAGTGACTTGGAAAGACGATGGCTGAGGGCAAGGACGGAGATTGTTGACTATTAGTGAGAGGGTTTCCCCTGATATTAATAGATTATCATATCATCATTTCTCTTTGAGGAGTAGAAGTCATGTGACATCGAAAACTTGTTTATATACAGGTCAGTCAAAATTAGCCCATAATTAGAGGAAGGCAAATAATTTTTGTTTCATCAAATTATAGCATTATTCACGTCAGGGCAGGGGCTCCGGAACAGGGGGCAATGGGGGCTTGAGACTCCTTGTTTTTATCTTGGGGGCTGGGACTATCTTAAGTAGCCCCCCTCAATATTGCCCAAGTAAATTCAAAACCCATGCATAAAAAATACATCTGTTACCACAAGTTTAATAATTTTAATGGATAAAGATATAAATTTATAATTAATTTAATAAAAACTGAAATTTCCTAATTTTGCAGTTTATTTTTCTCACACAAATAACTTTCTTAAAAATATAAAACTAGCATTAGGCCTAATTGTGATTGCCTTAAATATAAACAATACCAGAATAGTAAAGCCAAAGGGTAATATATACATTGACCTTTCTATCAAAGTACAAACAAATAATTTTTTTAAAATCACAGTTGAATTGTAAGTTTAATTTTAACACGGATTTTCAACTACAGTTCAGATGTTATTTTTGCCATATTTTTATAAACCCTAAAAAATTAAAAATCTGGACATCAATAAAACTAAGACGCTCTCTTGTGATGCGAATAAAATATTTTATTATTTTTAAACATACGTTAAATATTGATGTGATAATATATTTGATTGTGTATGCATGATTTGTAAGAAAAATACTAAATATTGAATCAACCCTAATTTAAAAGTATATTAAATTGTCTTCCACAATATGAGTCTTGACAGGGTTGATCAGTGCACTTAGTTTATCCTAAAAATTAACATGATTACCTTGCATGGTTGAACCATGGCGTGGATTATACGATATAAATATAACATGAGCCTAGTGAGGCTATGGGATTCAAACCCCCAACATCTCCCCGATATTTTCTTACGTTTGAATGTTTATCGCATAAGAATGTTTGTGAAACTATCTTGATTTGATTCTGCAATCCAATCTTCATAGATCATAGTTTAACGTCTAAAAGCATCAATTTTTTACAAAAATTTGTCGGGGGAAGACCATTTCAAATAGCTTCTAGAGGCATCTAACTTTGATAGTTTAAAAAAAAGGCGAGGAGCCCTCTAAATAGCGTTTTTTGGGTATCCAAATTTCTGGAGTAAGACCACTATGTAATTATTTCTAGGAAATCTAATTTATGAAAAATTCTTGTCTAACGCTCTTAAAATAGCTTTTAGAGGCATCCAATTTGAAAAATTTGCTGGAAGAGAACTACTCCAAATAACTTCTAGGATTATACCAATTTAGAAAAAATCAGGGGGCGGGGGGAGGGTCTATTAAAAATTTATCTTTAATTAGTATAATTTTCAAAAACTCTCCATTTTGAGAACCACTCCAAATACAATCTAGGGCATGCAATTTTCAAACATTAACAGGGAGGAGGAAAAATTAATTAAAAAAATTCTAGGGCATCCAGTTTTTAAACATTAACTGGGAGGGAGAAAAATTCCTAAAATAAAGATATATTGATATCTCTCCTTTCCCTCATCAAACAAGTAAGGTTCTACCACCACTTTTTTAAATAATGTTCTTATTTCTCAGAAGTCCTAAACTCATGTTATAGACTTACAATTTGTAGTTCTCTCAAAATTAAATTCTCCCTGCGTCCATGAGACTAAGTAAGACTGCTGCTACCTTTTATGGTAAAGGGAGTGTACAAGGAAAACAGAGAGAGCCCGTAAAAGCAAATTAATTGGGTGTGACATGAAGAGTTAAGGAGAAGCTAGAGAATTTATAAAATGTCATTGAAGTTTTAATGATTTTTTTTTGCAATAATTAGTGAAATACGAAGCATTGACCATTACCAAGTCTAAACTATTGGTTTTATCTCCAATTAATGTGATTTCTTGATGATCTTTGTGCCAAGAATTTAATAGAAGGCAATGAAAATCTTGTATGTAAGTTTTATAGCTTTTACTATAAAATACTGGGAAAGTAAATATTCTTTGGTTTGTAAAACCTGAGGAAGTAAAGAAATTTAAAGTGTAGACCTTATCAGCACTGTTTGAAAGTGTTTAAAATAAATAAATGTTATCAGCATAAATCAGCTGGGTCTAAAAGTTTAATCAGCCGTTACCCTGGATAATATATTTTAAAATGAAAGGACACCAGAATGTAAGGTCAATGTTTAATCATTAGCTAAAAAGTCTTCTGGTTGAGAACCACTCTAAATAATTTCTAGAAGAGTATAATTTTCGTAAACTTTTCCGAGTGTCGACCACTTTAAATAGCTTCGAAGAGCCTCCATGTTTCGGAAAGTATTTGGAGGAGGGCTCCCGATTCCTCTTTTGGCTTAGAAGCCAGGACTTAAATTTTGTTAATCGAACTTATTACACAAATACCACTGGATTGTATCATTATCTATAAAATAAAATATAGACGGGGCCTACCTATCATTTTTAATTGCTACCGAACAAAAGTTAACGCGTTCTGCTCTACCCAAGTTCCTATAACGTTGTTACTATACATAATGACAAAGAAAGACTACAAAATATACTATTCATGAAAAATAAACCTATTTCAAATAGCTTAAAAAGTCATCCACGGTCAAAAATTTTACCCGGTCAGGACCTCCAGACTCCCTCTCAGTTGAGCCCCCCACTTTCAAATATCTTCTGGAGCCCCTGCGTCAGGGCAAAGCTCTATACTACAAACACAAATAACGGTAGCACCTACATTCATTTCAAATGACGTAAATTCAAAAGTTACATTTTAACAAAATGTAGATAAGCAATTTTCACTTTATAAACACTAATGCTATATATATCACGATTCCTGTTTTTCTGAATCCTTTTCTTAAAATTCCAACATCGATTATTCGATTCTTGAATTCTCAAAATCTACGATTTAAATCTTTTCTAGTTGCATTAAAGACATGTTATTTGTTTGTATACCTACAGTTACTGTGATATATTTGCAAAAAATGTATTAAATAAATTTACAAATTAAGTAGCCATGTTTGATCTGTGCAAAATGACTAGAGCCCAAAGGTCATGTTGCTGGCATTAAAGATAAACTAAAAAAATTGATTCAATTGAATAATAATTGAATAATTGATTAAATAATTGGTGACCTGGTGGACTAGGGGTAAGGTGTCAGACTTCTATGCTGGCGGCCGGGGTTCAATCCTCGGTCCCGGCACTGATTTATCTGATTTCCAAACCCTTCCTTCACCTCTGACAAGACATCTTATGAATGTGTGGAATGCCAGGCCTCCACCGTGGTTCGAATTCCACGTTAAACTGTAGGTCCTCCATTTCATCTCACAATCACCCTACCATTACACATTAGCGTAAGTGCATATAACCCGAACGGGTAGTAGACGCGGTGCTAATAATAATAATACTAATAATAATAATAATAATAATAATAATAATAATAATAATAATAATAATTAAATAATTCTGAATACCACTGTTTTATTTCATTTAGTACTGACTCGTGATAGCTAAAATTCGAAATATTGAAAATTATAATATCAGGAGCAACTCTCGGTTATTTTGAGCAGTGAAAGCTGTGGATATTAAGGAATTGAGTTTGACATCCCTAACATAATATTTCGTTATTACACTTTTGTAGCTCTTATAAGTTTGAGTAATCCTAACGTATTATTTTGTTATTACACTTTCGTAGTTCTTATATCTTATAGTAAGCCTAGCATAATATTTCATTATTACACTTTCGTATTTCATATTACTTAGAGTAAACCTAACATATTATTTCACTATTACACTTTAGTAGCTCATATCAACTAGAGTGAATCCATACAGTTCCTGTATTAAATATATATCTATATTCACACTGGTACTCACGCGGTCACAATAGACTCAACTACCGCTGAAGGTGAGGTCAGGGTTCCTAAGGTGGTTTCACTGTTGAATGGTTTTCTACTTGATATGTACTTTTGAGGTTTTTACATCCCTCTCTCCACGTTAATGTATGTGAATCTCCTCTAAGTTAACTTAAAAGTCGACAAAGTTTTAAGTTTGGATAATCATCTGGTCAGCTACTGTATCTAATTAATTCTCAGATGCTCACAAGGGGAACATTTAACTCTCATATTAATTTGTAGCTAACACGCACATATGGCACGAAGACTAAATTTAAAGCTAATTTAGTCATTTTTGCTGGTTACATGGGGTTCAGGGTTTGAATCCCAGCTGAGCCTAATGAGGTTAGTGTTTCCCAATTGGTTTTCCACTTTCCCTCCACGTGTAGGCGCATGGATTTCCTTTAGTTTCTACATTCTTCCTCCCTGACTCATTATCGTGCTTAATTGCGTATAGCCCAGATGGGTAGTAAATCGTGGAGAAAAAAAAGTGTTACTGGAATAGTAATATAACCATCGCAACTTTGACACCAGATAATAACACTTTTTTTAAAAACTAAGACCAAATGTAGCGATACAACAATGTTGAAACAATCTTGACCGCATTAAAAGAGCTGAAAATCCATCGATATTACCTGACAAGGTTGAAACATTATTGCCTGATCATCATGCAAAGTGAAACAAGTTTTTTAATACCTTAAATAAAGTGGCAGAAACAACCACATCTGGTGATTGTCTCGATTTCATATGTGGAAACCTTCATCTATGAGCACGCGAGCCAGAAGGTCAGTATTGTCTGGTCTGGTTTGCAGGCGATGGGGGAACGTCAGGACTTGAATTCCGGCCGCGTGTATTTAGGATGGCTTTCCCTAAATGGTTTTCCATTCTCCCTCCATAAAATATAGGTATATTTCCTATAAATTCTACCTTTATGATTCCGACCCCATTTGTGTACACACACACACACACACAAAGTAGAATTATAAAACTAAAAATAAATACCCTTCAATACAGAATAACTCTCTCGCTAAACCCTTGAAATGATTCGCGAGCCACAGTTTGGTAACCTCACATTAGGTTAACGACGTACATTTCGCTATTGCATAATCGCATAATCCCTTTGGTCTTAATCGTGCGATTAATGTAAAATATACATATCTTCTAGAGAAATCATTTCGTTGACTGTACTGCAAGTTTATTAAGGATCGTCCTGATTGGAGGATCACGTCACATCTCTTAGGCAATGTGGAGGAATTTTTGGAAACATGTGTAGAATTTCTGCAAAGTGCGTATACATTTGTTCATTGTTTTATTTCAACATAAAGTTTTAAATTTTTCATTCACAGTTTATATTAATTTCACATTAAACATTGAACGATATTGGTTTTGTCTATTTGTAAAGTATATTTATTTAACATTATTTTGTATTTAATATCAAGGACCATCTTATAAATATATATTTATCTTATTCAACATTGATACACCTCAATTTTTTTACGAATGGATTTATCTGGCATCTAGAAACTACTAGAGCTGCTTTCACATATTCATACGTCAGACATAAATTATCTGCAGCTGTCTCTTTTGATGGTTAATATTATCAATAACTATAAAATAACACTAATAATACAGTACTTTTTTTATCAATTTAACCACAAATAATGTATATGTTTGTATTTTTTAAAAGGTTCTCCAAATTTATATTCGTAAGAAAATCAAGATAACATTGAAATGCAACCAGCTTGGCTAATTTCTTATCAATGCTGTTAAAATTGCGAAGGAAATTAGATGCAAAGAACCTTAAAGAGTCTTCTGGCATTCTTGATTTTCAGCACCACGTCTTGCCATCCATTCGGGCTATCAACATATTACATGAATGGGGTATGGTTGAGTATACTAGAATTTGAGGAAATGTTCCCACATTTTTACATAGAGGTAGAGTGAAATACAATTTAGGAAAAACCACCCTCAGCCCATTAGTCCTGGTCTAAAACCATGACCTACACGTTACTGGTAAATCAGACCCCTTACAGATAACGATTAATCTAATTGGCCAAGAACGGGAAGGAGTGTTTAAAAATGTACTCACATTAGCGTAGAGAGAGGATGCAAATTTACCTGTGGCATCTGTATCCAAAGGCGAGAAGCTACAACGTTGGTCTAACACTTTAGGAGGAGTACTCACCAAAATTACGTGGCATGTGATATGACGCTTGTATTTTGCATCACACACGTAACTTCAGGTTAAACCAATGTAAACATGAGTCAGCATCCAATGAAGGGACGTGACATAGTAGTGACATGATACACGCCACGTCAGTGTTAGACGATTACTGCATGCTCCACTTCTTGACGTATGGACAAGTTATTTCATTTAACTCACTGAGCATTTGTTTAAAGTTATTAAAATACGTTCTTCAGATAGAACACACGCACTAAAGTTTGTGTTGTGTTTTAAAATTGCAGGTTAAATGGTTCTTAGTAACAAATAAAATGTTTATCTATTCATTATGTGAAAAGATGGATACATATTTAACTCTGAAAGTACAACTTTTCTACATTTTCTCGCCAAAAAGGATGCATTCAAAAGCGTCGTTTACTGCGATCATAACTATTGTATTGAATAACAGTGAATCAATTCTATAAGGTTAAATATTCTTCATCATCAAAAGCAAACATTATTGCTAAATGAATTGCTGCTAAAATCGTTCAGGTCTACTTTGAACCACACGTGAATATCCACACACTCATATCACCTTCATATTTCTGCAATGCTACTGCCGGATCATGTGACTTTGGTATGTGCTCCTACTGCTCGGTGGTTGCAACAGGTCCTTTGTTCCATTCTTGTCTGTATGGGATTTATAAACTTTACAAAATACTCATCAAACTGGTGTAGGACTCATTTTTTATAAACGTGACTGAACGAGATCTTACAAACGTAATGATTCGTCTGAATCAATAAATAACAACTTCCTACAGAGAAAAGTATTCATTAACTCGTAAATCGCGTCTCACACTATAACTGACATTACCAATCCTTACAAAACAAACGAAGAATATGTGATGAAGATGATGATGATTATGATTATGAAAAAAGAGTGGAAACGTTTTAAAAGTATCTAGGAAAGAAGTTAACAACAATTATATCAAACCCGTTTCAGTGAAACCATGAGCTAAGGCGTCAACCACGTCTAGTCTGATTTGCTGGTGAACGATAAGGCATAGGCTTTGATTCCAAAATGGTTTACTTTGGGTACATTTTTATTAAATGGTTTCCCACACTCTCTATGCGAATGGCTGTACAGTAACTCTAAATTATCTCTTCCTCATCCCTGCCCCATTAGTTGAAATATGAGTCTACTCAAGACGTACAGTAAGACTTGGAGCATGAATTAAAAACAATACTAAACTAAAGTTTGTATTTTAATCCGGAAGTAGAACTCAATACAGAGTCGTGAGCTTCAAACGTTAAGAACATATATTTTATAAAGCCAAAAACAGAACTAACCTCCATACACTGGTCACGTGGTCTAAGTCATTAGGCTCGCAATATAACGGATCGTCAGTCCCGAGAAGGTCAAGGTTCCAGTTCCGGCTGGGGCACTGGGAATGAGGAAGGGGGAGTTGCGTGCGTTTCCTATAAACTAATGTATCAATTCCTATGCCTATAGTTAGTCGTTAGTAACCTTATTTCCAAATGTAGGCAAATATAATATATTCACGAACCAGGAACGTTACTAGTTTATTTTTCACTCCCTGATTCTGATATCCCCGCTCCTTCACCAAGGAGCCACATCTGTTGAGGTCCAAAGTGAACCCTATCATCGGGCGATGCTTGGTCCAGTTGGTGTTGCCCAGCATCTTCCGGGCCACCTCTTCAAGACACCTTTCTCCACTTTCACTCTCAGACGGTTTGGTTCCGGTCGACCAGGAGTGCCAACCCCTCCTATCTTGAATTCCCCCTTAGTCATCACACGGAGAACCGTGAAGTGGCGAATCAGGAAGTGACGCAGATCACACCGTATCATGAGACGTATAGAATGTACAGACATAGACATGAGAAGTGTATAAAACTTAAATACTCTTCTATGAGTAACCCACAGCGGTGGGCACGCGAACTAAGTGTCGGGCTCACCTGGCCTAGTTGGCTGGTGACAGGAGGTTGGTGTTCTAATATTGGATGAGTGTACTGATACTGATTTCCCACTTCCCTCTCTTCTAGCAAATAAAAGTAAATTTCCTCTAAAAAAAACTGCATTCATTATTATAGCTTCATTAGAGCAATGGGTGTTAGATACAAAATATGTTGACATATTTTGTATGTGGGGAAGTGGGGAGGCTATTTAACATGCACCTTTTGAACTGACTGTATATATCATTACTCAACTAATAATCCAACTTAATTTCAGAACATAAACAAAATCCTATCTCCCGGCCATCGTTTTATCACTGTTGGGTTGGGTATGTATGGTACGCGAGAAAGGGTCAATATTTTTCCAATTTTTATGTCAAAATGGGTTGTGTTTTTGTTTTGTTTTTTAAATAAATCAAATATTGTTTCAGTAAAAAACAAAGTTTAATTTTCTTCATATGGTGACCTAAACATTTATTTCTGTTAAAAATGACCTGAAGTTTAATGAAAACATTTTCTATTCACTTAAAAAGTTTCTCATTTAATGTCGCTATGCTCATGACAGATATTCAAGAAGTGTTGATATCATCATGTGAATAAATTAAACACTGTGTTTGTACCTAAGCAATGTTTTTTTTTTTTGTAAAATAAAAATAGTTTGCCATAAAAACTGCAAAAACACTGGCCTTTCCTCGCGTTTCTTGGATCAACACATTAAATTGGAAACCCGAATGATCAAATTTTCGCCAGTGTTGAGAAACAAACCCAACACCTTTCAGTGAGTAGGAAGATCCACTACTAGCCTAACTATGGTGTATAGCATACATAAAGGGATTAACACTTTATATTACCATGATTCGCGACTTGATACCCATCCAGCTTATTCGATTATTCACAATAATGAAGTATAGATGAAGAAGGTAGAATTTAGAGGAAATGTATTAGTAGTCGGATGAAAAATAGAGTACCTAAGAAAGTATTTAGGGATAATGTTTAGTTTATTCATTTGGGATTCTAACACCGACTGCCCGTCATTATCAAACAAAACAAGGTGAGACGAACCCCTTTGTCCACACACTCCCCCGTCACGGAAGTATTTGTTAATTAAGGATACTGTACAAGAAGCTCATGTAATGTAACTTATATATTTCCATCCTGTTTGTAAATTGTACGCAAACTCTCTCACTGTAAGCTCGATTCATGGCCGCGTGCAAACGGATTTTTGATGGCCAATTCTAAAATATACAGAAAATGAGATAACTCGTAGAGGAACTCTAGCGGAACAGTAAAAAAAAAAAATTACTTCTTGATGATCATATTCTGTTCCGTTTCCTTAAAGGAAGCAGGATACAGGACTACAATACTAACACAACCAACACTAATGACACACTCGCACCGATGGGTATGTGGACTAAGGCGTCAGTCTCCTAAAGTCTTGTTTGCTGGTTATGGGACAGTCAGGGCTAAAATACCAACCAAATGCTCTGGGGCTGGGTTTCTTTCTAAATGAATGCTCACTCTCCCTTCATGTAATTGCAAGTACATTTCCTTTAAATTATAACTTCTCAATCCCTACCCATTATAGCCAATATTCTGATAACCTGAATGGGTAGTGAGGTGCGAAGTATGTGAAAAAAGGGCTGGTTTATGGATAATGTTATAGGTTGACTCATTAGAATTAGGCTTCTTCATTGCAGGGTTGTATTGAGTGTAATTTACAATCCATGTGTGTTTTCTCATCATCTCTCTAGGCAAGTCCTGGTTCATTTGTTCAAAAATATAACTCTTCCTTAAACCCTAGTTTAGTTAACTATTTAAAGTCGTTGATAAAAAGCATTTTTCTAAAATAAAATACGTTTTAGCTTTGACAACAAATTCTAAGATTATTCCTTATTTGCCTCAATTATGAATTCTATTTTTGGGGTATATTTTGAGAATATTGGGCTTAAAGCTATTTTAACATAATATTAGGTATAAAATAGTTATGAGTCAAAGTTTTATTAAAGCAACATAGGCCTACTCTACTTTCCACTCAAAAAGAGAACCTATAACTAATCATTAATTACTTGCACACTCTATGGACAAAGTTGCATCTACAACATTGTATTTTATTTTAAATCTTGACTTCCTTATAAAAATAATACAAGATATACCATTGTTACAATTGTGTACCAAGTGAATGTTAATCAAAAATAAATATATTAAGGTCAGCTCTAAGGATGTGTACACTCCTCAAATCCGATTAGCTATGTGATGGCTGTGAACAAATCTAATATTAAATTAGTTAGAAATATAGTTACATAAGCCAGGCTAAATAGGGCTAGTAATTCCACGGAACTATTGCACACGGGTTTAAATGAAACAAAACTGATTGAAAAACACCAGGATTCGTTATTACGAGTTATGAAATGACACCATTAAATAACTTGTATAGAAAAACCGTGCTAGATTCCACGTAGCTTACTGTAGGCGCATTTTACCTACGTTGGTCGAGAATGTGCACTTCTAAACAAAGTTCGCTGGCATAGAGGAAGCAAGGGGATTTGAAGAAGACGACAAACTAGTGTTGGGAGAGTTTCCTTTGCTTCCAGTCCAGTATACTAGCTTCTTGTTCGCGATGATGTAATAAGACATTAACTACACTGGCCATAATTTACACTGAGGAGCAAAATTACACTGCAATAACAAGATATATGCAATTAAACTAATAAACGTCCAAAAGATACACTAACAAATGCGTTCTGATTTGTTCTGGGGTCTGACTTCTGTCCACACATACACACACAATTCCTAATGGCAGCATTAACAAAGAACTACTGTTTTTGAAAAACATAATGAAATGTAATAAGGAAACAACTTCTAAATATAATAATAGAATTCAATGTGGAACAGATTTTGAAATTTGAAGTTAAATATAAAGTCCAAAGATCAACTAGTATAAAAGATATAAAAACTCTGGTTTGAGTAGAAATTAGAATGGATTGACAATTAGGGAACTTCACTATATTTCCATCATAACATGAAAGAGTTAAGAACAATTAAATTAATATAAGTCACATATATATATATATATATATATATATATATATATATATATATATATATATATATAACACATTAAAATAATATAATATAAACTTATAAGTTTAAGTCAAGTGTGAAGTTGAGGCAAAAAATTCAGATTAGATATAGGTTATAATAACAGAAGTTTATAAATTAGAAATATTGAAAAGTGAAGTAAGAAATTATGTTGAATATAAATTGAAATAAACGTAATTCTATTCTTATTTGTTCTTTAATTCCCTTGTTCCTTAAATGCTGGCACATTCCAGCCAAGGTTCTCGACATGTTTCGGCGCTACATCGGTGCTATCATCAGGACAGTTAACGACTCATAATATGAGTCCTTCCAGCTGTGATGGAACAAAACTACTACCTAAAAAGTCCTGGTCTAACGATTTCCTAAGAACTACATAGCGGCGTTGACAAAGAATTTCCTAGTCTAAATATATCCTGCCACACTGAATCGCGCGAGGTATGGGAGCAAAAGGAAAAAGACCTACGCGATGCCAGAAATGAGTGCAGTTCTTTCCTATTTAAATGATTACCCGAAATTTTCCGTGGTAACGATAGAGGACAAAGCGACAAAGTTGCTGGTTAATAGCTACAGTATATCTCTTTTATGAGGGAATGAAGATATGTGCACAATGCTTATCAGTGAAGCCATTCTAAAATTGTAAAAACTATCTTTTCAATGCAGTTTTTATCCAAATATAATTTAATATTTCAACAATGTTCAGCATTAGGAACTTCTATTAACTCTTTATCTCCATCAATGTTTAATCAGAAATGATCCAGGTTAAATAGTGTTCATGTAAATCTACGATTTCTAGACGACTATATCACAGAGCTAATTGGCATGTGATGTATGATCTTAATAACTCAAGATTGATTTAGAGGCAGACCATTCCCGCATTAAATTATTAAATAAAGACCCACTTAGGTGACCAAATGGTCTAAGGCATCGCTCTCGCTTTAGACTGGCTTGCTGAGTAGGAGGATATTGGGGTTCGAATTCCGGTTGGGTCTATTGAAGATGGTATTTCCTAAATGGTTTCTCACTCTTCATCCGTTACCTCCAAAATACTTCCTTCTTTATCCCTATCCCAGTAAAGTAAGTATCATATATACGTCTAACTTGAACAGGTAGTAAGACGTGGTGATATATAAAATAACATTCTTTTTTATTCTAAAATTACACTAAATTTTTGCTATTTTCTAAACCTACACTAAAAGTTTAGTTTTGTTTTAAAAAAGTTTAACAATATTTTTAGTCCACGAATGAATAATAATAGCTATTTTTATCTAAGGTAGTTACTATTAATTTTATAGACACTTGGGTGTACCAGTTCACGAATTACAAGTTAACTTAAACTAAGAGAACAATATTTAACACTAACGTCAGCAATTTAAATATATGGATATTAAATCGAAAGCATGGACATATAACTAATAAGTAATTACTTATAAGATCACACACATGGTATTATACCTAGAATGTTACTCATCCTTCCCTAACAATAACCTTAAGGAGATCCTTGATGTGTAGGTCTAGTACACACTTGATTAATTATTTAAATTTTAAAACATAATTACGCTATCCGTGATTTACTACTCTTGTAGGCTATCTGAAAATCTTTAGCTGGGTTTGAGGCGCGTAAGGTACAATTTAGAGGAAATATACCCTAATTTGTATGGCGAAAGAAAGAGAAACAATCTAGGTAAAACCACTTCAGTACACCCAGTCGAGATTCGAACCCCAGCCTCACCATCACCGGCAAAACCTACTAAAAGATGCTAACACTTTAGTATGCGAATCCATTGGTGTGGATAGTTTTAATAGTAATTAAATAAAACATAAGAAATCAGAATATAATAACGATTAGAAATTAGTAACATTTATTTTTTAACATCCTAAATATTAATCAACTAGCTAAATATTAATTTGTTTAATTCATGTTCAACACAAACTAATACGTGGTGGTTGTTCATAGGATAAGTTTTGATAGCTGAATAAAATTTAATCAAATTAAAATAACATTTTGGTCAAGAGAGTTGAATGGGAATCCATACAAAGGTCCCTGGTCCAATTCCCGTGTCCACAATGCCATTTTTCACTTAATTGATTTCAAACATTAACTTATAAAATAATTTTAGAATTAATTTAAAATAATTTTTAATTTCATAGACCTATGGAACCTGTATAAACAATTGATTTTTAAGATGTGTGCTTATTTTTTCTAATTCAAAATAATTGTGGTTTATAACGTTAATATCGTATTAAATTGATTCTGTAATAATATATATTGATTCTGTAATAATATATATATTGCAGAAATTATGGTGGGATAGAAGGGGAAGGTAGAAAGGGCCAGTGTTTTTGCAGTTTTTATGGCAAAATATTTTTTGAACAAAAAAAAATGTTCCATTAGAGTTTAATTTTCTTAATGTTGATATTAACAGTTCCTAAATAGTCATGAGCATGGTAGCATTATCTAACAAACTTTTTAAATAAAGAGAAAAAGTTGTCAATAAATTACAGGTCATCCTTGACATATATTCAAGAAATTTTGAGATAACTAAGTGAAGAAAATTAAATTCTGTATTTGTACTAAGGCAATATTTTATTTATTTTGACCAAAAATATATTTTGCCATAAAAACTGCAGAAACACTGGCTTTTCCTCGTTTCGACTTCCATCCCACCATAAGGTTTATTAACATCTATGACGTACTTTTAAACGTTCATAGAAATACAACCCCTTTCACTAAGCGAAAAGGCCAGAAAACGCAGAGCTCACGAGAGTCCGAACAAAAAACGTCACTCCGAGAGGGTTTGACGACGTTTGAAAGTATAATGGACACAAAACGATCTTGAACACAGCGCGAAGACACAAGACATATTAACAAACCCGTATAAGAAACTGAAACTATTCTGATCAAAATAAGGACCATGAAATGTATAAAGTTTCATGTTCGAGAGGAGAGAGAGAGAAGAGAGAGAGAGAAGAGAGAGAGAGAGAAAGTAATCAGTGGATGGCACGAACAGATAGCAAAATCCTTGACTTATTAAATATAATTAGGAATAAGAGATGAGTTAATTACTACGCTCGGAATACAACTCACCAATCATCAAGTGCATCAGCCAAAGACATTTCATGGCTCAGATTGTTTTTTTAATTATTAATTACTGGTTGTAAAGGCTTTGATTTGCAAGTTGATGCATTTGCGCAACATATTATAAGCAATCTATGGCTGTAGTAGTATCATTTCGAAACATTGTTTCTTTTGATTTATTATGTTTGAACAAATATATTTTTCTTTGTGGTATAAGTAGTTAGGATGGCTGATCAAAACAGGCTGGGATTGGTGGGATTTGGTCACGTGACCACGCCTCCTGCTCTGTGATTGGCTGCTCCCCTCCTTCCGCCCACCCCTCCTTCCGCTGCCCTACTTTCCTCTGATTGGCTGTTGGTTTTCCCCCTCCCCTACAAACCCTGGACATGTTGGTTCTTTTTTATTAATTATAGTTAATTGATTATTGTTAATTAATTAATTAGTTAATTGGTAGGATAGAGGCGTTGGAGTTATTATTGGTAGGATAGAGGTTTTTTTATTCATCAATTAGGGCGCTGTAGTTTATTTGCTGAAGCATAGAGCCACTCGCGCTCCACGTCTTTCTCCTCCGATTGGTAGGATAGAGGTGTTTTTTATTCATCAATTAGGGCGCTGTAGTTTATTTGCTGAAGCATAGAGCCACCCGGGGCTCGCGCTCCACGTCTTTCTCCGCAGGCTGACCGATAGCAAATGACGCCAGCTTCTCCAACAGTGGCAATCAGCCTTTCACTATTCCCTCCCCACCCCTCCCCCCCAGAGCCGGGGTTGTTCATCCTGGTTTTCCCCCTCCCCCGGTCATTCCTCCTCCTTCGCCACCCTGACGCCAGCCTACCGGGAAGACAAGTGACATCGATAACCTTGGGTTTTCCCAATGACGTAATCATCGCAACCCTGGCGCCGGGCTGGCGGGCAGACAAGTTGGACAAGAATAGGTCGTGACCTCAGCAACTGGGTTTTCCTATGACGTATCATTGCGTGTTATGTCGCAACTATAGCATCTCAAATTTATGCACAATCAGGGCCTCGAATCCACAGTTAGGGCCACTACCGCCGTCACAAGTCTACTAAAATGTTTGTTTGGTTAGCGTCTGTCGAAATGCATGGAAATGTTCCTCCTACCGCAGCTATCACACCGGACAACTTGGTTTTTCCCTATGACGTAATGATTGCGTGTTATGTCGCAACCCTGCGCCAGGTTGGCGGGCAGACAAGACAAGTTGGGACAAGAATAGATATTTGACCCGGCAGCGGTTTCCCTGTGCCAGGTAGTCGGCAGACAATAATAGATATTGAGGTCATTGACCCTGGCAGTGGTTTCCCTGGCGCCAGGTTGGCGGGCAGACAAGACATGTTGAGACAAGATTAGATATTGACCTGGGGGCATCGGGTTTGTCGGCAGCCAAGGCAAGTTGGGACTCGTAAATAAAACAGATGTTACAAATATATATTTATTATAAACACACAATTAGCATTTTTACAGGAATGACGCATATATTCGTTCAGCGCTTTTTAACATGTCTCTAGATGCTAGTAAATTGTTATTAGTCACAATCCGACATGTAATAGTCAAACCAATGACTTGACGTGTATATAAGTACACTGATAAGATCCAGGTTTTTGATGTGCGTTTCCACCGTGGGTTGTTCTAGGTCGATGACATCCGTCGATTCTGTTAGCGTGTCGCATACATCCACGACGAGTGTGTCGATCAAATTGTTGCAATAGCGCGCGACGGGTGTCGACCACATGTCCCGTCGGTCGACGGCGACGTCGATGAGGTCCCACACCTCACAAAGACGCGCCCAGCTAGGTGCTAGATAGGCGACCCGTTTGATTCCGGCGTCTTGTTTCTCGTTGATGACGACCATACGGTCACCGCACATTCGTCTCAGAGAGATTTCGTGATTAGTCAGGCTAATCTTCTGAGGAGGTTGAGTGTTGGTGAAAAACTTTGATATGACCGACTTGTAGGTGCTCAGTTCTTGCCATTCTGTACGGTTAAACACGGCGCAGTTCCCTCCACATTTTTCTAGTTGGACATAGGGCGTAAAGTTGTTCTTGACACTCATGCCGACGATGACTCGCTTGGCGTCGACTCCATCCAGCGGGAACAATGTGTTGAAAATACTGGTGACGGCGAGTGGTTTCGCAGGCTTTGCTTTGCTACCGCAAACGTCTTGACCTTCCATGATGCTCAGTGGTTATGGCCAGCACACCGCCGGGACGCCCTTTTTATAGGCGCACGCCATCTGGACACGGCCTCTTGAAGGGCGACATGCCCCTACAGTCTTGAAAAATCTATTGTAATATCTCACCACCTTAGCGTCGTTGGCTGTATGATTGGTGGGCGAGAATAGGTTTTGGAAAGTTTTCAGCGGAATGTTCTGGGCGCGATAGAGAATGTACATGAGACAGTAATGGCCGCAAACGTCTGATGCGATGCTTTGAAGTTGTAGCTTACTATGGGACGTGCGAAAAGTGTTTTTGCGTATAAATGCCAGATGTGACTTTATACGCGGTGGAAAACCATAACTGTCAAAGTATTCTCCCACGCCGTTCTTGTCGATAAAGATGGCGACCCAATGCGTCCCAGGTTTGGTGTGCGGATCGGTGTTGATGACTAGAGCGGCAGGTCGAGCTATTCTTGCGGGTAGTTGATCAGCAGGGAAAACACCCGACCGTACAGAACGGAACCACGGACTTGTTTTCAGCGCACGTCTTATGGTGTGCGTGTCCATCTTCAATCATCCAGTCTCGAAGTCCCCAGACGATAGAGGCAGAGCAGAAATTCCATACAGAACTATGTGCCATGCACATGGTGCGACCCAATTTAAGTGTTTTCAGTGACGAACAACCTCTGTCGTACAGATCTACGATGGGTGTAGACGTGTATTTGACTAGAAACTTTTTCTTTTCTGACCCCTTGACGTAGACGGTTTCTGCACGCGCTGTGGCACGGGAGATGAGGGATTCGAGCAGGCTGTAATCCACATCACCGTAATCCCAGGTGATACCGTGCAGATTGTTGACTATATAGTCGGCTTTCTTTCGGGCATCGGTGGAAAGTTCTTCGATAGCGTATGGAGGTTTTAACACCCAATGTTGAAGTAATGTGCCGCATACAGATAAAACACTCAGTTCCTTGACGATAAACTCGTTGTTGTCGTCGGTGAAGCTCTGGAAATCCACAATGACGTCCATAGCTTAAATGAAGGGGTAAGGGGCGGGAAGCCGTTTATATTAGCTTCCATAATCGGTCACAACGTTTCTGTCTTTGTCAATGGTGATGATGTTGGCAAACTCCCCGTACACGATACAGTTGACGGTTTCGGTGAGAGCTCGGGTGAAGCTCACTTCGATGCTCAGAGAACCGTGTCTCGTCAAATTCCAATGTGATGTCATGTGGGCGGACAGATTAGGTGTGAGATCGAAAGCCATGAGATGATATCCCTTGGGGAAGGCTTCTCGTGTGATGTCGCTACCCTCGTTCATGAAATGGATACCCGTTCCAGAAAACAGCGTGTGGTAGGACATGACATAGTGTCCGTTTGAAAAATCGGGCTGTAACGGTTTCGACGGTACTTGTTCCCCGTCCACGTACAGCGAGAAATGGTTCATGCCGTAGGTTTGAAAGTTGAACGGGTTCTTGGTGGCGTCTCCGTTGAACGCCGCGTTTGACACAAATCCCACGATGCACGTTTGGGTAACTGGCCGGTGAATACGTTGTCCAGCGATTTCCCTTGCACGCCCGTAGGAATAGTGAGTGTTTTTACTTCCACACGGGTGATGGGATACTTTGCGGGACTGACATTTAATGCTTTGGCGTGTGCCAACAGTATAGAAGGTGCTACTTTGACACGCCTCACTAGAAGGCCGGCTTCAACGATGTGAACCTTAAAGTGAGGGAGTTCAGGGACCGCCATAAGACTAAACCCGTCTCTAGGAACGGACCAACCGGACTCGGAGTTCGGCGCCGTTCAAAAGGTATTTCTCTTGGTTAAACACGTAGCCGTGTAGATACCCCAAAAGATCCACCGTCTTACTTTTTGTGGTGAGACTGCGACGGGCCTCAAATCCCTTGTTGTTGGCGTTAGCCTCCTCAAATGTTCCGGGGGTGTCTGCGAACCACAGACCGCAAGTCAAATGTGTTCTTTTGGCTTCGCTGTTGTAATTGAGCAGCGTCTCAATGTACGCTCTATAGGCATACGTGTTGCTGGGTGGTGATACTAGTTTTTGGTTTAAAAACACGTCCACCTGCGTGAATAGAGAATGCAGCCAATTGTTGACGGGAGCGATCTGATCCACCTCTGTGATAACGCCACCATCGGGTTTCATGATGGCCGCCCGGAGATAGAGCATAGTCTGTGAAAGATCGATATAGAACTCGCCCTGGCCGGTAACGGTAAATTCGATGGGTGAATCATCAGTGAGGGAAGAGACAGGTTTGTACTGGAGCCATTGCCCACTTTCAAGACTGGTTTGAGTGGGTGGCACGGAAAAGAGATCGAGTTCGCTGCTGGCACACTCGCAGGACTGGGGGTGTAGAAACGACATTTTAGCTGAAAATATCTTTAGCTTCTTTCTTGACCTTTTTACGTCGGGTGACGACCTTAGAATGACGTCGTTGCTTCTTACGACGCCCTTTATAGCCTGAGCCGGTCATCAGCGTGTTGATCTTCTGTTCAGCCTTGCGTTTCAAGTTTGTTCCAGCCTCGCCGACACGTTGCCGTAGGGCCTCTTTGAAAGGACGCCCTTGATTGGCAACGTCGGAGAGCACGTCGATACCCGTATGAAGCGCCTGTTTTCCGATGGCTTTAGCGCCACTTCTCAGCAACGGTACGACGCTTTTGAAAAGACCACTGAAAAAACTTCCTATCCCATGCCCTCTTTGATAGGGAACACCGTGGTAGATCGAAGATATTCCTGTTCCAGCCTGGTTGATGTAGTATCTTTGGTAGGGACAGTTCATGATGAGCAGCGTCGAAAATGAAGTTTCACGCACACTTTTCCAAACTCGAATGGTACAGGTTCACCCGTGTCGGTTCTTATATTGATTTCCAAGCTTTCAATTTCCCTTCTCAGCACCGGCATGTAGTGCAACGGGTCGTAGCTAACTGTCTTATGTATGCCGTAGAGATAGTTTACGTTGTTGATGCCGACGATACGTAATAGAGGTGCCACAATGTCACCCACGGGCTGAGGCTCGACGATATCCGTGTATATGTACATTTGCGAGGGCAGGCCTAGTAGAATGTTGGCGGCGTACGGAGACTTTGGTACTTTTATCAGATTAGTCTTAGGATCGAAACCGAGCTGCAGACTTAGTTGAGTTGATAGACTCAACAGCTGTATATTTGGTGAAGAAGAGATATCTTCCACTTTTTTGTTGGGGTTTGTGTACTTGAATACAACTCCGGAATCCCCTTTAAAAGCCTCTACTTCGTTTAGAGCTTTGATCAATTCGTGGATAGTGCTGTAGTTTCCAGCAGGGATATGATCCTTGAATATTTGTTCCACGCCGTTAGCGTCCACCCAGTTGTACCATACAATATTTTGGCCCTCGGGTACGGTGGTGAAAGAACAGGGATATTGAAATTCAGCCAGAGCGACTTCCCACCGCCCTTCGAGTGTAAGACGGTAAGGAAGTTGCGTGGTGAAATTCGTGAGGGTATTTTTCGGGAAATATCCCATAGAGCTGTCACTCGGCAAAGTTATGTAAAATTGGTCCTTCATGGTAGTGCGCTGACGTAACTGGCGGGAATCCAGGAATTAAACTTGGAGGGGTAACCTTTCCACTGCACGTACACTTTCTTTCTGGCGCCTTTACCCTTGACACGTAGTATTTTATCAACTTTAAAAGTTTCAGGGAGACGTACGCGTTGCAATTCAGGTTCGTAAAACGTCCCCTCCACTTCTTCGCCGTCAAGATCGGTGAGTCTGTAGACGACAGGTTGTCGCAACACGACACTACTGACTTTGAAAATCTCTTCGCTCCAATTGCTTTCGTAGCCCTTTTCAAACAGCATTTTGGATTTGCTAATACGCACCGTGTCACCGACTTTTATTTTAGGCTTCGAGCTTGGACGCCTTTTGCCGTACAGATTATCTCTGACTTGAAGCACGTTAGTTTCTGAAACGGCGGCGGGCGCCATCTTGATGCTGGAATGCTTGGACCCGTTGTAAGCGTCGACTAGGGCTTGGAGGACGTCCACATACCGATACGTGTTATTTTTGGTAAAGTAACGCCACATGCGTCCTTTCAGAGTTCTATTGAACCGTTCCACGATGCTTGCCTTCACGTCTGGATTATGAGTGGTGTAGTAATGCACGCCTTCTTGCTTGAGAAATTTCCGGACTAGCCGTGCCGTGAACTCTGTCCCCTTGTCCGTCTGTATGCTTAGAGGTTTACGCCCGCTTTGCTTGAAAATGTCCTGAAAGGCGTCTCTCACGACGCTCCCCGTCTTGGATGGAAGCGTCCTCGCCCAGGCCATCTTACTAAACACGTCGATGACGGTGAGCAAGTACACTGCACCGTCGTTGTATTTTCTGAGACTTCTCATATCGTTGAGATCGGCTTGCCAGAGATCGTCAATGTTTGACACCACGTACTTGTTGCGTGGAAATTTTTTTACCACAGGTTTGTGTAGGGTATAAGCGTCCTGCGCATGAAGCCATTCTCGTACTTTTTCGGGATCTTTTTTGGACGCCTTTATGAGCGACGCCGCCCCTGCAAACCCTGCAGGATGAGAAGGGTCGTAGTAGATGTCGGCTAGACGTTCCATTAAGCTCTGAACGGCAGCCACCGGTTTTCGTCCACTCTCTTCAGTTTCTTCTTCTTTGGGCGTTGCGACGGTGTAAGTGGTTGTGGTACGGGCGTCGGATCTCTAATGGGCGCCAAACGTTTCGGGTTCACAATAAATTCTTTTGGAACGTTTATATTTTGCAGCGCCGTGAGAAACTCTCGCCACCCTGACGGTTCGATGTGTCTTCTTGCTCTGACCAGATCGTTGACTAAATCCACAATATTGGATCCACGAAGAGGCGTATCTTGAATACTCACTTCTCCGTTTGAGTCCCAAGAGATGCCGCCTCGGGACTTAATATGTTCTAGTAAAAGTTCAGCTTTTTTACGTGCCTGTGCTGGTACAGTATTAAGTACAGTTGGGATGGGAAGTACAGACACTTCAGGGGTGATGGTGGTGGCGGTTTCAGATGGCGGTGGGTGTTGACTAAAGTGTAGATAGCGCTGTAGCACTTGTTGGTATAAAGTCCATTTAGACTTGTCGTCAAGTTTTGAAGCGAGGATTTTTTCCATTTCCTTGTCCAACTCGGAGACCACTAGATTTGTTGCCGAGGCTGTTTGTTGGTGGTGTTGCTCGTAACGGTGTAATGTTTCCGGGGACACCAATATCATCTTTTTCGTGTGTTCCATTATTTACTTGTTGAATAAGGAACCGAGGACCCCGCTGATTAAAGGGGCTAAAAGTAAGGGCAAGAACGCTCCTCCTTTCTGAACGAGTAGTCGTCTCTTCTTCTTCCAGCACTCTCCTCGTTTGACCAGCTTGCGCAACACCTGCTTGTGAGCACGTAACTTTGTCTTCTGCGCATTTTTCAGCGGTACCCGCCCTTTTAAAGTGTTGTAGGCACACTCGCAAACAGAGTCAACCAGTTTCTTGTCGGCTGTTTTCATCAAGGTGACTCGTTGCTGCGGGTTCATGCGATACATCGCACGTAGCAGAGGTGCCTGCTTCAGCACTTTGGGACTCATGGTTATGAAATGATCTGTAAGCGGGAAGTGTCGGTGTTTTTATAGCTTTTGCGCGGTAGATACACGCAGCAGCCGACATTTGTGCGGGTTCTATATCTGAACCATTCTGGTGTACCTTGTTTGAAATCTAGCAATATATAGCCGTGAGGCGTACTTGTAGCATCGGTGTAAGCCTCTTGTAAAACACGGGGATTTTCAGGACAGACTTGTCGTGCAAAGTGTTGAATCTGAGCTTTATCCCTGGGATTTTTAAAAAGCACGATATAATGTGCGTTTAAGGAAATGTCTCTTTGGCCCTTGCCCTTATGGAATATATTTTGTGTAAGGTACATGACGCTAATATTTTGATGGTGGCATCCTTTGGTGAAAAGATCGACGACCACTTCGTTGGCTTCACGCATCAGGTCGTCCAAGATAATCAGCTGTGGAGAGTCATTACAGACATCATCCATTTCCGGCAAACCCTTACAGAATATGACGTGGGGACTTGTCCCGTCTTGTTCGAATCCCGGTTGCCATAAAGCATAATACCATGTGATTTTATCAAATTTAACGTCACACATTGTGTCCAAGTGACGGATAAAGTCTGCTACAAAATGTGACTTTCCACAGCCGGACGGGCCGCTTATGATGGCCGAAAATGGATGTTTCAACTTGTCCATAATGTTTGAGACTGAGCTTATAAGCTATATGAGCTTGAATTTATAGGATAGGAGGGAGGTGCGGGTGTAGACGTTAAAACACATACATAACAATTTTTACAATATTTATTTACAATCAGGAAAAAAAGTATACACACAGTGTAAAGTATACTGTGAATATTTACAATATATAATTGTTTGTATAAACATAGCTGGTTTTGTTTACACACAGTGAAAAGTATACTGTGAATATTTACAATATAGGGGGAATAGTGGCCTCGGTACTAAAAGAAAATAAATATATATGTGAATAGATTTAAAATAAAAATATATACAATCAGTCTACCATATTTAACTGAAAAAAATATATACAAACAATGTATTAGATTTAAAATAAAAATATATACAATCAGTTTATCAGAAAAAAATATATATACAAACAATGTATTAGATTTAAAATAAATATATATATACAAACATTTGGCTAGAATTAAAATATATACAAGTAACTAATTGACTAGAAAAAAATCAGGTAGGCAGAGGACTGTACTGGCAAATAAAAAAATATAAAAAAAAGTAACCCGGGTGCATAAAAAAATATGCTTGTTTTCATGCAGAAAAAAATATGAAAAAAAAATCTCAAATCTTTGAAAAATGGTATGTCAGTGGAACTGTCTAGAGTGAAAGAAAAAAAGATGATTATTCAGCCCGTCTAAATGATCACCTTTTATTCGTGGCGAGCGCGTTTACAAGGACTCTGATACCCAAACGGCAACGTATTAAAATCATCTGTTATCCGGCGTTTGGTGTACACGGGCCGGTAGACTTTAGTCTGCGAAACGGTACATACAGTCGCAAGACCTTTTCTTACAATTTTGTGCGGTATCTGTATGTATCTTTCCGCAGCCTGTTCGGTGACCATCGCTTTCAAAACTTCAAAATTAACATCGTTCCGGTTGCCATAGTTTATGGTGATCCCGCGAACCTTGCACACCGTTTTTGTTTTGGCAGGATCACCGCCAACGCAAACTCGGTAAGCGTAATTTTTGGGACCGCCAGATACAAAGGCGCTAATGTAGCTTTCCGGACCGTAATCCTGAAGTTCATCAGTGAGGTCACCTAAAAAGTCTCCGGTCGGCGGACTCCAATCGCCGGGGCGTTCGGTGAATAGAACGCTATCTGTATCATGATACAAAACGCGGTCCCCCAATTGTTCAAGGATGCTGTATAAGTGCAACCTAGCCATAGCAGTCGTGTAGCACGCCACCGCCACACTCGTGTTAGGGTTAGGGCGCAACGCGTCACGCGCATCCTTGTAATTGAGGAACATAACCTCATCATTTACATCAATGACGCTGTCCACGGTGATGTACGGATCCGTCAGGTACTTGTGGACGCCCTGATAGTCGTTGACAACGGCTACGTGTGGTAAATCGGGTCTTTGCCCAAACTTTCCCCATAGTGAATTTAAAAAAAGTTTAGCCAGAGTGCGGAGACCAGGGTTTTTACAAACAGAGCCGAAATCTAGTTTTACCCCTTCCCTTTCCTCATAATTTTGAATGTATGCTAACTTTTCCTCCTGTGAGGTACACCACTCTGGCCATCCGCTGGCTTCTTGTTTAATTTTCAAAAAAGTATCAATGTACCCGTGAAACAACCCTCCAGAACGCGTCTGACGGTCATAAACAGATACATTGTACTCCCACACTTCGTGCACTGCTTCAACGGTGTAGCCTTTCTCAACGGCTTTCCGGATCTCGTCAATCACCCAGACGCCTGTCAACCAGCGATCTTTTTTGTCGTTGTGCTGACACGCGCCTTGGTTTTTCTCCTCCCCGCATTTCCTGCACAAGATGAACATTAGCTTGTCGTGCATCCTGGTAGGCAATACGGGCAGGAATAAATCTCGCGGAGGCGTCACTGTAACTTTGGCTATGCCTTCTACTTGATCTATAGACGGACAATTTGGTTCCAAGTGAATTTTGGGGTGGCCGACTGGGTATTTTTTGTACTTGCAAACGTATGGATACAATGAACACACATCCAAGTACTTGATCTTCTCCCCACAAGAAAGGTCTGTTTCGTGGAAGAGCTTGATACAATTTGTACGCCCGCCAAAGAATGCATCCCTGGGACTGAGAGGTTCCTTAGTATGCACCTCGTGCCGGAGTACAAATTGCTGCAAGTCCTTGTCTGCGCGTTTCATCGCATTAAACATGCACTCCCACATCTCTACGACCGTGTAGCCGGCATTCTTAAACTTTTCCAAACAAGCCATGGTCGCTTCATAACGCGTCTCCATGGTCTCGTGGGGGCTATTTTTGACCGGGGTGGTCCTGTCAGGGTAACAGAGAGGGCACCCGTGCCAATAACAGCCCCAAAACTGGAAGACGGTGGTGGTATCTCCAGTTTTAACAACACCGTCTACACGTCGCCCTAACACATATTCCTCACGGCCGTTACCCGCATGAAGAATAGAGACACCGCGTTGATGGGCCTCCCAGCAGAGCCATTGTACAGCGACGTGCGACTGTTGGTCTGCGCACCGATAGCCACCGTTAGGGATAATACCGATAGTATTCTCCTTAAGATGACTTCGGCGGTAAACCAACATGGCCGCTCCAGCTATCGTACACGCCTCTCTGAAAGGATCCACCTTTGCTTTCTCCATGAGCATGTCTCTAAACTTCAGGCAGGCCTTCCGTAGGATCTCTACATCTTTCACACAATACAGTTCCAACTCGCGTTTAAAATCAAAGACATAGTTATCTTTGACCAACGCGTCATACCACTTCTCAAAGTGCTCCTTTCCCTCAACTGACATCTCGCCGATGCCGTAGTCCTCCTTTGGCGGCAAGGGACCCCTATACCCCGCGTTTTCTTTTTTATTGAAAAAATGGGGGAAATGTCCCTTGGCCAAAGACTCGTCCAAGCCGAAAGTTTTGGGCAATTTGGACAGCGACATCGGGAGAAAGTTCAGTGAGTCAATAAAGTGGAGCGGGCCGTAACGCATGGACATGATTTTCCCACCGTTCATTATAAGTTCTGGAGTCCATTTTTTAACCTCCATCATGTATCTTAAAATAAAATTTCCATCATAGGATTTAGCGTTATGGCCAAGGAGGGTGATATCCTTAAATTTTGAAGCTTTAATTTGAACAATAAATTCGAAAAATTGGGCCATAGTGGTATCACCCTTGAATATGCGAGTCCTATCGCCCCCACAGTCGGTGCAATGATAGTCATTTGCATCTATATGAACACAAGCCTTACAACACGTTTGCACGACACATAGGTTAGGTTCGTGCAAGTACGTGCCTGCCGCACCTTGAAGAAGCGTTTCTTGTCTGCATTCAAAGTCATAGAATACAAACATGAAATTACTCTTTTCCAGTGACGGCTTGGATGGGGCCTGTTTCATATAACAGAAATGACCAAAAGGACGATATGAATCGCATACTCTACAAAAAGTCTCATAACACCTATGTGAATAATTTGATCTTTCCAAACTGAAAAATTGCCCGCATACCTCGCAAACCTTTTTGACATCACAGACCGACCTGTGACCGCTGAAAAAACCGGGACGTTTATGGTTATCAAAGCACGTCTGATTTGTGAACCAACGCCCGCAGTCTTTACAGACCACAGATCGGTCTCCGCTACAAACCGCTTTAGCGTAACACTTTTTGCACGCGGATTCGCACTTGTGTTTGTTCTTATTACTGAACGACACACGGCACTCACGGCAAAAGTACGAGCACTTAAATGCGGCTGTCAAGGATGTTATGACATCAAAATGGTTTTGCTTATCGTCGTGAAAATACAAATCAAGGTGTCCCTTAAAGGAATGTTCGGAGGGAGTAGGCCCCTCATACAAGACCTGTCTCCCCCGACGTTCCCTGAACACGGTGATTTTGTATTCGGAAAGGTATGCTTGAAATTGTTTCAGCTCAGTGAGCCCACCACCTTTCAAAAGATTCACACAGGCATCACGGCATAGTTCCTCTGCTTCGAGTTTTTGAATAGGTCGACCCATTTTGATTTGTCTAAAGGTGTTCACGTCCATGCATCCTGGTTCTCTTTTATTGTCACATATAGCTTTGGCGACAACCAATGCACGGGCAAGGCAAATACTGTCGCCATTTTGAATCGTAATGATCCCTTGGTTTTTACGGCTATATGTGCTTGCGGGAGAGAGTTTATCACAATAACGTCCACTCCCGCGAGGCTCCTTAAAGTGGGAGAGTTTAACGTACAATGGTGCAGTACTCAAAAACAAACTATTACTCTGCAACACGCGACTTACGTTATCAAGCACTGCTCTAGCGTCTAGCTGGTCTGCTCGTCTAAATGAGACATACACAGGGCTTAACGTTGAGTCAGTGCTACTCAAAAGTAAGCCTACGTGGTCATCGGCGCTAACGCCATGGTCCTGCAACCGATGGAGCAAATTAGTAATTTGTTCTTCAAGCCAGCTTAATGCGTCACGATCGCTTGCTGGTGCACCAAGATGTACGGTAATTTCTCTACCAGTATAAAAGAAACGCCTCAATTGTTTAATCCTCTCTTCGATGATGCGAAGAGGGACGCCATTTTGCAATTCCCCACCTACCTGATTCACCTGGCCACTAATTCCGTTTTGAGGGGCAAACGACGGTCCCGCTATCGCCAGTTCCACGGGCCCCATCTCCCTCGCCGCCGCCGCCGCCGGGGCTCGAACTCCGTCTCCCTGCTGTAGAGGCCGGAGTGAAGATGTTCCGGCTTGCAGGGACACAGGGGCTCGAACCCCTTCTCTCTGGAGCTGGGGCGATGCGGCTACATAGGGCTGGAGGGGTCCCACCACTGGTGATGGTGGCTCTGTGGTCATCCCGCCATTTCCGGCCTCCAATTCAACTATAACACATGTCAAAGTAAGCCTTGTTACAACAGGCGCATATTTTTTTCTTTAAAATGTATAATATGTTTGAATTTTTCAATTGCTTTAGACGTAACAGGCATTTACAGAAGTGAGTCAGCGTTTGCGGGGGAGGGAGAGTGAAAATTTGTCTCTAGTTTACCTTGGTAAGATTCGAACCTAACACTCATCTCTTTAATACTTTTGTATTATTATTATAGCATGTTCAATTTTTCAATTGCTTTAGACGTAACCGACATTTACAGAAGTGCGTCAGCACTTGCGGCGGAGGGAGAGTGAAAAAAATTGTCTCTAGTTTACCTTGCTAAGATTTGAAGCTCAAACTCATCTCTTTAATACTTTTTGTATTATTATTATTATAGCATGTTCAATTTTTCAATTGCTTTAGACGTAACCGACATTTACAGAAGTGCGTCAGCACTTGCGGCGGAGGGAGAGTGAAAAAAATTGTCTTTAGTTTACCTTGCTAAGATTTGAAGCTCAAACTCATCTCTTTAATACTTTTTGTATTATTATTGTTACTATAGAATGTTCAATTTTTCAATTGCTTTAGACGTAACCGCCATTTACAGAAGTGCATCAGCACTTGCGGCGGAGGGAGAGTGAAAAAAATTGTCTCTAGTTTACCTTGCTAAGATTTGAAGCTCAAACTCATCTCTTTAATACTTTTTGTATTATATTATTATTATTATATAGCATGTTCAATTTTTCAATTGCTTTAGACGTAACCGACATTTACAGAAGTGCGTCAGCACTTGCGGCGGAGGGAGAGTGAAAAAAATTGTCTCTAGTTTACCTTGCTAAGATTTGAAGCTCAAACTCATCTCTTTAATACTTTTTGTATTATTATTATATCATTTTAGCAGCGGAGATTACGTCTTAAGATACTTTTCGCTTTAATTGTTTTCAACTACGAATGTGTCAATTTATTGGAAAAAAAACGCCTGAGATTATGCTCGCGTAATGAATTGATAGCTATGATACTAGATGTTGTTTCTAACGCCTGCATAATGAGTGGATAGACAGCCCGCCGCACTTAACACAACGAAAGTTAGACACCTTAAAAGGGGTAGTAAAATTTGAGTTTATAACAGCTTTCTTTAAATCGGGGAAAAATATGTTCAACCCTTTTCAAAAAACATTTGTTTGGTTATCATAAGCTACTAGCTGCCTCCTATATTTGAAATATGTATCTAGAGGCAGCTGTATCCTTAACATGCATTACTTTATTTATAAAATAAGCACAACTTTTAAGATTATGTTTGGCGGTAAACAAAAGACGGTAATAAATTGACAGAGGAAATGTACAGCCCTTAACTAAAATACATTTTACTATATTAAGCCTGCAACGTGTAAACATACATAAGAACACGTAAACATTTAGACTGGAATTAAAAAAAGTACGCCCTAAAGTGTCAGCCAGACACAAATTTAGTACAAGAAGAATAAACTCTCATTTTCATCCCCTGTTTGGATTCGAACCCGTGGCACTGCATACATATAGTTTTTAAATTGGTTACTATTACACATCATAAATTAAAGTGCACGGACTTATGTTTATGCAGAGTGAAACGTGACTGTCTAAAGTGTTGATTACAATTTTCTGACTTTGTACAGGAAATGAACCCGTGACCAGGAGACACTAAAATGATACTCGATCACATTGTAAAACGACAATTATAATTTTCTGTCTTTGAACCCGGGACCCTTTATTGAACAAAATAGTTGACTAAACCAGTATTTTCGCTTATCCCAAGAGGGAATTGAACCAAGGACTCCCCCAATGGCGCAGTATAAATCATACAGGTAGGATTTTTAATAAACGTTTAAGTAGCAATATAGTTTTCCTTGCTCTAAACTGTAAACACACGCATTCTTTTATACACTAAACGATGTAGTACAAGCTCACTGCTAGCAATTGTTTTCGACTCTGAGGGGCGATATAACAGGATTTGTGCGAGAGAGAGAAAGCTACACTGCCTACTGGCTACATGTAGAAGGTACTTACATAGCAGTCGGTCAAGGTGTCCAAATCTGCCCAAACAGCGGGAGGTGCATTTCCCATGGCGACGAGGGGCACCGGTGGTAGGGGCGCGGACGCAAAGATACAGGGAGAGGGCCTGGGGGCGACATCAGTGGCGTCGTGAGTGGCACCGATTCGTAAGGGCGCCTCCGGGGGAGTCGATGTCTCTACAACTGACGGTATGCACCCCCGAAGCCCTTCGTCTAAACCGTACGGATCCCAGTAGTCTGAAATTAAATAAATACAAATTAATTAGCATTTACAGGAAAAAAAAAACACCAACAAGACTCCAATATATATGTTTTTAGTCTGTTACTTACCCATCGACGCGTTACCATCAGCGTTGCAAATTCCGTTTTCATCGAACAGTAGCAGCTGGTCCAGGCTATTGGGATCCTCCGGTTGTAGATCCCCTCCAATCATCGGGGGCTCTTCAACTAACAAAAAAGAAGAACACCATTGTACGCCCCAGCTGTATTAGGCAACAAAAAAAACACCAGTTAAAATATACAGAAAAAAACTTACCTAAATTTAGAAAATTTTCTAGCGACTCGAAACTCATTTTTTGATGTTCGGCGGCGTCAATCACAAATTGAAATGACCAAATGTAATGAGCGGGTTCTATTTATACCCTCTTCAAAGAGCCTGCCGTCTGTAATGACCTAATACTCTAATGTGTCTCTGCGCATGCGCAACACAGACCTGTCCATAAGTCCCTTTGTAAATCCCGTTATTTCAGTAGTCGGCATCGACCCAGCGAAGTGGACGGAGGTGCCTGCTCGATGCTCTGTTCCACTGCCTTAAATATGAGTGAAGAATTACCCTGAGCACGGAACGAATCCTGGATAGCTCAGTGGTCAGAGCAATGGCGTACTAAGCCAGAGGTCCCGGGTTTGGAACTTGAAACCTTACCTTAAATATTTTAATTTGTTTGGTAGAAAGACCAAAACTATAGTATGAAGAGCATATAGCTACTTTACCGGGTCAGTATCTATCAACATACTTGCTCGGTATGCGTTTGTTATTCACCTGCATCACAGGTAGCGTAGTCTAAGGCGTCACTGCCAATGCCTGGGAGGTCGCGGGTTTGATTCCCGTTCTGGTACATGACCATTCTAGGTGTCAGCCCTCCCGCAAACGTAGACCAAAGGTGTTTTTTCCGCACCCTTCGTGAAAATGCGGGTACATTTTCCGTCATCCTATCTACTTAGCGGGGTTCATCATTGGTTTGACTTCGAACACTGAGGCAAATGCGGGTACACTATCCCAAGATATTAAATACCGTGTGTGAACTCGTCACCTTACCTTAAATATTAACAACATATTCTTACTAGTTTTTTTATTGACAATCAACAATTAATTTACAAGCGCAATATTATTTAGGTCTTTGCCGACTGTGAGTACTTGACGTATGAATAGGGGATTCTGCCTGTTTAAAGTATATGCTGTATATCACATGACTTGAGACGTATGAATATGTTAAATAGTGAGTATTCAGACAGAACATTTATTTGCTTTCTACCCTAGAATTATTTGTACTGCAGATCACCTGACTTGACGTATGAATACGGGGTTCTGACTGTTTAAAATATCACATGGCCGGGCGTATGATAAATACTCAGCAAATTGTTAAAGAAAACCTTACATTGACTTATTTATTATTTGTAAACTCTCCTAGAAACCTTACATTAACTAAACTGGCTTTCGATGCCATCTAGTGGGCCGATAAGCAAGCACGACAAACCCTGTACGGCAATTAAATAATATTAATATAATATTAAATATTAAATAATGTATAACCTTTACACATGTTCCTATGTTAAATACCTCGGGAAAAAATCATGGCGGCTATATATATTTTGATAACATAAATAATAACTTTTACATAAGTTTATAAGTAAAATATCTAGGAAAAAAAATCACGGTGCTTATGTAGTATAGTCTTTTGCTATAGTAGCGCCTTAAACCATGTGGTCATTCTTTATGTTACGTGCAATGATAAGCTAAATACCCGTTTTCATATTCGTTATACAGATACAATTACCGAGGATTAGCCATTTAATTTATCTGTACTTAGTCCGCTCTTGCAGAGGGCGAGAGAATTATTAACATTGAGTCGAAGTTGTGCGGTGTTATCGCCTATTAAGGGGTAACTAACTAATCGGGCCGTCGGTAAGGCGCTCAGTAATTTGATGGTCTCTGGTTCGAATCCAATCTAGACACACGAATTACAAACTAACTTAGCTATAGAACAGTAAATTCACCGTGCAAACGGGCGTCGCTAAAATCTACCCTCCCTCAGTGCATCTGAAGGTACTCTCGCAAATGTTGAGTGCATTGATGTGTGGGCTTAAACTTTCATAGGGATATAGTTTCGAACATTAAATTCAATATTATTCCTCCGTTGCGAGCATTGAGCGTTGAGAGCTGACTTGGGCCGTCCGCTTTCACGGGATGTAAAAGCGAATCTGCCGTTTAACGGGAGTTTTCATAGCTGCCTTACAGGTGTCTATTTTGAGAAACACAATGACTCCTCAAGGTGAATGGAGGTTATTGCTCGGTACGTCGCCCCCCCAGAAGGTAATGACCGGGGGGAGGGGGAAAACCAGGATGAACAACCCCGGCTCTGGGGGAGGGGTGGGGGAGGAAAAGTGAAAGGCTGAGTTGGTCATCAGAAGGCAGCGAGCCCTTGCCAGAGAAGTCATTTACTATCGGGCATCCGGAGGAGAAAGACGTGGAGTGGCTCTATGCTTCAGCAAATAAACTACAGCGCCCTAATTGATGAATAAAAAACACCTCTATCCTACCAATAATAACTACAACACCTCTATCCTACCAATCGGAGGAGAAAGACGTGGAGCGCGAGTGGCTCTATGCTTCAGCAAATAAACTACAGCGCCCTAATTGATGAATAAAAACACCTCTATCCTACCAATAATAACTCCAACGCCTCTATCTACCAATTAACTAATAATTAATTAACAATAATCAATTAACATAATAATAAAAAGAACAACATGTCCAGGGTTTGTAGGGGAGGGGGAAAACCAACAGCCAATCAGAGGAAAGTAGGGCAGCGGAAGGAGGGGTGGGGGAAGGAGGGGAGCAGCCAATCACAGAGCAGGAGGCGTGGTCACGTGACCAAATCCCACCAATCCCAGCCTGTTTTGATCAGCCATCCTAACTACTGGTATATTTTCACTCTTGATACAAGTTTGTCTGTGCACGTGTTCAGGAAAGCTACTTACTGAAAGCGCACAGGCCGAATTTGTACGCCCGCTTTGGAGTATACCAGACGCGCACAAGGTCGGTGCATCAAAAGGGCACTATTGTTTGTAGTCTCTTAGCCCCATAAGACAATACCGCAAGAAATTTATATATTTTTCAAAAATTATAGGTGTTTTGAGTTTCAAGAATTATCCAGCTATCGATTAAACCTAGATTAACCCCTATCTTTTTTTTTTTAGTGCCATGCATTACCACCCATCCGGTTTTATATGCTTATGTACTATTGCCTTAAGCCACGTGAACAAAGTTTATTCTTTATAAATATATATATTGTACTTTTGAGTGTAATATTTATTTGTTGTCTGCCTAACTGGACCACTAAGAAAAAGTTTAAACTTCAAATTCAAATAGAAATTACATAAAACATTTCAACCTTAAATCAAAAGAGAAATAATTAGGGTTTAGTTTGGTTAGCCGTTTCATATTCACATTAGTAAGTAAAATCCTTATTTGATTGTATCATATATTACTCATACAGCTTTAATGCACCCGACCGGTATTGATCCCCTATCTCCATGTCATCAGCATTCTAGTCTAACACGAGGGTGACGACTTAGAGGATGAAGGCACAGAAGTAGGTTTATACCTATTGACCACCAGTTTGGGTAAGTTAAGAAATAGATATATGTATATACACTACTATAATAATATGTAATATGTATATACTATATATAACGTTTAAATTTGGCATAATATTACGTACTCAAATACACTTTCGACTGTATACCCATGGTATAATTTCTTTATTCTCGCATATAAAATAAATTTTGTGCCTTAAGCCACGTGAACACTATTGTTGGTAAATTTAAAACCAAGAAACATAGAAAGTTGAAACTTTTCATTTGTACTTTGTGAAACCTCAGGGTGTGCGAACCTTTTGTGTGGTTTTTAAAGAAATTACATAATTTGAAAGCCTGACGCGTTAGACATCGTGTCCACCGACTTGAAAGAAAAACCAAGGAACGTAAAAAGTGGGAACTTGATATAAACATATGTTCATAAGCAAACATTAGTTTGTGATTTAGCTCATATTTCTAGCCTGACGTCTCAAACGTCATGATCGCTCGTGTGGGAGACTCCCTTGTATATATAAGTTTTTGGTTTGCGAGCTTGACACCTTAGACTGCATAGCTACTGGTGGGGTAATTTTAAACAAATAGACCTTGAAAGCGAAAACACTTATATAATTACCATGGGAAAAGTGACATGCAAATGTGTTTGTTTTTAACTTTTACATATATAACGAGCCCGAAAACTTAAATTGTGTGAATACCGGTTTATGTTATAAAGCTCCCTAGCTTTTCTAACAGTGAGGGTGTGCTGTTTAACTTAGCAGTGATTCGTTATATACCCGGGCAACGCCAGTCACTACCAGCTAATAATTACTACACTAGTATTAAAAAATGCACTCTTGTACAAACATAAGGATATAAAATGTGTGTGTGCTTGTTCACTCTTAATCTACGAGATAGATTTCCTTTCTCCCATTCAGTAAAAAACCAGAATCTCAAATAAAGATGATTGGTTAGCCCATAAACCCATAAACGCGTTCTTCACGACATCCTACAATCATCGATCTTAATGACCACTGCCGTAATCAGCTTTAAATAACCACCTGACTACTTTTGGTCTGCAAAGTATTCCTCTTTATTTAATTACAGGTAAACTTTCTAAAACGACTTACATACTGTCTTCACCTAAAAATACATGGCTTAAGTTACACATCTAACGTGACGTCTAGATGTTTATCATAAGAATATCAGAACAAACCGTCTACAAATAATAATAAATTTATTGGGTGACCTGGTGGTCTAGGGGTAAGATTCAGACTTCTGTGCTGGCGGCCGGGGTTCAATCCTTGGTCCCGGCACAGATTTATCTGATTACCAAACCCTTCCTTCACCTCTGACAAGACATCTTGTGAATGTGGGGAATGCCAGGCCTCCACCGTGGTTCGGATTCCACGTTAAACTGTAGGTCCTTCATTTCATCTCACAATCACCCTTCCATTACACATTAGCGTAAGTGCGTATAACCCGAATGGGTAGTAAGACGCGGTGATAATAACAATAATAATAATAATAAATTTATTCGTCAAAATGGGTTGGAATCAAACACTGTTCTTCAAATTTGAGGATATGCAAATTTAACCACCTATCTATGGGAAAGAACTGCAGTATTCCACTTCAGGGCACAGTAATTAAGGGACTTATGAAGCTTTTTTCATTTAAAAGATACCTTATAAATTCAGGCACGTTAGCCAAATGGACGGATGGCCAAACAGCTTCTTAACAAATGGGGATTTAAATGCAGATATTCCACAATCTATGGGGTAAAAAGTAAATATATTTTTATAAATAGAATAGAAACCTCTATCATGTGTTGCAAAATAAATGTTGCAAAACTTGAATGGGCCTTAATTTCAAATACACTAAAAAATTAGGTCATGACATTGAAATGTATCACTTTCTGAAACTTGTATCGACAGAGCAAAAAACATCTACTTTAAACGTGATAAATGACCTGACAACCCAGATAGTTGGGCACGCGGACCGAGGCGAAATGATTTTCTGGTCTGGGTTACCGGCTACTGGAAGGTTGGAGTTTGAATCCCGGCTGGGTGCACTGAGGATGATTTTTACTAAATGGTTTACCACTCTCTCTCCTCACCAATACACATACATTTCCACACTACATTAGTGTAATTTATGCGAATTGTCCGGATGGGTAGTAGAGCACAGTATATAATATATAGGGAAAAAACTGATAAACTAATTTTAGGACCATTTTGCACAGTTTATTTAAACCTGAAACGGTGTTTGAGCTGTCTAAGGCGTGAGACCCGCATTGTACTTTGTCACCGTTTACAGAAAGGTCAAGGTACGAACTCTGATCGGTTGTATTAGGGATGATTTTTCACTTATTATTTTCGATTAGACTATTCTAACACTAATGTGGATGCATTTTCTTCTCAAATACTCTTCAGCCCTCTGCCCCCTGAAGGAATTAACTATAAACCCTTTTGTCAAAGTTACAAATAACAAAAAATAAAAACTATAAATTGTAAGTCTAATATCTCATTCACCCATTTTGGCCGCATGGTCTAAGGCACCACTCTCGCAATAGACTAACTGCCGAAGATGGGGAGATCGTGGTTCGATCCCGGTTGGATGTATTTAGAGTGGTTTTTCTCTAAACATTTTCACACTCTTTCTCTCCACTAAAATGCAAGTATACTTCCTTTAAATTCAACCCTCCTCAATTCTAACTTATTAACATAATTAGTGCATAGGCGTATAAAATGAATGGGTAGTAAGACGTGGTGCTAAAAAAATACCGGCTTTGGTGGGCACGCGGATTAAACGTCAAGCTAATTTGGTATGGTTTGCCAGTGGCGGGAAGGTTGAAATCCCGGCCTGGTGACCGAAATAATCATTTTCCTCTAAATTGTTTACCATGTTTTCTTTCATACAAATACTGGTACATTTCCTATAAGTTCCGCCTTCCCAATACATACCCCACTAGTGTTATTAAAATGAGAATATCCTGGAGTAGTAAGAAGCTGTGGGGGAAAATAAACACTATTTTATATGATAAAAGAATGGTTTTATCATTTGTAAAGTGATCGTCATTAAGCTGTTAATACTCAATTGCATTCAATAGTTAATTAATTACTAATTACTTTTAAAATAAAATAATTTTCAAAACTACCATGAACTCAATTTACCAATATGACAATTCACGTTTTAATTTCTCATTGCATTTGTTTGTAAGAAAACTGTTTTAGGAATTAAATTATTGTAACTACGGAAAGAGTATTTTAATTTGTAATTCTGGTCTTAATTTAAAATAGTATTAGGAAAGAAGGTGACTATGTGAAACATTAAAAAGATTAATATTACTGCACGCACGATTCCAAATGGAAAAAAAAAATCATTAGTATAACAATTTGCGAGAGAAAGTGACAAATAGGTGGGTTTTTATTAAATCGACATATTATTCTTAATTTGTTATTATTAGTTCACTCTAGAGAAAGTTTACTGACCACGTCAACATTCTAGTCGGTGAGAACAGGAAGGAAAACGTGAATTCTATGGAAACATATCAAGATCCGTCTGGATGAAGACGCAAAACTATTGCGAACAAAATAAGAAAAAGAAATAAGGAACCTTATCAGTTATCGATCCTGATCTTCCTGGTTCAGATTTGAATATGTCATCCTCAACCTAATGCTACTTGTCTTTGTTCACTACTTTTATTAATTCAATTTATTAGAATAGATAGTTAGTTAGATATTAGATATATTATTATTATTATTATATTATATTATTATATATTTTATTAGCACGCGTCTTACTACCCGTTCGGTTATACGCACTACGCTAATGTTAAGGGTAGGTGATTGTGAGATGAAATGAAGGACCTACATTTAACGTGGAATCCGAACCACGGTGGAGGCCTGGCATCCACATAACAAGATGTCTTGTCAGAGGTGAAGGAAGTGTTTGGCAATCAGATAAATCTGTGCCTGGATCGAGGATTGAGCCCGACCCCAGCATTATAGATGATATAGGTTAGATTATATTTAAAACGTATCGATGGTACGTGGACAAATATATCAGTCTCATCGTGTCTAAGTTTCCTATGACAGAGTAATCGAGGTGTGAATACCAGCCAGGTGTAGTGAGGTTGGTGTTTTTTTTCTAAGTGGGTTCTCAACTTCCCTCCCGCAAGTGAAGGTATATTTCCTCTAAAAATATTCACCTCATCTTAGTACCCGGTTGGTCTTTACGCATACATTAATTTATACAGTGGAATAGGGATAAGAAATTTAGTTTCCTTGGTGGGAGGGTGGGATATCATCTAGTAAAATCACCCTCAGTCTATCCAACTGGGAGTCTAACCCTGATCTTTCCGTAACCAGCATTACAGTTCAACATGAAAGTTACTCGTTAGACCATGTGATGAGTGATGTGTATATAAATTAATCAATCTTCAACCCCTTTCAATGCATTGGTACAAATACGCGGATATCCCGGACGGGTAGTAAGACGTGGTGGACGGAAATCCTTTGCGGTCCAGGCTCGGAGAATATCATCCGTTCCGTGACCATAGAACCCACGTCATAGAGGGTCGCTGAGTGTTAGACCACGGCGGATATATCTCATGTCATCCAGGTCACGTTAAGACTGTATCTGCAAAATGTGTGGAAACAACAAACCCGGCCAAACGTGATATAACGAGGAAAGTACCTACTTTCATTTCTCGGTACTTCCTCAGATTAAGGGTCTGGATCGGGAGATCAATGTGGCTGCTCATACTAAGTACCGGAGCCAAGCGGTTTTCAACCAGAACCACTCGTTTCAGAAATAACATATTTACCATTAAAAAAAAATATTCATACATTCAATTAGGTCCCTAGTCTGCGGGCGAGGCAGTAGAAGTACTGTCCCTAAGAACGAAGATTTTTTTAAAAAAAGGCCTTATGAAAAGTAATTAATCTATTAATCACTAATCACTTTCCATTATAAGCTTTAGAAATAAGTTTTATTTTGTACAGGGCTACATAAGTATGCCTTCATATAATATTTAAAATCTCTGCGAGCCAAAGTATCCAGATCTGATGGAGTCCTTAACCAACGCTAGTCACTTATAGGCGATAGACTTTTAAACTGTCGAGAAAGATTTGAACTAATTTGGGAACAAACCTAGTTCTCCAGAGGGACACATATGTTCTTTTTCATGCACCACATATTAGTAGACATACGAGTACATCATATCCACATATTCACACTAATGGGATGGAGGAGGAAGGTGAAATTTAGAATAAGTGTACCTGCATTTGCGTGGGTAGAGACAGTGATAGCTCATTTATATGAAAACACCGACAGATCACTCGGCCGTCTCCCTGTCACCGCCGAAGGTCTCTCTCTAGACTAGTCGTGTAGAAACACATTGAACATTAGAAACACTGTAGCGACCACATGGAAAAAATTGTTTTTTCATCGGCCTAAGTAGAAATAACTTCAACTTTGTATCTCATTATTACTATAAGAAAATAGTAGGCCTTATATTATTTATCTTTTTAGGCACCGCAATAAATTCGGGTTATACGCCTATGAACTAATTACGCTAATGGTTTTATGGATTAGGAAGGCTAGGTTTAGAGGAAATGTTCCAGCATTTGCATGAGGAAGAGAGGAAACCTTTTTTTAGCTTAGTACATCCGACTGAGATTCGAACCTGAAGCTCCCCGTCATTTACAGACTAGTCTACTGCGAGAGTTGCGCGTTAGACCACGTGGCCACAGAAACGGGTACCTATAATTTAAAACTATAAGATTAACCG
This sequence comes from Timema cristinae, assembly GCA_039000515.1. Lineage (NCBI taxonomy): Eukaryota > Metazoa > Arthropoda > Insecta > Phasmatodea > Timematidae > Timema > Timema cristinae. The sequence continues at coordinate 88,345,057 of JBCFYV010011172.1, forward strand.
TCTATGTTTTACCAAAAGTTTTAAATATTTTATTTTAACAATGATGTTAATGTTGGGCTTTAAATATAATGCCGAAGTCACGTTTAAAATCATTAATAAATGTGTTTCCGTTAAGTCAAGATCTCTCGGCTGTTTGGTTCTATTTTATTCGAGAAGACAACTTTTAACATAAATATCTTCTGACAAACATTACATATATTTGGTGTGCAAATTCAACAGTTTTTGGCGAGTGATCCATGTTGAAAAAAAAGTATAGATTTGATACACCAACCTTACATGCCAAAACTCTCCAAATTATGACAAATTTTCAATCACCACATTCTCAAATGTTGTATTTCCTAGACGTTATTAAAAAAGAAGAATAGGGTCTCATTTCATGAAGGTTAATCATAAGGTCAGCGACTGCCCAAAATCACGGGTAGGCCGGAGTTTGACCTGCCTTCGACCACCAAATAGCATCATAAGGTCAGTGACCCGCACAAAATCACGGGTAGGCCGTGAGTTTGACCTGCCTTCGACCACCAAATAGCTCATAAGGTCAGTGACCCGCACAAAATCACGGGTAGGCCGTGAGTTTGACCTGCCTTCGACCACCAAATAGCATCATAAGGTCAGTGACCGCACAAAATCACGGTAGGCCTGAGTTTGACCTGCCTTCGATCACCAAAAGCATCATAAGGTCAGTGACCCCACAATCACGGTAGGCCGTGAGTTTGACCTGCCTTCGATCCCAAATACTCATAAGGTCAGTGACCCGCACAAAATCACGGGTAGGCCGTGAGTTGACCTGCCTTCGATCACAAATAGCATCATAAGTCATGACCCACACAAATCACGGTAGCCGCGATTTGACCTGCCTTCGATCCCAATAGCATCATAAGTCAGACCACACAAAATCACGGGTAGGCCGCGAGTTTGACCTGCCTTCGACACCAATGCATCATAAGTCAGTGACCCGCACAAAATCACGGGTAGGCCGTGAGTTTGACCTGCCTTCGATCACCAAATAGCATCATAAGTCATGACCACACAAAATCACGGGTAGCCGCGAGTTTACCTGCCTTCGACCCAAATAGCATCATAAGTCAGTGACCGCACAAAATCACGGGTAGGCCGTGAGTTTGACCTGCCTTCGACACCAAATGCATCATAGGTCAGTGACCACCAAAATAACGGATAGGGCCGCAAGTTTGAACCTGCCTTCTTTGACCATCGACACCAAATACGGGTAGCCTCAAGTTTGACCTGCCTTCTTGGACCATTTGACCACCAAATCACGGAAAGGCCACGAGTTTAACCTGCCTTCCTTGGACCATTTGACCACCAAATCACGGAAGGCCACGAGTTTAACCTGCCTTCCTTGGACCATTCGACCACCAAATCACGGTGGCCGTGAGTTGACCTGCCTTCGACCACCAATAGCATATAAGGTCATGACCCGCACAAAATCACGGTAGCGTGAGTTTGACCGCTTCGACCACCAAATAGCATCTAAGGTCAGTGACCCGCACAAAATCACGGTAGGCGTGAGTTTGACCTGCCTTCTTTGGACCATTCAACCACCAAATTACGGGTAGGCCTCAGTTTGACGCTTCTTTGACATTCAACCACCAATTAGGTAGCCTCAAGTTGACCTGCTTCCTTGGACCATTTGACCACCAAATCACGGGTAGGCCACGAGTTTAACCTGCCTTCCTTGGACCATTCGACCACCAAATAGGGTGACAACTAAACTAAGTCAATTACGGATCCTCCAAGTGAACCGTGTTTGATTCCTGGTCACGTGGTCTAATGCACCAGGGTTATTTTCCGGTCCCCATTCCACGCGAATTTGGGTGCACTTCCTTTAAGCTACATTCCTCATTCTTAACACTTAAATTAATCGTTAATATCCTTGGTTTTAAGTGGTCGTTTGGTAGTATTAAAACTATGATCTAAATTAAACGTTTTACTTAGATTGTAACCTGCTTCGGTGGCTGCATAGTATAAAGCGTCATTCTTGCAATAGACTAGACTGCCGATGACAGGGAGATCGGGGTTCAAATTCCAGTTGGGTGTGCTAAGGGTGGTTTCTCCAAAATGTTTTCCCACATTCTCTCCACGCAAATGCGGGTACACTTCCTCTAAATTCAGCCTTCCTCATACCTAATGCATTAGTGTAATTAGTACATACAAGTATAACCTGAACGAATAGTAAAAGGTGGTGCTAAATAAAATACTTAAAATATAGTTCTGAGATTAAGGTAAAGAAAGGCTTAAGGAATTAGGTATGAACTTTATTAAACAGAAACAGTAATTTAATTTGTATTTATGCTCATAATAAAATTTTACTTTTTTATTTAAGAATATTTTTGTGTTGTTTTTAAACGTCAACTGTAACTCCCGTGAAATATTGCAGCTCGAGAAGTTGGCCCTTCAATTAGGCAGTGCTCTCTATACGTTCACGTAATTTATTGAGGAAACCCAATTCCACCTTTGGTTATTCATTATTAAATGTTTCTTTACACGTTTTACAAGATCTTTGTTTAACCTTGAAAGATGATGGCTACAACATACATTACATGTAGGAGTTTTGCGAAAAAATTGTGTGTCAAGTGTTTTAAGAAAAATATAATAGTAATTAGTACATAGGCCTATAAATTAAAGAGGGGAAAACTTATTATCTTCTTGTCGAAAACTAGAGAAAAAGGAAAATCCAATTCCAATACACGCGGTCACGATTAAATCCCAGTATCCCAAATCATAGTCGAGAGTGCATGTTTGGGTGATTAGTACTAGTTATTAGTGCTAATGGCCAAGAATAGTTAATTTGCAAGGCGTGTATAGTACTTAAAGCTTTCATCTGGGTAGGTTTTAGCCTTAGCAAGGTTCGTTCACGCCTATTTTAGACAATATACTGTATATACTTTGTTTCAAATCCCGATAGGTCAACATTTTATAGAGATTTTATATAATAATTTATATATGCCCCTATCGTTGATTGACTGGTATAAGGCAGTGGTATTCAACCTTGTTTCTTCTCGTAGGCCCAGATATAATTTATCTTCAACCTTGTACCCCTAAAGTTTTTAGTGCATAATGCAAGTTATACATTAGGAGATGAATACAGTCAGTAAATACATGCTTTTACTTGGTCACTAATTTGTTGACATCTCGTCTGCTGTCCAGGAATGTAAAACTCAGAATTACAAAACAATAGTTTTACCAGTTGCTCTATATAGGTGTGAAACGTGGTCTTATTGCCTTAAATGACGAACAAAAATTGAAGGTGTTTGAAAACAAGGTGCTTGGGAAAATATTTGGTTCAACAAGGAATGAGGCTGCTGGGGAGTGGAGGAGGTTACGTAATGATAATAATACTTAGCATCGCATCTTACTACCCATTCGGGTTATACGCTTAAGTACTAATTACATTAATGGGTTAGGAATTGGGAAGGTTGAATATAAAGGAAGAACACGCATTTGCGTGGAGGGAGAGTGGAATGCAAAACCACCCCAATTCACCCAAGCGAGATTCGAGACTCAATCTCCCCGTCCTCAACAGGCTAGCTCAACATGAAATCAGCGCGTTAGCCAACTACAACAATGAGGTGGGTGTTACGTAATGATGAGTTACATACCCAGTACTCATCACAAGACATTGCTATGAGACTCAAGTCTCGTAGATTACGGTAGGCAGGACATGCAGCGTGAATGGGAGAATCTAAAACCATGTTCAAGTAATGACTGGCAAATCCATTGGGGAGAAACCATTGGAAAGACCTAGATGCAGATGGGAGCATAACATTAGAATGGACCTGAAAGAGATAGGGTGTAATGAGGTGGACTGGATAGAACTAGCTTAAGACAGGGATAAGTGGCGTACATTTGTAAATGCGGCAATGAGTTTTTGAATTCCGAGTGCCATGGAGTAAGTAAGTAAATGAGTATAATCTACATCTAAAATAATTTATTAAAATAAATAATATATAAGCTTTAAAACATATTTTCTTATTTACGTATTTCCTAAAAGGTATTTGCATACCTTCGTCGGTACGCGTACCCCAGGTTGGATATCACTGATCTAAAGTATCGCCCTCGCAATAGACTGGATTGTTAATGACACTAAAAAAAAATTAATGCAGGTCTTATAATCTGTTTATTAAACCCGACCGCAATTCTAATATCGATTTCCCTGTCATTGTCAATCTAGTCCAACACGAGAGTGACGCCTTAGACCATGTGGCCACCGAAGCATGTGTGACGCTCAAATCCCAGTAGGGTATACTGAGGGGGATATTTTCTAAATGTTTTCACACTCTCCCTCCATGAAAATGTGGGCATACTTCCTCTAAATTCTACCATACTCATTCCTATCCCATTATAATAAATATAAGTATAGCCTGGATGGGTAATAAAACGAAGTGTACAAAAACAAAATAAAAACAAGGTGTCAGTTGTTGATAATCTAATTGAGACAGAGCGAGAGTTTCATAATACCTTTTTACTTTCAGTTTCGCTAGCTAACATTTCCATAAGCCAGATCATGGTGAAAGTCCTTATCAAGACCTGGAATCGAATACGGGTTCTCTAAGAGAGTAAGTGCTTTAACAACCACATCCCCTTCAAGGTCCCCTAACGCTATGTATTTTCCCTAATTAGTGACTACAATTATTAATAATCCTGTGATGCCCCAGCCTTGAAAGTACAGGAAATCATCCTTCGTGCTTAAATTGAGCATTTAAATGGAGGGATTTGGCTCGCTTAAAAGGTTGAAGTTGTTGTTTGCGCTTGTCTAATTCTAAACTACCTTAGTGAGAGTCCGTCCGTATCCATATATGGTTGGCTAGAGGGGTTAACTTAATGTCCATGGGATCCTAAGCTCAATCACAGAAAAGTTTTAAATATTTTAGTATCTGTGCTTAATAGTGGTTGCTCGTGGGTTGAAGCCTTACACCCTCCAACCTCATGAAATAAATAAGCCTTTTGATATCTCGAATGTAAACTGTAAAACTTGCATCAAACTGCAAATAACTTTTAAAGGCATTCATTTTTCAAAAATGTGCTTGGTAGAGTATAATAGCATTTATAGTAATAAATTTTCAAAAATTTGCTGAATGAGAACAACTCCGAATAGCCTTTAGTAGGGTACAATTTTTTTTTTTAAATATGGGGGAGACGACTTCAAATACCTTATAAAAATAATATAATTTACAAAAGTTGGGGAGGGAGAACCACTTAAAATATCTCTAGAAACATCCAATTTTCAAACATTTATCGGGGAAGTGGTGGGTTTATAGGGGGTTTGGTGGGAGGCAAGTCCCTAAATAATTTGGGTTTTCTGCTTGCCCTCCTCCCCCCACACAAATTATATTTCACCCCCACTAGGTATGTACCGTATATGATTAGGTGATTTTCTAATTTAAGTTGGTTTGTAAGTGGTGTTCTGATATAAATTTATATAAGATGTTGAAAATTATATATTACAAATAAATTATCTACTAAATGAAAGCGGGTTGGAGGTAATTGTGTATTCACTAAGTTTTACTATTCATCCAGCTCTACGTATTTTGATTTTGATAGTGTGTTAGAGTTGACGAAGATATCATTTAGAGTAAATTTACTCACATGTGCGTAAAAGGGGAGAAGGAAACCGTTTAGAGAAAACAACTTTCGTACACTCATATGGGATCCAAACCCCGATCTCACCGTCATCCGCAGCTCAGTTTATTGAGAGATTGATGTCTTAGACCATTCGACCACTGGAGCCGGTAAAAGCGTCTAAAAGTAATAATATTTTGCAAATTTACCGCTGTCAAAAGACGTCATACAATGTTAAATTGTTTGTGCCATATGTGTTACATATAATATGTTTAGAAGGTGCTCATAACTAAATACATATAACTTATAATAATTACCAAGGTAAAGATTATAAAACCTTATATGTATAAAACTATTACAGATATCAAAAGTGACAATATCTGTCAAAGGAAACGGATGAAGTAAGCAAGTTATTGGTCTGACTACATAAAAAGGAATATATTGATGTTTATTTTAATGTCTAATAAGGCTTGCTATTCTCAAGCAGTGGGTCTTATTCACTATACGAGGGGAAGTGCGGAACTAGCAAAACATGTCACTAAACAATAGTTAAAATTAACTACCCGCCTCGGCGGCCACATGGTCTAAGACGCTAATCTAGCAATATACTAGACTGCCGAAGACGGGCGATTGGGTTTCGATCTCGGTCGGATGCACTGAGGATGGTTTTTCGTAAATGGTTTTCCACTCTCCCTCCACGCAAATGTGGGTGCACTTACTCTAAATGTAACCTTACTCATCTCTAGCACGTTAATGTAATCCTTATAACCAGAACAGGTAGAAAAATGTGATGATAATAAAAAAGTTAAAAGTGAACGATATATTACTTAGCTTTATGAAGACTTAATTAAGGTGGGATTGAAGGGAATGCGAGAAAAAGTCAGTGTTTTTGCGATTTTTATAGCAAAACATAATTTTGGCCAAAATAAATAAAACATCGCTCCAATACAAACATAGAATTTAATTTTCTTCACATTGTGATTCAAAATTTCTTGAATATAGGGATGTCCTGGAATTTAATGACAATTTTTTCTCAGTAATTAAAAAGTTTGTCATCTAAGATTAATGACGTTGTGCTTATGATGAGTATTTAGGAACCGTTGATATAAAGTTGTGAAGAAAATTAAACTCTATGATTGTAATGGAGCAATATTTTATTTATTATAACCAAAAAAAGTTCTGCGATAAAAACTGCAAAAACACTGGCCTTTTCTCAAGTCCCCTTCCATCCCACCTTAAAATAATTTGTGATTATTAATACTCAGTGCACACGATATATTATGAGTTATAATTTTACTATAATATAACATTTAGCCTTGGACCACTATCCGTAGCATCAGAAATCTTTTGCTTGGCTACTTGCATCTGTGGACACTCGGACTAAGCGACAAGCTTGTTTAGTCTAGTTTGCTAGTAATAAAAAGGTCTGGGTTGGTTCTTATCCCACACAAGTGGTTGCACCGATAGTGTTTTCCTAAATGGCTTCCCACTCTGCAGCCACACAAATGCTGATATAGGCCCTACTTACTCTAAATTACACCTTTCACATCCCTAAGTCGGACAGGTAGTAAGACGTGAGGGGGGGGAGGGGGGAGGATCCTACATAATTTCCAGAGAAAACACACGTAAATAAATCATTTATGCCCCCACCAGTGGGGCGTTCCACAGCGTGAGGCTTGCAGAAGACTGGATTGGTGATGATTAGAAGGCTGCAGTTTTAAACTCCACCAGGTACAATGGGGCTGGTTTCCCCCATTTGATTTATTACTGTGATTTTTACACCCTCTCTCAACGTTATTGCGGGTGCACTCGCTCTAAAACTACCGTTTCCAATTCCTGGCCGTTCGTTAAGGTCGTTGATAACCTTGGTGTTGAACTACCAATAAAAGAAATTCATTTGTCTGAGAATGATGGACCCATTTTGATAAGATTTTTCTTTCCATTAACTTGATAATGAATCCCGGTAGCGTGTTGTGAGCTTTATTCTAGCCCAAAGTTAATTATGGGATAAATGTTTAAGTTATTCTCAAATCTTAACAGAGAAGGAAAATCCTCCACCCTTTTTTTGTATATCTTTCTAAAGTAAATTTACCTCTCCCTTTCTCTTAGCGCGCATGCGCTCTCCCTTTCATTCATACGTCACACTTACTTGTTTATATCTCGATTCTTACTCTCACTTGAAAACAGTAGGCGAGCTGCGGGCTACAAGGGAATATGAGACATACAGACAAGAAGGCAAGCAAACCTAAAAACATTTGTCCTTTGATGAGTCATGTTGTGAGAATAAAATTAAAGATTATTTTATTAATTTGAAAAAATGAATTAATCATTTAATGTTTGTGTACGTATTCGTTCTATTACACAGTTATTTTTTTTAGCACATCCCTCTTACTACCTGATCGATTATACTCTTATGTAATGATTACGCTAATGGTTTTAGGGATTATGAAGGCTAGTTTTAGAGGAAGTGTACCCGCATTTGCGTAGAGAGAGAGTGGGAAATAACTTAATGGTAAACCTTCAGTGCACCCGGCCGGGAGCCAAACCTCGATCTCCCCATCATTGGCAGTTTTTTCTACTGTGAGAGTGCTCACTTATTAAAACTCCTGGTGGTTGATTTGGATGTGTGAGTGTTAATTGTTAGGTTAAGTTAATGAATAAGTCGCATGCTTGTACAAATCTGTGTTTGTAATCACACAACTAAATCCAATAATATTAAATGATTAAAACAGAAGTATAAAAAATAGCTCAACAATTCCCGTTTTCAAATGGGTTTTAACGTTATGAGTAAAAACGTGACAATTTTTTTAAGGACAGCTGAGTTGTATTGTTAACTGGTAAGTACAATATATATTCTTTATATTAATTTAGAATTTCATAATATAAATAAAGATTAATTTATCCTTCCTCTTTGTTTGCTAATAGTACCTTTTTTCTGATATTTTATTTATTTAAGGTATTTAACGTGCACTTTTTGAACTGAATGATTTTATCAGCACACGAGAATGTATACGAACGAGAGCAAAAGGGCCTAAAAAATTTTTAGGGAAAAGTATTTTCACATACTTACCAGGGTTCTTTAACATACCACAATCAACATGGGACCAACGGCTTTACTTCCCCTCCAAAGGATTTTTGGCGCTCGACTCCGGATGGATTTGAACCCAAGAACATCGGGTCCTGAGACGAGCACTTTACCCAAGACCACCGAGGTCGATCTTATTATTTTTTTTATTTTAGTTTAAGTAGACCTCAACGCCTGACTGGACAATAATCTGTATGGAAAAGCAAAAAAATGTGATTTGAATAAAAAGTTGTTTTAAATATAAATAGTTAGTTTTAAAAGCGCTTAGCTCACGAGTGAGGTAACTATCGACTTTCAAAATAATTAAAATAAACTCCAAACCACTTTTACAGCGGAAAATTTCACTCAAGGAGAAGCCTAAATTCTTATCGGAGCTAGAACTTCTTAAAACGTATCAGTGAGTTTTACCAGAATAGAGGCTCTCAAAAAAGTTATTATTTGTAAAATGTAAAGTATTTAAAGTATGAGGTTCCATATAGTTCGCGGTAAGAATACGCCCAGTATTATTTAAACAGGATGAACGATGCCCAGCTAAACAACGATCACAAGTAAAGAAACATTAAACCGTGTTTGTTTGTTTTTAATTAAAATAATACGGAGTTAGGGAATATTTTCGAAATTATGTTTGTATTATATAATCTTAAAGTAAATATTAAGCACTTAAAACATGCAGGTAAATTTATTTTCCCCGTTTATTCTGCCGAGTTTTTGATAGTTTAAGATGTGTCCAGTCCCGTTCTAAACGAAATATAAAAACACTACTGTACTTATTTGTAGTCTTAATAGTGCACTTTCTAAGCGTATTATTCATACAGCTTTAACTAGGAGAGTAGTAACTGGCGCAAAATACACACCCCTGGTGGTAGAAATTGTAGGGTCTTGGGAGTAAAACAAGCTCTTACGTAAATACTAAATTATTTTAGATATACGCTTGGATGGTGCTAGAGAACCCTTTGGCCCTTAGTCACAGACAAGTAAGAAACAGACTCTCAACCTTACGGGGGTTTTGCTGCGTTCTTTTTGCCAGCTTGAGTCTTTCAACACTGAGCTACGCTAGTGTCACTGCTGGGTAATGATAGGACTAACCGCAGAGATCCCTAGTGGTGAAAGACTCAAGCTTACAAAAGGAGCGCAACCATTTTAACCTGAAGGTTGAGTGTCTGGGTTATGATTTGTCTGTGCCCTTGGTCGAATCAATGGTATACAGATTGAGGGATGCATTTGTCCTTCAACACACAAGGAGACAAACATATTCAATGAAACGCTACTTAACCCAAATAAACAACTCCTTGGAATGTAGCTCTTGAGTGACAGAACAGCCCCTTACAGAGGTTACCTATTAAATACCTCCAGCCACCATCTTACTTGGATCCGGGTCCACGGGGATGAGTGGAGATCGTCGTCATCGTGCACGACCCAGCGTGATCCAAGGATTAATCACTGAGAGATTTAGGTGTGCGGTAGCTTGTTTAGCTAAAACTTGGAATTATGGGTTTCATCAGTTGTACCGCGGCAAGTATTTTCCCTCTTCAAAATGTTATTTTACGGTAGATATGTAGGGAGGGCGAGAAAAGGTAAGTGTGTTTCCAGTTTTTATAACAATAACTTCTTTTTTTGGTAAAAAAAATAAATTAAATATTGCAACATAGAGTTTAATTTTCTTCACATGGTGACCTCCACATTTCTTAACCATCTGTCAAGGTTGGCCTGGAACTTAATGAAAACTTTTTCTCTTAATTTAAAAAGTTTGTCATCTAATGCCGCTATGCTCATGACAAATATTCAACAAAACCTGTGAAGAAAATTAAACTCTTGTTTCCTTACTGAAGCAATATTTAATTTACTTTAGCCAAAAAGGTTTTGCTATGATAACTGCAAAAACACTGGCCTTTTCTCACGTCCCCTGCATCCCACTTTAAATTCTTTCTTCGGGATAAATTTAGTGAACTTATTTTAAAGTAATATATTTTAACGTAATGCGATGGATTAATATTTGCTTGTAACAACTACACTGGCACTAAAACGTACTAAACAATGAATAAAAGGCTATTTATTACCACCCGGCTAATAGTATTAATGGGCCTTGTTAAAACTAGTTGGTGTAGTTATTGTGTAGCCTTCAAGCCTAAGAAACTATACAATAACTAAAACATTAATGTTCATATTCATGTGACGTAGGTACAGTCAATAATATAACGTTGTCGTTTAATAAGCGGTGTACAGGGCCCAGCTTACGCCACGTAGTCCAAGAAAGAGACCTACTAATAATATTGTAGCTATTTAGATTATTTTTCTATTTGTTAGTTACGTATGAAAAGTTTATTTTTCAAATAAAATAAATAAATTTAATGGGGACTTGTATAATTTTTTACACGTGCACATCCACCTTTTTCAAACGTTATATACAAGAGTTTTTAACGACTTAACCTAAGCGTAAAGGTTGAGGAGGGTAGCGTGAAGGAATTTCTCAGGTATTAGAGTGAAGAGAGGATAGGAGCATAACCATCCCCAGGGCTCCCCTTTTGGAATTCAAATCCTGGCCGTATTGTTAACAGCGACCAAGTGTAGTGCGAGTCTAACGTCTTAAACCACCAATGAAGGTATACATTTAAAGATATGCATGGGTCTTAATTTAAAATATAATCAAACACGGTATATTATTTTACAATACAACTTGTGATTCATCTTTTCTCGAAATCAAACTAATTATAGGTATCTTCTAAATATGTATTGGTTTTTCTATTAATCTACCTAAACTTGTTGACTATTTTCTACGGGATGAATAATTATATAAGTTATATTAAAATTACATTATTTAATTTACAAAATATACAAATCACATTTAGACACATATATTAAGTTAATTAATAATATTGAATTGAAATGTGGCCAAGACCCAGATAGACTCAGACACGTGCATTAAAGTCTCCGGTCCACCCGAGGCTGTTTTGATACCAACAATGTTTTAATACGAATTTATTAAAAGATTGGTTGTGTTTGTACTTTCACATTTATTTTGAAATATTTTATCCGTTTTAGTGTGTCATTCTATATATACATTCATCCCTTGCAGCCATTTCATTCTCCACGTTCCTGTAAAAGGATGTGATACGACATTGTTGCTGCGATCTAATCAGTTTTCACTTAGTTTCGTTCCTTCCATCACGTGGTCCTCCCCCCCACCTCTTTATGTCATCCACCGGTAGGTCCCCGGCATCTGCGACGAGGACGAGGCTGTAGGAACCAATGTTTTCCGAAAGGCCCTCCAATCTTGAACGTCTCCCTCCACCATCACCGTTTATAACGTTGTGAAAATGTCGGCGGCCTGTTCATTATAGTAGAGGCAGTGGCACGTTGTGGTGAGAGACACACAGTGGTGGCAAGAGAAACATTAATCGGTCGGAGTGTAGTGTAGGTTCGAGCTTGAAGCGGTTAGATCGTACCACGAGGTCGGAGAGAGAAGAGCTACTTCGAGAACAACTTTTACCCCGCACCTGTCAAACTAATCGGTGAGGAAACCAGAATAGCCTTCAGTTTTGATCACTTCAACTACTAATATAGAAACTCGCTAATATTTAACTTAAACTTTTCCTTTAAAAAAAAATCACCACTAGCCTTATATTCGTAAAGACTTTGGTCCAAGGTTCGAATCTTTATCAAGACACAATATGGAAATCTTAACCATTAGTAAATACAAATTAATTATGTAAACCTTTTTTAGATAGTTTAGTGTTGACCAAAACTAATCATGCTACGTTTTCCCGAATAAGACACAAATAATAACGTTGAGTAAATACCTCAATTTTATTTATCGATCGTTGGATATTTTGGAAATTATGTTGGTAAATATTGGGTTGTAAAATTAATTATATCCTTCACCACGTTTTATCAAATTTAATAGACAGTAAATGAGGATTTACTCTACTTTCAATGTGAAAATTACTACTATTTTTTTATATTGAACAAACTAGACACGATTGCTAAATTGATATTTTATAATCTAACTAAAATACTTGACTTTTACTGCGTGATATCTCTGTATATAAAATGGCCTTCTGAAGGAAAAATAGAACCTTAACATGGAATCATAGTATATAAAGTAAAATTAAATTTAAAATACTCTATTTCTTATTACAAGTACCCGTAACGTCGTTGAGTAACAAAATAATCAAATTCATGTCAAGGGTTTTCTGGTTCGATCCCAAGTAATTTAAAATGTAACTTAATATTTGTGCAGGGTTTCCTATTTTTATTTACTATATCGGTATTTAGTGTTTGGTGTTGATGTTATATGCAAAGGTAGTTTTAAGCTATGCACTGTTATAATCATGTATCTAAGAATTATACGTCAAATACCCTAAATAAAAACGTATTTGAAACTATTTTAAAATATATATTAATGATTATCAAATTTGATGAATTTGTTTTTTAGAGGTCATTGAAGTACTGCAACTTATTTCAATACATTTCCAATGCATTTTTAAATAGCTGAAAAAATCAGTTTTTTAATCAATAAATTGCCTTTTAAATATGTAGGTCATAAATAGGATGTACAACGTCATATTTTGCTCTCAGCCTCAACCATGGACATTATTTTTGAGGCGTAATAACCAACCCATCTTTATTATTATTTTGGTTCTAGTCCTGGTTGGCCCAAAAAGTACATTAGTGTTCCCGTTATCATTGTGGTCCCAGGCGCTAATATACTTGTACCCTAACCTACAACAAATTAAGTCCCAGTAAAAACAACATTCATCTTTTCCCCCTTCTTCACTTTCATTGTCGCTTGGTTACGTCGCATACTTATATATTAGTTAAATTTTTGATAAACATTTAGTTTCTTTGATAGCCAGATAAAAATTATGGCTGGGCGTACGGTTAATGTATCTGACCCTGGTCCGAGTATCCGGAGTTCATTCCCGGCTTCTAAGGAATAATTTAACCTCATAATGTATCGTCCCTCAGTTTAATTGGCTAGCTATAAGTTTTCTTCTTCATTTATCCTGCCCTGGGCCTATATCTGGTAGGTTTGCTCATTAATTGATAACCTCGTGACAATCATAATCAAGTGAATACTATTATTGATTGTTTTATAATAAATAAAGAGAGCTGTCAATCAGACTTATATAAACTTCTCTAATGCTTGAAGACATTCGAGATAATATAAACATAATAGACTCAAGGTTTTAAAAAATTAAGACTGTGTTTTCTAATTTTGAATAGAAATTTATTTTAGAACTCTCATAATCTTTATTTATGCTTAAGTCCAATATGATTTTAGGACAACCAGAACCCAAATAATTTATTTACCGCTTAACTGAATGTATACATATTATAATAAGTTATTTAGATTTTAAAATGTTAACATTTAGCTACTTAGTTACTTTCAATTTCAATTCAAGAATTAATGTGTTAAATTATATATTTTATGTTATGAATGTTTTATAAAATTCGTATTTTAATTCTAGATTCAGTTTTGAATAATAGTGGACTCAGCCCAGCTATGATTTAATATTTAATTTGTTTACAAATCAAGCAGGTGGGTAACAAATAATATTGTGAACGTAATATGCAATTCAGAAAGTATTTCTTGTTTTTGTTGTGTAAATAGAAACTACCTCGGTAAACAAATGAATGTTTACGCAACCCGGGAAGCCATGATTCAATCAACAATGTTGGCATCATTATAAGTCTAAATGTATTAATATATCATTCTGCTAAGGTAAATATTTCATGTGTTGAATAATATTTAAAAATAAACATTCAGAACATTACATTATTAATTGATAGGTCTATATTTTAATAGTTTAATGAAACTTTAATATTGTTATTCTAGCCATAAAATACGTCTAAAGTAATGCCAATAAAAGATTTAGAGTTAGGTAATTTAAATATACGAATGAATTTGGAAGGATAAACAACTTAAATGTTTGGCAATTTAAAAAATGCCACCTTGTTTTATTACACGCTTGTACTTAAATACCCTAGTAAGGTAGAGATGAGAAAGGTATAATGCAGTAAACATGTACACTCATTTTCATATAAGAAGAGTGGTAAACCATTTAAGAAACATCAACGTCAGTACACCTAGCCGGGATTAAATCCCTGAACTCCCCGTTACCGTCAAAGCAGATTAGATAAGCCTGACATATCGTATGCTTGCCGATCACTGCAAGTGTTTTATAATTCATAGTAGCAGTAGTAGTGACAATAATCAAACGAACACGCTATAAACAAAGAACTTTATCAGTATATAAACTAGCTTAACATAAATTTAATATTACACAACAACCCCAGAGACTAGAATAGATGTTTACTAATTGTACAGAGTGACTGAGCTCCTTATACGAATATTAAGTAAACCCGCTAGATTCACCCAGAATCAAACCTAAGTCATATAGGTTTTGTGTCGACCACTCAAAACACTTAAACATGAGGGAAAGATTTTTAAATGTTAATTGGATTCAATGGCTTTCCTGTCCCCCTACATAAAACAAGTCACTCAGACCCTTCATGTCCCTTACATAAAACAAGTCACTCAGACCCTTAATGTCCCCTACATAGAGCAAGTCACTCAGACCCTCCATGTCCCCTACATAGAGCAAGTCACTCAGACCCTCCATGTCCCCTACATAGAGCAAGTTACTCAGACCTTTAATGTCCCCTACATAAACAAGTCACTCAGATCCTTCATGTCCCCTACATAGAGCAAGTTACTCAGACCCTTCATGTCCCCTACATAAAACAAGTCACTCAGACCCTCCATGTCCCCTACATAGAGCAAGTTACTCAGACCCTTCATTTGATAACTCAGGTGCACCAACGTTTTTTTTTAACCCAAGGGCAAAATCTGATCATCATTTTGTACCACACCCGCTTCTGTGGCCGCGTGGTCTAGGGTACGGCCAGACTGGGCGAGCGACTAAAAAATAAAATAGAACACATAGGTTGTAATGAGAGGTGGCCACACGCGAGCGAGCGCGCTTGAAAGATAGAACTGGTTCTGTTTTTCAAGCGCACGCGCTCGAGCTGGAACAGTCTAGTTTACAGGCGCTAGGCAATATTATTGTATGTTGGTTCATTGAGTGCTAAGAAAACTTCTCAATTTGACGTGATATTTGACTCTTTTTTTTATAATTATTGATATGTTTAGCAAACTTGATACTAACGGCATAATTTAATTGGTAATAAATAAACCATACCTATATAAATGAAGTATTCTAACATATGAGTTTTATGTATATAAAACTCATATGTTAAAATACTACAATATTATAGTCGAAGTAGACCTTTACAAATAAGACTCACCATTAGCGTGGATAGAGGTCGGGAAAACCACAACCATAAATCACTTGTCAAAAACCACCCTCAGTTCACTGAACCAAGATTCGAACCTTTGCCTCCTCGTCAACAACTATCGAGAGCTATCTGCTAATCACGCGTTCTCTCGCCATTTTGGCCACGCAGTCGCTCAGTCGCACGCTTGTCAGTCTGGCTGAACCCTAACGCACTACTTTCGTGTTAGACTAAATGCCGAAGACGGGAAGATCGGGGTTCGATCCTGGTCAGGTGCATTGAGGTTTTTTCCTAAATGGTTATCCACTCTCCCGCCAAGCTAATACAGGTGCATTTAATCTCAACTAAGCCTTTCTAATTCCTAACCTATTAGTGTAAATAGTACATAGGCGTACATTCCAAACGGATATTAAGACTTGGGGCTATAATAATAATAATAATAATAATAATAATAATAATAATAATAATAATTTGCACCGTGGGTCAAATATATATATTTAGTAATCAGCATGGGCGTAGGGAGAATTAAATTTGAGGTATGCGGTAGGGGGGTAAAAATAGCAAGTTTATGACATCTTGTTAAGAATTAGCTACTATCTAAATCCTAAGAAATAAGAACATTGTTGAATATTGGAGAGGGAAAATTTGTATATGTAAGGGAGGAACGAAGGCAAGTAACAAAAAATCATTTTAGGGATTTTATACTTTCTTACCTTCCAGTTTATATTAGAAAATTGAATGCCTCTCGAAGTCATTTAGAGCTATTATGCTGAAATTTTTTCGTAAATTAAATTCCTCTAGGAAATAATTGAAGTAGTCCTTCCATAGCAAATTATTGTAAAGTGAATGACTCTACAGGCCTAAGTTATTTGAAGTTTTATCCAAGGCCATCTTTAAGCACCATATTAAAAACTTAGGAAAACTTCAGAGGTGAAGGGAGTTTGAACACCATAACACCCCTCCCTACAACAATGAGTAATCCCGTTATCTTAATATAGGCCTTCAAACAACACTTAATAAACGATTATCTATATATAAATTGTATTTTTGGTTGATAGAATATTTCAATTTTACTGTCAAAAATGTAGTTAATCTCCCAAAAATGTAATACGAAATATGCAAGCTCACACACTGTCACAAATCAATTTAGCATTATATATATATTTCTAAATACAATAAATTTATAGTAGAGTGCATAGTGGACTTTTTAACAAACATATTTTTATTTGAATCATCAGCTATTTCACATCTGCCCCCGAGGGTTTCTCTTTAATTCGCTTTCAGGATAGTGTGGGGGCCACATTTTCATTGAGCGCGGGCCTCATTTGGTCCGTAGGCTGCCAGTTGGACCTCACTGGGTTAAGTAATCGCAAAGGTTTTTCATGGAGATACTTTCTCGAAGCCAAGGAAAGGAAGTGTTGGCATGTTACCGACCTGAATTACCCCTTCATTCTCAACAACCAGTTGGCTCTCATACATTGTTACAGCAAAAACATGGTCCTGCCTGGAAACTGGTAACACCAACTGCTTTCACTGCATGTCAACATTAATGTTTGAGTCAACCAGGATTCAAACCAGAGTATTCCAGATCATAGACCAAAGCTCGATGTTTTTAATCAAAATAAGAGTAATAACAATAGTAAATAACACCAGCAAGATACGAAATTCTTAATAAATTAGGTTGGTCTCGAGGCTAATGTGATTGACTTATGAGAGGGAAAGGGTCGTGGCTTGATCCTAACCAATAAGTATTTTATTTTTCAATAAAGTGATTGTCCTACCTTCACTCCAAGTAAATGTTGGTACCTTTCATTTCAAATATACTTTATTGTCCTTCCCCACGTAAATTGAGACAACCCACATCAGTTGTCACACGGTCTAAGGCGTCAAGCTCATCTAGTCTAGTTTTACAGTGATGGTAAGTTCAGGGTTAAAACCTCAGCCGAGTGTGTCGAAGAGTATGTTGCTAAATATTTTGACACTTTGTCACCATGTAAATGTGGATATAACTTTTCTAAATTCTACCTTCCTCATCACTATCACGATTAGTGTAAATATGCGGATGACCCGAGCAGGTGTTATTTTGTATTCTGCATCGGGAGATTGGTTAACTCCCTAGGCCAGATCATAAATACGACCCTGAGAAACTAAATGAATTTAAAACGTAAACTTAACCTTTAAACCCAATCACATCTCCTGAGGGACAGCACAAATTATTTTTATGAATACGAGGATATTTCTTGAACCATCTGAGACCCAAATGAAGACCTTAGTCTCCATCGCTAACGTTCGTGCCCAATGAGGTGCTGAGGCCGTCCTATGACTCCATAAATTCCCTTGGTTCGTGCCCAATGAGGTGCTGAGGCCGTCCTATGACTCCATCAATCCCCTTGGTTCGTGCCCAATGAGGTGCTGAGGCCGTCCTATGACTCCATCAATCCCCTTGGTTCGTGCCCAATGAGGTGCTGAGGCCGTCCTATGACTCCATCAATCCCCTTGGTTCGTGCCCAATGAGGTGCTGAGGCCGTCCTATGACTCCATCAATTCCCTTGGTTCGTGCCCAATGAGGTGCTGAGGCCGTCCTATGACTCCATCAATCCCCTTGGTTCGTGCCCAATGAGGTGCTGAGGCCGTCCTATGACTCCATCAATCCCCTTGGTTCGTGCCCAATGAGGTGCTGAGGCCGTCCTATGACTACATCAATTCCCTTGGTTCGTGCCCAATGAGGTGCTGAGGCCGTCCTATGACTCCATCAATCCCCTTGGTTCGTGCCCAATGAGGTGCTGAGGCCGTCCTATGACTCCATCAATTCCCTTGGTTCGTGCCCAATGAGGTGCTGAGGCCGTCCTATGACTCCATCAATTCCCTTGGTTCGTGCCCAATGAGGTGCTGAGGCCGTCCTATGACTCCATCAATCCCCTTGGTTCGTGCCCAATGAGGTGCTGAGGCCGTCCTATGACTCCATCAATCCCCTTGGTTCTGTTGGCTCTGCCTCAAACAAAAACTCTTATCTGTACAAATCATACGATGACCCACGCTGACATTGGGCCGTGGCCTTTTTAGTATGAGTGACCGTCTGTGCAGTGCCGTTGCTACATGTATGAGACAATAGATGAGTGTTTGTGACCTGGCGGGATATTGGTTATTACACACCATGGGGACATACCATCACATTGATTATAATCTCAAGAGCGAAGAGCTCTTTTGGACCAAGACCACGTCCCCGAAATCCCTTATTGTCAATGAGGAATGGAAGTAGCCACTCTATTCGTAACAACCGTTTTTATTATATACATGTTCATGTGAACTAAATTTCAGACTTATCTAGTCCAGTTTTCTGATGGTGAGGAGGTCTGGGCTCAAATACCAGCAGTACCTAGGGTACTATTTATTAAACGGTTTCCCACTTTCTCTTTAGACAAATGATGATAAATATCTTCTAAATTTAAGGTGATCTAGTGGTCTAGGGATAAGGTGTCGAACTTCTGTGTTAGGGGTCCGGTGTTCAAATCACGGTCCCGGCACAGATCTATCTTATTACCAAACCCTTCCTTCATCTCTGGCAAAGTGTGTGATTTCACGCTTTGGGAATGTGTGGAATGCCCGGCCCCCGACGTGGTTTGGAACTCGCGTTAAACTGTAGGTCCCTTCTGCTTTCCACCACCATCATTCTGATGTCTCATTCTACCATCTGGGCGATTCGTCTTAATGGTGTTCCCACCTCAGAAACGAATTCATCCACGCGCCATGAGAGCAGAGGTAAGATAAAGTCGAATAGCCAAGATCTAGAACATTAGCCCCGCCTCCATATTCTAAATTCTACCTTATTCATCCCTACCCTACCTTAGTTAAAGTACATTTCGTCCGGACGTGTAGTTGAACTCGCCGCGTCTTAATACCCATCTAAACCTTTATACTTAACTAGATAGCTGTTGCCCGCGGCTTTGCTCGCGTGGAAGTTGATTATATACAAATACGAAAATATACATATGTATTTACAGATTAATTTAAAATATTACGTTACGTTGATGACCATAACTTGACCTCAGATCAAAAATAATGCAAGTCCGATAGAAACTTTCACCCCCTTTTTCATCCCTTATTAAATAAAATTTCCAAAATTCCTGAAACACGTATTTATTTGTTTTACGTCAATAACCGAAATACAAAATTTTATTTATGTAACTTTCAAAATGACGGACTTTCATATATATTATCATACATATTATCATCCCCTATTTTGACCCCTTTGGGGTGAAATTTTCTAAAATCCTTTCTTAGTGGGTGCCTACATAACAAAATGAATATACAGTCCGAATTTCATGCTTGTAGCCTTGATAGTTTGCGCTCGGCGATGATGAATCAGTCAGTCAGTCAGTCATTCAGTCAGTCAGTCAGTCAATCAATCAGGACATGTTATTTTATAAGTATAGATTTCACTGATAGGATTGTGATGATAAATTTAGAACTAAAATGAATTTTACCTATATTTGTGTGGAGGGATAATGTGAGATAATTTAGGAAAAAACAACTTAGGTACCTAACCTCGATTCTATCCCTGACCTCCCCCTCACTGGAAAACCCGACTAGATGATACCGTTGACGTTTATTTCACCTACCCTTTGATGTGGGTCAAACCATTAATTAAATTCTTGATACTAGCTAATTAACCGTTCTTCGCACGGGCTATGTTTTATAATACAAATCCATTGTTAAAAATAGATGGTAACATCCCATTTTAAAGGAATTGTAAGCAAATTGTATAGTTTATTCAACAGATAATAAATAATATTTAATGAGACAGACAATGTTATAGATGTTATAGAGCCAAAATGAGCACTTGAGGCCGTATTTAAAGTCAGACTTCATATAGTTTTGGAGCTAGAGATATGTATGGGCTAAGAAGTAGTGTTCTATAACCACAATTTTATTTCAAGATGAGCGCCATATCTAATCTATATCTGGGAACCTTTCAAAGTCCGAACAATAAAAATCTAATAAGCAGAAGCTGAGAAAAGGGTCAAAATGTAGTGTAATGTAACCACCGTCTTGAAACAAAATCGCAGACGTAAATTTTAACTAGCCTATAAATTAATCGGATGTCTGAGTTAAATCCGTGAGAAATTTCATCACAATAAGTCCGGTGGTTTTTCTGCAAAAGAGTAATAGACACCAATTCATGTTTAAATTAGTATGATGAGGAATATTCTGCAGTGGCGAGGCGTGCTAGTATCCAGTATCACCAATAGCAAAAGTTGAAAACGGGATTTAAAAAAATATATATTCAATTTATACCTTGGAAAAGTTATCTTTTCACATTCTTGGAAATTCGAATATTCCACAAACGAGTTTGGAAACAAGATCTGTTTAAAACTCTGGACTGCCCTTGCGTAACATTTTGCAGTGCGCATTGAGAAAAGAGAATGCGAGTTAAAGGAGGTTACTATCCTGGAATGTTGTTACTTTGTGCGAATACTGAGATCACAAGCCTAATAAAGACATCTCCTTCGCTAATGCACGTCACTCCAAGGTAAGGGGTAGTTTCAATCTATTTCCACCACCAGCTATTTATTTCTACCCACTTTAACTTTAATTTATCTGGCTTGTATCAAGAGAAAGCATTGTAATAATGGGGAAAAAATCAATTTTGATATTATACAAATCCTAAGGTTTAGTGTGAACCCGAACCCAAAAAAGTGAATTTTATAATTTTCTCTGTCTGGCTGTCTGTCTGTATGCCTGTCCCTGACCACGGATCCAAAATGTGATGGATTTTGTTCAAACTTAATATTTATATTTTATAGGGCTATACCAGGGGATTTTTTTATTTTGACCCTAGCCCTCAAATTAAGGATATTTTACCAATGAAGGATTTTTTTCGAATTACAATTTTTTTTTAAATGGCCCTAACGATTTCGCTTAAAATATAAATATGTAGATTGTGTGGTATGATAAATAATACTGTATACTTGTTTTTGGTGTAAAAACTCGGTTTTAGGTAGTTTACTGATGACTGATTTTATTCAAAAACTTGAAATAATGTTTAAATGTCTACAGCGATTTTGTTCAAAAACAGTTATTTTGGAAATGTTTGACATAATCAATCACATTAGTGCGATTGTTCATGTCAGCATAGCTTAATCGCGTCGTTAACTTAATTAATAGCCGCTTCGGTGGCCGCATGATCTAAGGCGCTACTCTCGCAATAAACTAGACTGTCGAAGATGGGGGTAACTAAGTTCAATCATGGATGGGTGTGCTGACGGTAGTTTCTCCTAAATGGTTTTCCTCTCTCTCTCTCTCTCTCCCCACGTAAATGCTGGTACACTTCCTCTAAATTCAATCTGCCTAATCACTAACACATTAATATAATTATATATATATATATAAATAATATATAATAAATATGTGTCATATGATATTGGCCTACACCATTACTACATCATTTTAGCTCCCCCCCTCCCCCTTCGTATATAACCTAGAACTATAATAGGTTTCCTTTCTCTACTTGGGCATCGGGATATGGCACTTGGAGCAAAATAGATATCAATAGTCAAACCAGACTACCTCTTACATACACTTAACCTAGTCTTGTTGGAAGCTTTAGCAATAGAAATCTAGGAGTTTTTTTTTTTGCTACTAGTAAAATCCCACAATTCACTTCAGTGCAAGGCGGTGTTAACGTCAGCGAGTGATTTAGATTGCAATTCCCTCTCAATTTCCTTTTATTTTTATTTTCTTTGCCGGAGAGCAGATTTCACTTTATATAAAATATTTTTTATCTCTATTGTCAGAATCTAGGTATACAATTGGTGTAATTAACCGTTAATTACTTGAGAAAGTCAATCGAATTTTATGAACATGAGTTAGGTCATGACAATTTGCATTACAGTCCGATCGAGATATAAACACTATAACATGACACTTTAAAAAGTTGTTAGAAACTTATCTCGGGCCAAGACATGTAATGTGGAACTGTCACTTTTGACAATTGTAAATTAAATCTAGTGATTTTTTGCATTGTTAGTCTACATTTTTTGTTTTTTATATCTTCTAAAAGGTTCTTACTATTGCAAACAAACTTTTAACTGTTTTTAAGTCTTTTAACAAGGATTATTTAAAAAAAACTACATTAAACTACTGTTAGTGCATTATTATGTATAAGAATTGCATTTATATTGTTTATAATTTATTAATAGGGTACTTTCTATTACAACTGAAAATCTAGGTCATCCAAGAACAATACACCTAATTCTACAGTACAAATTTCTACGGAAGGATCTTTTATATAGCAGCTAGAAAAACTACTAGATTGATTTCACGTATTCAAACGTCAGGTCATGTGACTTGAAGCTGCAACTTTTGATAGATAATATCAATACCTATAAAATAACCATAATAAATAGTAAAATTCTATCCATTTTGTCTGTAGAGTAAATATGTTTGAGTTTCTTAGAGACCCTTCATATTAAAATTGGACTGAGCACGCTCAATCCAAGTTGGACGAAAATATATACACAACAAGTAGATATACTTATCAGTATCACTCAGAATCGAATACAAGATCTCCTATACAAGTATACTAATTGACCACTTCAACCACTTTGTCAAGTGAAGTAGCACATTTATCTTTTATCTTATATAAATGACGGCCTTTTATAAGGCATTCCACGAAGTCATTGAAAGAATGGCCCGCATAAAAGTACCCACTTCAAGAGTAAGGACGCTGACAGCTAGCCCGATGGCGGTTTGTGATTTCACTTTCCTTCCTCGCCTTGAGGGGGAGGGGATTTTGGTCAACGGGTACAAGAGACAACAACCACACATGTGCCGGACATTCTTGTTCACCGTTGCTTGACCCAGTCACTAGACGGCGCGATTTCGCTCCTTTCTCCGGCTAAAGAGTGAGACATAAAAACAAGAATATAAAACTTGGGATGGAGAGACGTGTTTAAAACTGCTTGAGACGTCCCAGTGAAATAAATCAGGGAATGTGAAGCCATGTGACTAAGTGGCTAGAGATGTGAGACACAAGTATAGCAGGTGCTGGTTCGATTCCGAGGAAGAGAGGTTTCTTAGAAAGATAATCACCATTTTTATGCAGTTTCGTCCTGTTATCCAGTTAATAAATAACAAGAAAATATGACTGTGTTTGTAGCACTAGCCTACCATCCTAGGTTAATTTAGTTTGTTAGTTTAGTGCTAACAGATAAATACAGAAGCTTAACATGATAGTTCCTCACCCTAAATCGTTGTAACTTAAATTCCATCTTAACTAATGGTGGCTTCCATTCCATCTTAACTCCTAGCGATTTCCAATCCATCTTAACTCGTAGTGACTTCCATTCCATCTTAGCTCACTGTAACTTAAATTCCATCTTAACTAATGGTGGCTTCCATTCCATCTTAACTCCTAGCGACTTCCAATCCATCTTAACTCGCAGTGACTTCCATTCCATCTTAGCTCACTGTAACTTAAATTCCATCTTAACTAATGGTGGCTTCCATTAAATCTTAACTCCTAGCGACTTCCAATCCATCTTAACTCGCAGTGACTTCCATTCCATCTTAGCTCACTGTAACTTAAATTCCATCTTAACTAATGGTGGCTTCCATTCCATCTTAACTCCTAGCGACTTCCAATCCATCTTAACTCGCCGTGACTTCCATTCTATCTTAGCTCACTCTGACTTTATTCCATCTTAACTCGCAATGACTTCCATTCCATCTTAGCTCACTTGACTTTAATTCCATCTAGCTCGCAATGACTTCCATTCCATCTTAGCTCACTGTGACTTAAATTCCATCTTAACTAATGGTGGTTTCCATTCCATCTTAACTCCTAGCGACTTCCAATCCATCATAACTCGCAGTGACTTACATTCCATCTTAGCTCACTGTGACTTTAATTCCATCTTAACTCGCAATGACTTCATTCCATCTTAACTCCTAGTGGCTTCCATTCCTTATTAACTAAAGGTGGTTTCCATTCCATCATAAATCGAAGTAATTCCCATCTCATCTTAACTCGCACTGAGCTAAACCTTCGAAAATCATCTTTGGGTCATAGAAGACATGGTGCGGTTGGTTGGTTAAAGGACGTAATTATGTTAATTGCTCTTCCTAATTTATTATGCAGCCATTTACAAATATTTAAGCTTCTGTTTGAAAAAGCAAACAAGGGTGCACCCAGTATTATTGTTTTTCGTGATTGGGTTTTCAGACACTTGATTTCAACGTCCAGGAATTCCTTATAAAATAGTTAAGTAGACTTCAAACAGCTCCTATTATATCCTGGTAAATCACCCCGTTTCGAAGTCTAAAACATGCTTCTTATAAAAAAGGTTCTACGGTGATAGCTCTGAAAAAAATGTCCTCAGCAACAACAGTAAAAACTCCCTTACTCTACGTCTCACTACCCGGAGAAAAATGAGATAGGAGTGATAAAGCTAGATTAAAAAGGAACTGTACTTATATTTTCTAGGAGAGAGAGGAGGAAACCACTTATGGAAAAACTATCTCAGTACACTTTTCCAGAATTTGGGACTATATCACCCCATCACTAGTAAGCTATATTTTCATTGGTGCGGGTTTTGACGTTGTTATTTGAAAATAGATAATGTGGGCACATGGACTAAGGCGCCAGCTTCATTTGGTCTGGTTTTCAGGTCATGGAAAAGTTGAGGTTCTAATTTCGGCTAGGTGCACTTAGTTGCTTTCTAATATAAATGGTTTTCCACCATCTTTCTAAGCAATTTTGGGTACATTTTCTTTCAATTTAAATCTAACTTTATTATATATATAGTCCAGTACTAGGCTTAACAAAACATACCCAGTCCTGTCCCCTATATATTTATTAATCGCAATAGCAGCATCTGGAATTGAACTGAGGTCCCCACCACTAAAACCATTTAGCCTTGGGACAGACTTGGTAAAACGTTATTATAATCATCAATAATAATAATAACAATGATATTTCAAACTTAATATAAGTATATTCTAGATAAATGTAAGCTGTGCAAACACAATTCGTCCATCAACCGAGTTAGGAATCCCGGGTTCGATTTCTTACATGGATGAATAACTATCATTGTTGAAATTAAGGTTTTCATCGTGATGAATTCAAGGTGTGACACTCAAGCTTTGTGCCATCCATAGTACAGTTTGTAGGTCGTGTTCTAATAGCATCAGTTTGTTTACAACGTATAAGTTAAACACCCACTAATTATTTTTAATACTATTTAAAGTACGATACCTTATATTTTTGATGTGTAAACGTCCATCTCTATTCGAGATACGCGTTGTCAG
The DNA here is from genome assembly GCA_039000515.1 of Timema cristinae. Classification (NCBI taxonomy): domain Eukaryota; kingdom Metazoa; phylum Arthropoda; class Insecta; order Phasmatodea; family Timematidae; genus Timema; species Timema cristinae. Next base: position 88,371,326 of record JBCFYV010011172.1, read on the forward strand.
AAGACACGAAGAGTACGAGTGAATCGGGCGTGTGAGTATGTTTGTATGTATGTAGGACGCGCCCTGATAGTTATGCAACCCGTGCGCTACTAGATTGCAGTAACACACGGCTATATTGCCAGACAGTTGTTTGCCTGCCAGTTTGTTTTTATGAGAGCACCCTTGGGGTATAGGGCAGACAGAGGTGTGTGTGTAGGTTGACCCAGAGATTGAACTCGACTATGTGTCATTAACAAGGTTTTTATACGTCTATGGAAAAGCTCCTCTCTTGTCATAACTTTGTGTTACTCAACATTCTTCTAATAGAGGTTATATATTTTTATATGAATATGATTGGAGATTTTTTTTTAAACAAACAAGTGTTTTTTAGCTAACCACAAATGTCCTTGAACCGCGCTTATGGTGAACTTTGAAATTACCTGTTCCTTTCCTACCATGTAAAGTCGATATTCCGTCCGTACCGGGAGATTTGAACGTACCACGTCTCACTCAGATATAATTATCTGAAGCACTGGAACGTGGGTATATCAGCAATAACAGATTGATTTGATTTACTCATTACATTTAATATCAAGGTTATTAATGGTTTAATGACCTTAATCAAAGTGATAGGGTTAAGGAAGGCTGCTACAAAGGAAGTGCGTCTGCATTAATTGTGATCATTAAAAAAAAAATTATTTCAAGATTTTGATAAACGCCGACGTTTCATGACCCCTTGAAACGAAAAAATATTTTTCGCAATGCCGTCTGTCGGTCTGTACCTCGGGCTGGAGCCGAAACCGATTGGGCTAAAACTTGGTATCTGGGGTTTTCATAGGTATCACCCGTGGGGTTTTCGGAATTAGATATCCAACCCTAAATTTAAGTGTGGTTCACTGTAGGGAAACAAGCGAAAAAATATTTTCTCGAAATTCGCTCTAACATTTTAAAATAATTTTTATAGCTAGACACTGTTTATCATTATAAACAAGATGGCAACTCTCATTTCATGAAAATGACTTTGAAGGTACTTTACATAAGGAAAATTTTCCATTTTTCATAATTTCTCCGCAACTATTTGAGATACGAAATAATTTATCATTGTAAAGTTGTAGTACTGTTAAAGATAAATATCTTTTATTTGAATTGTATTTTTCTAAACCATTCATTTCTGAACTATAAGCAAATATTTATATATTTTTTTTAAAAATTCAAGTCTTTGAAAATTAATTTGATTCTTATGCTCTTTGTTGGACCAAGATGTTTCCATTTTCCAATCTTTCTGTAACAGTGTTACTAGTTACTAATTCCATAAAGTAAGTAAGTAATGTATATTATTTAATGTATGATCTTTGGTGTAGTGTTTCTACAACAATGTATATTATATCTATTATTTCGTTTCACAAATCTTACGAGCTTTTGGTAAAAAAAAAATTAAGATAAAAGCGGTGCATTGTACAATTTATTTTTAATACTTGTTATTATGCTATGAATATTATATTATGTGCGTCCAAACTTGGGGTCTAACCCCCAAGTCAGGTTACACCTGTACTGAGGTCGCAGTTATAGCCGTACAACCTTGCGTGTGGTAATACCGCGCCAAAACATTTCCTCCAACACCCACTATACCGCTGACGTGAGCAGGCAGCATTATGTCAGGTTTCTTTACTAAAATTAAGAAATGAGATTGGCGGCCTTGAAATGGCGTGCATCATTTCTACAACATTTATTTCATCCACGTCTCACCGCCCGTCCGGACTAGAAGGATTACACTAGGGGGGAGTTATAAGAAAGTTATTGTAGAGAAGTTGTAAGCAAATTTGAGTAGAAGTATTGAGGTAAACCATTAAGGAAATACCACCCTCCACACATCCACCTGGGATTTTAACCCCAACATTTCCACCATCGGTAAACCAGACTAGACGAGTCTGAGATTTAGTCCATGGGGTCCCCGATGTGGGTTTATTCGTTGTTAATTATTTTGAATCAAAATTAACATGTATATATATTTCAAAAATGTTGTGGTGGGTAATTATTGTGAAAATTTTTTTTTTTCAACATACATTTTATTCCTATTTCAAGTTGTCATTTGAAAATATTTTAATCGCTACACACAATATTGCCATCACACAAAAACATAAATATGAATATTTTGTTAAATAATAGCTGGGTGAATTTTTTTTTTATTTAACACCGCATCCTACTAGCCGTTCGGGCTATACGCTTAGGTACTAATTACGCTAAGGAATCAATAATTGGGAATGTTGAATTTTGAGGAAGTGAACCCACATTTGCGTAGAGGAAGAGTGGAAAACAATTTTAGGAAAAACCACCACCAGTTCACCCGACCGAGATTCAAACCTTGATCTCCTAGTCCTCAGTGGTCTGGCTCTACACGAAACAAGCATGTTAGCCAAAAACATCACCGAGGTGGGTATCTGGGGGCGTAGGGGACACGAGAAAATACTAGTGTTTTGCAGTTTTTGTAGCAAAACTTTTTTCGGTCAAAATAAATTAATTATTGCTTCTATACAAACATGGAGTTTAATTTTCTTCGCATGGTGATATCAACAGTTCCTGAATATCTGTCATGAGCATAGCGACATAAGGTGATAAACTTTTTAAAAGAAAAGAAAAAGTTGTCATTAAATTCCAGGACACCCTTGACAGATATTTAAGAAATGTTGAGGTCAACATAAGAAGAAAATTAAAATATATTGTTGTACTGAAGCAATATTTGATTTATTTCAGCCAAAAAATGTTTTTTAATAAAACTTATTTATCCAAAAAATGTTTTATATAAAAACTGCAAGACACTGACTTTCTCACGCTCTCTTCATCCCTACCTTAAATTAACTAATTCACGAAGCCAAGTTTAGCTGTGAACAAATGCACTTAGCATCCACCGTCCTTGTTACCTTATAGTGGATAGGTTAGGTTACTAATAAGCAGCTGTGGAATAAGCTTTTAATAAAAAAAATACCCCAGATAGAATTAAATATCAATGTCAGCAGTGCGCTGTGACCTTGAGAAGCAAATCTGCCACGGAATGATAGCCCAGCACCGTTAGCTGAAGATGCGGCCGTTTTGGCAGATCTTCTTGACGCAGTTTTAACATGAGTGTCACGTCTTGGGCTCCACCTTAAGTCCCCTATCAGTGTGACTGATAGTATTCCTCTAACCTGGTGTTGGGTCACGAGTGGCCCATATTCAATCCCCTCTCCCACTCCCCGCGTTACGCCACTGTCAAACTTATATCACAGGCGGGGATGACAACGGGCTCTCAGTCGCTTCTCAACGTTTGGTCATTGGTTGAGAGGACATCCGTTGCGTGTAGCTCTGGTAAGGCTGTAGTTTACATATTAAACGTGCACTTTCTAAACATAGTGTCACATCAAACCAAAGGACTTTATTGCCACCGTGTATTTACTAACCATCTAGAATATTCACATTAAATATACTAATGCGCTAAGGACAAGAAGGTAAAATCTAAGATGAAGTGTACCTGCATTTGCTTTGAGGAAGTGTTGGAAACAACCTAGAGAAAACCACGCTCGGTAAAATCAGCTGGGATTCAAACTCTAAGCTCTCCATCATCAGATCAGACTAGAAGAGATTGACGTCACGTGCTGCGGATCAATTAAACACATTTGTGTCTCTAAACAAAAAGTTGTAGAGTCTTAATTTGAGAATAATTGGGTGAATATAAACTAAAATCAAATATCTTAGCAGCTGGCCAGTCAGAAAGTCGTATATCAATTATTTCAACTGGAAAAGCGTAGAAAATGGGGGGCAGGGGAGGGCCGGAGCCTTCCCTGGAATCTATGTGTATGTATACAAATTTTTATTGTCTAAAGGTGAGATAAAATTCTCTAGTAGAAAGCCTAGAAGAATTGAAAGGTGTTAATGAGTGTGAGAAAGCTTCTTTATTTCGATGCTATCTTCTTTTTCTGTGATGTGTTGGGTTTATTTAATCTGTGGGCATGGTTGACAGGCAATAACTGGTGGATTTCTTAAATTGTGACGAGTGAGTTATTTAGAGTCAACACTTTAGAGTTTAGATTAATAGGTAGCACGTATGTCTACTAAAGGTCTCGAGTGTGAATCCTGGTATGACGGTAACATCTAGCATCGGTTAAATTGGGGTTTCGCCGTTCACAGTGATGAATTAACTGTTGGGAGAATGTGTGTTATATCTATTCTATAATTAGTTTAGTTTGTAAGTCGTGTTACGTGATCCAGAAATGGTGCTCTTGATATTAACATTATAAAGACTTAATTTATAATATTATAATATAAGCTCTTCATTAAATATGTAAAAATTAATAGTATTTGTTTTAATATAAGTGTGTATGATTAAGGTTTTTTTGTGTTGATTATTACATTTAACAAACGGAGAGTTAACGGCTTCATTCAAGAGGTAGAGATGAGGAAGATAGCTATATTTTCCTCCAAGTACTGTTTTTGTTTGCGATGTTGCTGAAAACACCTTGTGGAATATTCATTATTTTGTTGGTGTGCCTTCAGATGAAGATGAGGTGGTTACCCAGCACAGTGTGTGTCCTCGTGGCGCTAACTCAACTGTCCAACGGTCTCCCCTGGAACAAGACTCCTCAGCTCTGGAGAGGCTCAGCAGGTTACCTCAGCAGGTACGAATATTACCTCTGTGTTCGAGTTGAACGCATCGCTAGGTACGTTGAATATAATATACACAATTACACACCATGAAGTCACCAGCTCAGCCAGTGAAGATTCTTCATTAATAACGAAGGTCGCTCCCTAGGATCACTAGTTTTTTAGACCTCGTGTTTCTCTCATGGCCATTAAGCTTCTTATTTTCTATTTTTATCCCCTAACCACCCCCTTTGGCCTCGAAGGAAAGTACCCGCACCTAGTCTCATCATCCAACTAGTTATTTCTAGCGGTATATATACTTAATAAATACTTATACTTAGCAACGCGTCTTACCACCCATTCGGGTTATACGCTTAAGTACTAATTACACTAATGTGTTAGGAATTGGGAAGGTTGAATTTAAAGGAAGTGAACCCGTAATTTGCGTGGAGGGAGATTGGAAAATCATTTAGGAAAAACCACCCTTAGTTCTGCCGAGCGAGATTCGGACCTCGATCTCTCCGTCATCAGCAGTCTAGCTCAACACGAAACCAGTGCGTTAGCTAACTATGTCACCGAGGTCGGTTGGTAAGATATAGAACCAACTTTTTAAATATCAATAAAGAATATCAACTATTATCCCTTTGTTAACAAGTTATTTGAGTATACATTCAATGCCAGATATCCAACTAACCCCCAGGCCAAGGATCAAAAGTAGGATATTAATTCCCTTACTTTTTCCATAGGGTTTTACATTTTTTCACTGGCAAAAACTAAAATTACAATTCTGGTACGTGCATATTATTTTACTTAAAATAATATCAAATTCTTAAGTACTTGTTACACTTATAGTCTTCTATGAACATTTTAGTATGCTATTATTTTTAATAGGCCATAATGTGCCCCTGTTGACCATTATTTAACCTTTCTTCCCCTTATTTCCTTTTATAAAATAGGAAAGTGGATTATAGTATGATATGTGTTATATTGAGTTTTGTGTTCGTAACTAACCATGAAAACTCTCTTTAAATTACCAATGTTCAAAAATCAGGAGGGTTGTAGTAATACGTGGTGGGGAAAAAAACGGACAAAAGAGCGCGCGTCTTGACTAATAATCGCATTCTTGTGTTTTAAGATACAATTTCATCGGCCTTGGTATAACTTTTGGAATGTAAGCCGGAAGTAGGCTGTCCTCCAATATTTGGATCGCACCTCATGCCGTCCCCTTGGCCGCTGATAGCGTGCTCTTGTGCTCAGCAGATTAGAACTAACATGTCTTATCACACAAGTCAGCAGTTATCCCACGAGTCTCGCAAGGTCATGCTTGGGAAATCGTCACGGCCAGTGTTTACATAGAGAGCGTGTGTGGTTTTTTACGAATTGTTTAAATAACGCGAAGGTCGAAACACTTGCAGACAATGACGTTCAGGTGAGCTGTCATCTTGAGAAGACACTAGACCCTAAGCTTCTGCTTTTGTTTTCAAATATTATGTCTGTCATCGTGGCAGAGTGGGTATAATGATTGGAAACATTTAAAAAATCCTTGTTTGATTCTGCGTGGTGCTGAGGAATATAGTAGTTGAATATGCCGTTTTCGTTACTGAGTGGTTGAGTGGTTGACCTCTGTTATTCTAGGTGGTTTTGATGAATATATTTTCTAATTATACATGACTATTTTTGTAGATAAGTGTTAAATGGTTGACCTCAATTCTTGAAGGATCCTGGTTTGATTTTAGATGGTGCTGACGAATGCTTATCCTTATGGCTAAGTGGTTAGAGTGATCAGATACAATATAAGGGGAACCCCGGCGCAATTTGAGCTGATATTGACGAATATATTTACTATTTGCACTAAACGTCATCGTGTGGATGTGGTTACAGGGGTTGATTTCAAGTCTAGGGGGACTCTGGTCCTTTTCTGGGTACCGATAACGAGTATATTTACTATGTATACATGTTGACGCTCTCCCCATGACAAAATGATTAGAGTGGTTGACCTAAAGTCTAGGGGGCTCTGATTCGATTCAAGGGAGCTTTGAATAGTATATTTACTACCTGTTTATGTGTTCATCATGCTATTCAATTAATAAAAACTTAGGTTTTTAGTTTTATATTAGTATTGCGGGTATGCTATGATCATGGCTTACAAATTAACTTAACTCTAACACACACAACACTCATCCAGCTACCTGGCCGTTGGTTAATTGTTGCGAATTTGTAGGAATATAATTTAAAAATCTAATTATAATTGAATATTTTCTATTTTCTTAAATGAGAGGAGAATAATGGAACCAATTGAAGGAGGAAGAACGATGGCAGGATAGAGGAAGATGGAGTCATTTTACCAAAGTGACCCGGCGCAGGTTGGAACAGTTTATTATTATTTTCTAGGCTGTAGCCTTGTAACTTACTGTAACTCCATAACATACACAAAACATTTATGCATCTACCTGGCCGTCAATTAATTGCTGCGAAAGGGGAAATCTCCAATTTCACCTATAATAATAATAGTTTGGTATATTATGAGACTCAATCCCGAGACATTCATCTGAGTAGACAACCAAGAGATCAAATGATATTGAGTTGGACTTAAGGCGCTAAGATCTGGTGTGTGGTATCGGACGACGCTCTGTCCTAGGTTTAGTTAGTTTGTAAATGATGCACTGTGTTTTAGAAACAGGTGTTTAAAGAACCGACACCGCGAGTGTATTGAGACGAGAGAATCTTCCCTGGGAGCGTAACTCGCACATATAAGCGCAAAGTGCCTCTGCCTTCTAGAACAATGGAGCTCTTAACGAGCTTAACTTACACGCTCATATCAAGAGTTGGTGCGAGTCACCCGCTCCACTTACTGTGAAACAATGGAGTGGAGATAGTCCAGATTCACTCACTTGTTTTTATTTTCTTTTACAAGCTTCGGTAAGCGTGAAGTGTAAATGCCACGTGCAAACGTTTCACTTACTTAGCCTAAAACAGCATTCAACCCACTCAACAATAGAGATTGAAATGTATACTATCTCCCGATAGTTAAGTTGGTTGAGTATATGTTAGCTACTCTAACGGTCCAAGGTCCAATTACCAGCAGCATGAAAAGTAGATCCATATAAAATTCCCCCCAGTGCTCCATGTCTCTACAAAATTAGGGAGATTAATTTCCCTCGTAGTTTGTGGTCCGTCTTGACGCTGTTTACTGACCAAACGCACTCACTTGTCATGGTCTCGCACCGTTCATAGCTCATGAACCCTATGAAAAACCACCCTCAGTGCACCCGACCGGGATCGAACCCAGATCTCCACGTCTTCGACAGTCTAGTCTAACATGAGAGTAGCGTGTTAGACCATGCGGCGGGTGAGGTTGTTGTGTTAAAATGCCGTCTGTGGGTGTAAGTCGGCGTGGGTGTGGACGCTTCTCTAGATGACATCTACCAAATGTAGTAAGAATACATGTTAATATTTCAAGAGAATATAGTTAAGTTTATGTATATCTAATTTGTAAAATATCCTTAACGAATGTATAAACATTACATTCTTTACACTCTCCCAATGACCATTAAAACACATTTAGCCTTTTCAAGGTTCAAGGATTCAATGTTTAAAAACAATCTTTGCCACCACATTAAAAAAATCATTATTTATTTTGGGAAAGTTGGCAACCCTCTCCCTCTCCTCTAAATTGAATCCTAGACACGTGTCTACTTGTCAGCATTGAGGGGACGTGTTGTAGATAGTTCCAAGTGAAATGCTCAGAGCGAACTACTTCCGTCAATTATCACTCAAGAACTTGAGACCCCGTCGCGTCATCTGACTAACATGCTTCCTGCTGACTGAAATGAAGAGCTCTTCAAGAGAAACTTTGATGTTTTAAAATCAACTGATGAGTAAATATTGCGTCATTGAGGATGTGGACTAAATGTCAACCTCATTTAGTCTGGGAATTCAAATCCCGGTAGTGTGTACTGAGAATGAATTTTTCTAAATGTTTACTTCGTTCCCTTCACGCAAATTCAGGTACATTTCCTCAATATTTTCTCTTTTTCAACTCTATCCCAGCAGTGTAATCAAATACGTATACATCTTGTGAATGTGGGGAATTCCAAGCCTCCACCTTGGTTCGGATTCCACGTTAAACTGTAGGTCCTCCATTTCATCTCACAATCATCCTACCATTTACACATTAGCGTAAGTGCGTATAACCCGAACGGGTAGTAATATGCGGTGCTAATAATAATAATATTAATAATAATAATAATAATAATAATAATAATAATAATAATAATAACAACAAATACGTATAATCTGAACATAGTAAGACACAATGAGTAAAAAAAACTTTTGCTCTAAGGTTAAACTGGAAACTGTTGTTTCGTGAGTCCCCTGGAGAGTGGTTGTTAGTTTATTTACACGTAATACTACCCGTTAGAGCTACTCGTAAATTTACACTAATAGAAGTGTAGCCACATTTGTGTCGTGAGAGAGTGGTAAACCATTCAGAAAGTCCATTTTAGTTACATTTATTCAGGATTCTAGCCCTGACCTCCCCGTCATCGGTCAACCAGACTAAATGAGCTTGAAACTTAGACCACGTGTCTACAGGCATGGGTCTTCATACATTAAAGTAGTTTAAGAGCCCACCTCACAGCCGATTAACCAGAATATTAGGTACAAGATTACGCTCAAACCAGTATTACATCATTCTTCACTTGGCAGCAGCTAAATTGGGAATAATGAAATGGTTTATTAATTTCTCACTAAGATGCGACGTCTAGATCGAGTTGTATTACCTACCTAAGCTATGAGCTTTCCAGGGGGTGAAGTGGGCTCTTAAGTGGCGTTTTTCAGATGGACCTACTATAAATAGAAGTATCAACCGGGATTCAGCAGTTTTTCATTATCAGCCTCCTTAACCCCTCAACAAATGAACCGGGGGAGTTGCAATGATCTTGAATAACAATAATCTTTCATCACTCCCTAGATCTAAGGAGCCGATTATCCCATAGGCACACCGGGAAGTTTTTCTGTGAGCCGGCCTGTTTGCTTGTCTAAATTAGCCCGCTTGACCACATACAACAAAAATAATGCTAAAAGAACCAACACAGTTCAGCATCTGCTTTTGAGTTTACTGGTTCATTGAAAGACTGGATTGCTGGTGATGGAGAGAACAGGGTTGGAGTAGCTTTGAACTGAGATACAGAAGGTATTGATGACTCGGTTTGAGTTCACATTTTATGAAGTGAATTGTATTACGTGCAGAGAGAGAGAGAGTTGTCGACAAAACTGGTCCCTGAGGTAAACCACCTTCACTGAATGGCAAAACAACATTCTTTTACGTGTTTCTCTCGCTATTCACACTAAATGCATTTCTTTTCGGAGTCTCGCGATTTAGTTAGAACATTTTCTGCATGAGCAAAGTAAATCAAAAATATGTTTACGTGCCATAGTTGTCGCTTTGAAGTGTTAAAAAATTGAGGCAGTTGCGACTTTATTCAAATCTATAGCACTAAAAGAATATTTACTACTTAATTTTGTGTGACTTGATGAATAGGATGGTTTTGAAGAAATACACATGAAGAGAAGGATGATAAAAATTACAGGTAAACCACACGGGGAAAACCAACCTCTGTGCATCTGGCCTGTATTCGAACCTTTAGTTCTCATGCTACCGATAGTCGAGTGCAATGTCAGACTCTTAACCCTATGTGGGTGTTTTAAGAGGGGGAAATTGTTTTCAAAAAGGAATATCACTTTAGAACAACCCGCATTTGTGGCTTCAGGCTCATTTTGACTGGTTTGACGATGATGGCAAAGTCGGGGTTTGAATTGCAAACTGATATACTGAGGTAATATTTCCTAAAAAAAAAAAAAAAAGTTACACCACGTGCTATTGCTCGTTTTGAATACTCGCACTTAACTACATTAATGGAGTGGGTCTGAGAAAAGCAGAATTAAAGGAAATGCACCTAAATTGAGTGAAGTATAAGTATCAAACCATTTAGGAAAAAAACCTTGAGTGTGGCCGTTTGGGATTTAAATATATAATATTTAGCACCGCGTCTTACTACCCGTTCGGGTTATACGCTTTAAGTACTAATTACGCTAATGGATTAGGAATTGGGAAGGTTGAATTAGAGGAAGTGAACCTGCATTTGCGTGGAGGGAGAGTGGAAAACCATTTAGGAAAAACCACCCCCAGTTCACCCAACCGAGATTCGAACCTCGATCTCCCCATCCTCAGCAGTCGAACTCAACAAGACAAGCGTGTTAGCCAACTTCGCCACCGAGGCCGGTTTGGGATTTAAAGCCAGACCACTTAATCGTAGGCAAACCCAAGACCAGAAGAGACAACACCTTTGTCTGCGCCTCCACCGATGTGGACGAGTTTCAAGTTAACGACAAGAAGAGAAAACTAAACGAGTGTCGATGTTTCCCGATGAGCTTTCACATTCGTGTTGATACATTATCCTTGATGGTTTCACTGATGTCGAGAATATTCGGCACAACGTCCAAGGAAGTGAACGTAATACTATGTTAAGGTAGCTTACACAACTAAAAATAAATCTTTTGAAGAATAGATTACTGTATGATAGAGTCAGACACAATTGTACCTTAAAACTCAAAAATGTTGATAACGAGTCTCCATGAATATAAGTGGACATTGAGTTGTGCGCTTACACGGATCAAGGTAGGAAAAAACGAAACAGTTACAAGCGTTCTTGTAAGCCATATAATTATGATCTTTGATTATTTTGAAATATTTCAACCTAGCTTAACCTAATCCTAAACACTTTAACGTTAAGGCTAGGTTAAATTAATCTCGGTTGTGTTGGCATATACTGTAATAATCAACGTTAAAACGGCGAAGGATTGTATTTACCAGACAATATGACTTGTACTTTTAAAGATGGTGGAACTCATTAAAGTGTATTTCTCATTTAATATCTACTCATACGCACAGTTCAATGTGAGCTTTTACCACAAAGCTAGTGTTTTATTTGTCTAATCAGGAAGAAATATTTTTAGCAAGGGTGTTTATGGGTGATGAGCCAAGCAAGACATTTTTCAAGGGGAGTCATATTTTTTACTAATGGTGGGTGATGTCTAATCGAATCATATTTTGAATTACCATCGAAATTGTTAAATACTTATGGTTTTTCAATAGTCCATTAGATACCAAGTCTTAATAAATGAGTTTTAACAGTAAACGATTTGCTTAGTACACAATTATTCAATAGATGTAAGTAGGTCCGTCGGGGGATCAAACTGGGCCCGGTATTAGGGACAAAGCGTGGGCTACCCTCTATTGGTTCTACTCACAGTTAGTGGGGGATGGAACCTTATTTGCCTAGTGAGGCAATTAAGAAAAAAGAAAGTGATTTTAAGGAGGCTTTGACCCCCAAAATATAGGAATGTATGGGAAGCCTCCCACGGGAAATGTTTGAGAATTATATGCAAATAAACTATATTTGGAGTGATCCTCTTCCAGAATTTTTTAAAAACAAGAATGTCCCTAGAAGACATTTAGAGTGGTCTTCACCTGGAAATTTTCGTAAAATAGGTACCCATTGTAGACGCTATTTGAAGTGGTATTTCCAAGGTAATTTTTTGAAAATTTGCCGCCTATAGAAGGATTTGTAGTTTAATACAAGGGAAGTTTTTAGCTTAATATCCTAGAATATCAAAGTGGTGTGTAATAAATATAGAGGGGGCAATGGTCCCGTCCTTTACCCCCCTTCCCCCTCGTGATTGGTTCGGATGTAATATTTTTCACTCTTTGACTTTCATTAGCTGAACGTTTATTGTAAGGCCTTAAAAAATTACATTCTGGAAAATCATTTACGTACAAATAAAAGTTTAAAGTTCCCGTTTTAGGTTGTGTTCTGGCTATTGGCAAATTATTTCAATTTATTCTAGGAAAAACACAACAACCAGATCCCATCTCATGATACCCATTTAGTTTTATCTTGGGGTGACTTCCATTCCACCTTAACTAATATTATCTTACATATGATTTAATTCGCAGTGATTTCTCCATCCCATCTTAATTCTTGATTACTTCCAACAGCCTTAAGGCCAGTACACACAGAACGCTAAGCTAAGCTATGTTGTGTTGTGCTGTGCCCTGACTTTGTCAGTTTTGTTTCACACTCATTGCTAAGCTAAGCTATGTTGTGTTGTGCTCTAACTTTGTCTGTTTGCTTTCACACTCATTGCTAAGCTAAGCTATGTTGTGTTGTGCTGTGCTCTGACTTTAGTCAGTTTGGTTTCACACTCATTGCTAAGCTAAGCTATGTTGTGTTGTGCTGTGCTTTGACTTTGTCAGTTTGGTTTCACACTCATTGCTAAGCTAAGCTATGTTGTGTTGTGTTGTGCTCTAACTTTGTCAGTTTGGTTTCACACTCATTGCTAAGCTAAGCTATGTTGTGTTGTGCTGTGCTCTGACTTTAGTCAGTTTGGTTTCACACTCATTGCTAAGCTAAGCTATGTTGTGTTGTGCTGTGCCCTGACTTTGTCAGTTTTGTTTCACACTCATTGCTAAGCTAAGCTATGTTGTGTTGTGCTGTGCTCTGACTTTAGTCAGTTTGGTTTCACACTCATTGCTAAGCTAAGCTATGTTGTGTTGTTCTGTGCTCGACTTTGTCAGTTTGGTTTCACACTCATTGCTAAGCTAAGCTATGTTGTGTTGTGTTGTGCTTTGACTTTAGTCAGTTTGATTTCACACTCATTGCTAAGCTAAGCTATGTTGTGTTGTGCTGTGCTCTAACTTTGTCAGTTTGGTTTCACACTCATTGCTAAGCTAAGCTAGGTTGTGTTGTGCTGTGCTCTAACTTTGTCAGTTTGGTTTCACACTCATTGCTAAGCTAAGCTATGTTGTGTTGTGCTGTGCTTTGACTTTGTCAGTTTGGTTTCACACTCATTGCTAAGCTAAGCTATGTTGTGTTGTGTTGTGCTCTAACTTTGTCAGTTTGGTTTCACACTCATTGCTAAGCTAAGCTATGTTGTGTTGTGCTGTGCTCTAACTTTGTCAGTTTGGTTTCACACTCATTGCTAAGCTAAGCTATGTTGTGTTGTGTTGTGCCCTGACTTGGTCAGTTTGGTTTCACACTCATTGCTAAGCTAAGCTATGTTGTGTTGTGTTGTGCTCTAACTTTGTCAGTTTGGTTTCACACTCATTGCTAAGCTAAGCTATGTTGTGTTGTGTTGTGCTCTAACTTTGTCAGTTTGGTTTCACACTTATTGCTAAGCTAAGCTATGTTGTGTTGTGCTCTAACTTTGTCAGTTTGGTTTCACACTCATTGCTAAGCTAAGCTATGTTGTGTTGTGTTGTGCTCTAACTTTGTCAGTTTGGTTTCACACTCATTGCTAAGCTAAGCTATGTTGTGTTGTGTTGTGCTCTAACTTTGTCAGTTTGGTTTCACACTCATTGCTAAGCTAAGCTATGTTGTGTTGTGTTGTGCTCTAACTTTGTCAGTTTTGTTTCACACTCATTGCTAAGCTAAGCTATGTTGTGTTGTGTTGTGCTTTGACTTTGTCAGTTTGGTTTCACACTCATTGCTAAGCTAAGCTAGGCTAAACAATGATTCCTCTTTTCACTCCCGAATTCACTGTGGTTTATTTCTGGTCCGCGCCAGGGAAGTTTAGTTACGGCGTTCTCCAAAATGTCTTGTTTTAGTTCAAGTGATAGTACTGATGCTGCTGTCAACAGTTGTTATGGAAAATGAAGAAAATTTAGTTGCTATAGGTTTGACTTGTTCAATAACGCTTCAATTTTAATACAAAAACATTTATTAAATATAAAACTTAAATAGACTATTACTTAAATACACGTAAAACAAACTGAAAACAAAACTTCAACACTTATTTAGCTATTTTCAACAATCCAGCACTGCATTTGTTCAACACTGAGCCCAAGCTGCGTTATACGCATGCGCAATGTAAGATGGCTCAAGATGGGAGATGGAAAAATTGCCCGGCCGGCGATTGGTAAAAAAAACATAGCGTGGCGAAGCAAGGCATAGCTTAGCTTTCTGTGTGAACCAACACGTTTAAATATATGGTCCGCTATTTTTATAAAGAGCTAGCAGAGTAAATCTTAGCTCAGCTTAGTGTTGTGTGTCTACTAGCCTTTAGCTTTACGATAACTTCCCTACCACCATACTGGATAACACAATACATACACAGTTAAAATACTTGGGGAAATACACTTGAGATTAGTTGGAACTTGAACTTTTAGTGGAGGCTGAGATTTTGTAATACAGTAATTATTGTGAAACGTTAAGGAAAAACTATCATATAATTACGTTAATATCCAAGCAAACCTCAGAGTTCATGACAGTCAAGGCCAGTTTTCGGTGGTTTACGATAGTGACGAAGCATATCTTAGCAATTTGAAAGCTTTGATGAAGCATTGAAGTCAAGACCATGGTAAATTGCTGGATACATAGATGAATTAACCGCCACCATCTTCCTTGACCTTGACAGAACTACCAGGGCTTGACAAATATGCTCGCGTTTCAACCATTGAGGTATTTATCATCCCGCCGCCTCTAATATATCCCTGGAAACCCATCCAACGTTTCCTTACTCAATTTAATAGATAAACTTGTAACGTCGAATGTGTATTCTCAAATAACACTTTACCAAGATGACAAAAGTTTATACAATTAGTTAGCATTTAAATTATAGCTACATATTTCACCACTAGATAGCATACGACGTGATAGGGGGTAGTGGGTCACAATATCAAATCACTTTAGTTGACCTCTCACCCCTTAAATTAAAAATGAAAATATACTATCGTTTATAATTTGTTTTGCATCCAATTATTTAATTTTTCACCCCAAACATTTTGGTTCGGGAGTAGGACAAACTTAAATATTATAACTTTGTTTTACATAAAGCTATTCGCTTACACTTACACTCTCCATAACTTATAAGCTAGATAAGGAGAGAATCACGCCTGTGTCTACATACCCACCGTTGAATGTTTTTTTTAGTAAAACTTTTTATTGCCGGTTCAAGCTATACACATTTGTACTAATTATGCTAGTGAGTAAATAATAAGGTTGAATTTAGAGGAAGTGCCCTTGCATTTGCGTGGAGGAAGAGTTGAAACCCATTTAGGAAAGACCACCTAACTGGTATTTGAACCCCGATCTTCCTGTCATCGTCAGTCTATTATAACACGAGAGTTACGCCTTAGACCATGCGGCCACCGAAGCACTGTTTCATGTTACAAGTAGAGGACAATCTTAAAGGTTATGAAAGCGGAAACACTTTATACAAACAGCGCCAAAGTTACGTTTGATGGTATTTAAAATGGTGATAGCTATAATACTACACCGTACACGTAACTACCAGTTATTAGACCAAATGTAATTGCATTCTTCAAGAACAGCAGCTTATCCGGGAGTAAGTGAGCTACTTTGAATGTTCTCTCCATTTCATCAACTCTTCCACCGGCTGTCCTCGACACGGTACAGGTTTATTAATGTAGACGGGATAAATAATACGTTTACGATCAAGAATACCAAGAGAGTCAAAGAAACTTTTATGTAAGTATTAAGTAATATCTCTACATCAGCTCTGAGAGACATTGATTTTTATTCGTGTGAAATACAAGTAATGCCATCTATTGACGGTGTATAAACTACTGCGATTAGTATAACAATCAGCCAAATTCGTTTTTATTTAGTTTTTTCTATATCATACTCAAACAACACAAGGTAACGATTGGGTCCATAATAATAAAGACTTATAAGAATGTGTAAATTCCCCTGTAATGCAGGCAATGCGTATTTTTAGTAGTAAATTCAGTAAGCATGCAAATGGCTACAGGATTACTGTATAAATGGTTTTTTCATGAGTAATTTAAAGAAAAAAATAAAGAAAAATAACATGTTTTTTATGATGTGGTATATGAGCTTATTGAAAATGTATTATATATTCAGTTTTATATTTTTTTTAACTGAACGAAAAAAAGATATAGAATTATTAAATAGTTGTTTAATAACTTAGTGAAAAGGACATTCAAAATATTTCCGCTAGAATATAAAATTTAATATCTGTAAGTATGAGTGCATAAATACCAGTTGTTAACACGTCATCAACCGTCGGTGCGCCATCTTTGTTTTTTTATTAAAGGCAACCTTCTACAAGCTCTCGTACATATTAAAATCATTTTAACTAAACTATTAACGCTAGTTCCAAAGGAAAAGGAACATGGAAAAGTGGACTTATCTTTCAAAGTGATTATACAATCGAGAAACTAAATAGCTCTGTTTAGAGCAAAGTGTATTTTACTTAATGGTTTGTATGGATTTATGCTTTGTTTAATCAACATAGTGGATTGGTCCACAATATCCCTTAAGTTTTGAATTATACCTACATCATTTTCTAAAATTAATTTTAGTTTTGTTTGTCTTTTATTTATTTATTTATATATATATTTAGCACTGCGTCTTACTACCCGTTCAGGCTATACACTCTGTTGTTGCTCAATAATCAGCACCCCGCCCCTCCCCCTCCCCCCCCACACACACCCCAAAAAAATTTTTTTTTTAAGAATTAACTCGGGAATGATTATCATGGTTTTAGTAAAAATATGTCAATGTGGTTTAATTGTTTTAAGATAGGGGCTGTTATATAACTATGGAAATGGAATGTAGAAGGCAACTAAAGTAAATGCAACTGCATTGGCGTTAAAGAGTGATTAAAAAAGCACCTTGAAAATATGTAAAACTTCTCCAAGAGCCTTCAGGCCGATATTCCAAGCTAAGCCTCTCCGTTACCAAAATTCCAGTCGATTGAGAGCCTGTTACCTTAAACTGTGTGATTCTCAATGCTGATGTAATCCACTTAAGGGACCTTTACCCTTATTTACCAGTTGAAAAACCACTGAAATGGGTTCCATATTTATCAGCTTGACAAATAGTATGTCAACTTGACAAGAGTGATGTGAAGTAAAAACGTGTCAAAATGACCATGCATATTTACGGATGAATCTGTTTTTAATAATGTTTCAACTGTCAGAAAAGGCCCAAGTTACAATGAACCAGCTATACATGGTGTTCGGTATATTATACATTGAATCCCCACTCTCCAAACAAAACTTTTCCAAGCAGGTGTTCAGTTCCCCCCTAGTTTATTTCACTCGAAATAAATCTTTGGAGAGCTATAAAATAAGTATAGAATTGTTTTAATTTTGAAATTTGGTCATGTGAAACATAATTCATGTCAGTTACTAAACTATACAAGATATATTTATCTATCTACCTGATACCACATTTGTCCGAATCTTGATTTCTTGTTTAATCTGGCGCAAAAGAGAAACTCGTCAGGTTTTTGTAAGTATATAAAAACCGGTTGCTAACCTAAAGTGACGTAACACCCAATCTCCCATAAACCTCTTCCAAAAGTATCAAGGGATGGGTGCCAAGCTTGTAAATTATGTTACGTGTCCAATTAGAGTCGAGAGAGTTTAGCATCAAATGATGGCAAATCAGATACGATTGATTCGGAGTTTACTATAAACATCATCCGAGGTCCCAAAACCCTCTATTAGCGGTTAATCTCTTTATACAACTATAATAAATAAAACTTATTCAAGTAAAGAATTTGATGGTCAGTGTCAACCCAAAATATAACTGTTCGCAAAATATAAGTAGCAACAAAATACTAATTTCCACAAAATATGAATGATGACAGGATAAGTGGCCACAGAATACTAATACTCAAAATAAAAGTGGTCACAAAATATGAATGGTCAAAAATATATTAGTAGTTGCAAAATATGAGTGGCCACAAAATATTAAAATCATAAAATTTTAGTGAACACCTAAAACTGTTTTAGTTAGAATTGGTATATATTTTCTTAAATATTGGGCCAGACAAAGCTTGCGAATGAATGTGGCTCATGTTAAGAAAATAGTAACAAGGGAATACCTACTATATCAATCCAGCAATTGATATAACTGATACCATCTTTTGCCATCAAGCCGTCTGCTCTGACGTCACAAACCGGTGGAGAAAGTTCCATAAGCAGCTCTTACGATAGAAACAAAAAAACTCATTCAATATTGTTTTGTAATATGTGCCCGCCGAGGATTGCAAACCATGAGATGATGAAATACTAGTTTTTGTCGATAATGGAAATTGGAACAATATTATATTACATATACAATTACCGTTCACTAATGTATTTTCATTGTAGACGCTTTTACGTAATTGGAGCTACCAGCGCCTGGGGGCACAAATATATTGAGCTCGCAAATTACTTACTAAAGAAAAAATATTTTATCTTGCCGGGATACAAACCAGGCTCTTCGTCTTGATCTTGACAATGGATGATATCAATTTTTTACATGACCCACGTCTTACCACCCATTCGGGTTATACACTTATTTACACTAATGGAGTAGTGATTATAAAGGCAGAATTTATGGAAAGTGTACCCGAATTTGAACGAATAAAGCCAACTCTCAAACTAAACGTAGTTGAACCGCATGCTATACAATCACATGCTTTTGATTTTAAGAAATTCGTTTGTATTTATTTTTTATTTGGAAAGACTTAATATATGAAAAGTATAAAATCTGAAAGCATGAATTTACAATAAATGTTAATACGCTGTTCATTTTGATAACGTTATGACATGAGCATTGACTAATAAAAGTTTAAGATTTAAATAAATATAAATTAAAATATTGGATAAGGGAATCCGGAACATATGGGCGAGAGCGCTATTCAGGTCGTACATATCTAATAGTTTAAGGCTGAGTCTGTGGTCGACGTGGGTGATTGTTGGTTACTTAGTATCAATCTCGGTTTCAATTCGGTGTCCTGGTGCCGATTTCAACAAACTAATTATTATTTCGGAATGGCAGTCATTCGTACCAAATGATAATTTCAAAGTATTAAGTATAAAATTCTATGATAAATAATATTTTTTATCTCTTTAAAATGTTAACCATTTACATAACAGCATGTCCTCCACCCAGTGGTGAGCTGCATTAGGTTCGCATGACCCCATTGTTAAATTTTCCTGAAATTTGTGAGTCCACTTTTAAAAACGTTATTTATTTCATCCAAAAAACAGCATGTAATTTTTATAAATATATTATGTTCTTCATAATATTATTATTTAATAACCATTCCTGGAACAAATCTGTTGTATGGCTGGCGTCGCACAATATGAGTCATAAGATACCGACGACAACAGCGCAAGGGAAGGAGAAGGAATGGACAAACTCAAACCGGAAACAGAAGGACTTAGATGAGCTTGTGCAGTTGAGACGTGTGTATTAGAACAGTAGGTTCGCGTTAGAACTGGTCGATTTAGTTGGTGTATTCACAAGCTGTGTGTCACGTGTTCTGTGCCTGTATTAGTTTGTAGATAATTGAAGTTTCCCAATAATTTGTGCTGTGTTATCTTTATCTATATTGAGGATTATGTCTTATTTTGTGTGACAAAGTAAGGCTATAAAATCACGCATATAGTGAATAGGAATAGAATGAACTTGAATTAAATATCTACAGTTTTTTTTATTTAATTCTGAAATGATTTTCCATCCATTAGATATGAAAATATTCTATTAAAAGAATCTATTAAAATTTTTGGAAAGAGAAAGAGATTAAAACAGATCGTGTTGATTACAATGATTCTATTAAGGTGGTTGCTTGCATAAGTAAAAGATGACAGTCATGATATGAATATTGTTTTTTTTAAATGTTCAACAAGTTGGAGGAGAATCAGTAAATGATCAATTGCACGATTGCTGAAAGGAGAAGCAAGCATCTTACTTCCCAACGCAATATACAAGTGATTTTAACATTCAAAACGGTAAATTTGGTTGTTCTATTTGTTCTAAATATATAAACTTGGCCGCTAAGTGAGATAAATATTGTCACGGCTTCAAGGAATGGATGGAAGTTAAGTGGAACCGGATGGTAAAAATAGGAGCTCAAGAACTGCGTCTTAAAGCAAAAAGTTACCCATCCACAACGAGTCAATTGCGCATAGTATGTTCCTGAAAATAAATTAAGAATGTCACAAATCAAGACTACCGAATACAGGTTGACAAACTACATGAAAAATAAATTCTAACAACTTAAAAAATGTTTAGTTCTTTCTATAGTCTGGTAAAAAGAAACCAACCAATGTCTGATTTGCCAGATTTATTACAACTGCAAACTAAAATGATGTTGATATAGGATTACCATTGCATTCTAAATTTTTGGGAATTAGAATCATCGAACACATTTCGAAATAAATAAATCAGAAGTATTTTCCAAAAAATAGAAAAATTCCAATATATATATAAAAATGGATGAGTCAACAACTGTATCCAAACAAAGGGTTTTAGTTATTTATCTTTAGCTTTCTAAACCATAACAACATATGAATTTTGTAGGTCTTGGGACGTTAGAAAATACTACTACCAAATCCATACATGTTACCGTACATGTACCCTTTTTACATATATATTTTCTGACAATTAGTTTAAAAACGTCTTATCGCATTTTGTTCCAATGAAGCTAATGTAATGCTGGAGGGGAAAATATTCCGTTTCAAATAAACATTAACATCAATTTCCCAATATTGTAATTTGGTATTGCCTGGCAGTATTTATAAAACAGGAATACCAGGAAACATATAAAACCTTGAGTGCACCCGCATTTTCCCACAAGAGCCAATGAATAAAAATCTGTCCTAATAGACGACAATATGATAGTAGGACACATATAAGACCTTTTGTCCTACTTCGATAAGTGACACGTAGGTTGTACATTATATTAAGGTAGGTCAGGTATGTCAAGCTCGTTTGAACATAAGAGCCACATTAAACATTGAAAATAATGAGGAGGGCAGTTTTTCAGGAAGATAAATATTGATGTCATCTTAAATGGAAAAATATCACTTTAAAAATCCCTACTATAACAATAATAAAATTAAGATTACATAAAATGTAAAGACTTATCCTTTATGTTTACCAAAAATTTGATATTTTTTTTCTTGCATCAAGTGTATGAGTGGCCTTAGATCTCGTGTTGGAGTCACGTTCAAAATAGATGACATATGTGTATCGGTAAATGTGATCGTTCGGCCGTTTATTCCATTTCATGAGCGAAAACCCACTTGTGTGCTGACAAAATTAATTATACCAACCTCACTTGTTAGATTTCACCAAATAATGATTAATTTCCCAATGTTATAATCTCACATGCTGTATTCTAACAACATTCATAAAAAGATGAATTGGGCCACATTGCATGTTGGTTCATAAAGGTCCGTGGGCCGCAAGTTTGATATGCCTGATGTAGATGGTCCACGTGTGAATAGAAACCTTTATCAAGTGGGGAAAAACTTGAGACACACTCACCTAACATGTGTGGCATGCCAAGGTAGCTCAGTGTTACAATTTCGTCAAAATTACAACAGTTTAAAAGGAAGAGGACATTGAGACCAGGATTTGATGTGTCAACTCTCATCATCTTGAAGGATGCAGTGTAGCAAGGACTGTTCCAAATATTATTTCCGCGTTTTCTTTGTTGTTGTTATTACTACAGCGTTATGTAAAATGAAAAGTATATTATAAGAGCATTTAAATAAATGATTACAGGAAGTGAAAAAAAAACCATTCTGACATTATTTTATGATTTTGACATACATAATAACTTCATATAGTAAACTATGATTGGGTACTCAGTTTTTGCGATGAATAATTTTGATATTTGAAAATAAAATAGGCCTATTTCTAAAAATATTTTATATTATTATTGGAGTGTTTAATGTTCACTTACCCGCCTCGGTGGTGTAGTTGGCTGACGCGCTTGTCGTGTTTAGCTCGCCTCGACTGCTGAGGACGAGGAGATCGAGGTTCGAATCTTGGTCGGGTGAACTGGGGGTGGTTTTTCCTAAATAGTTTTCCACTCTCCCTCCACGCAAATGCGGGTTCACTTCCTTTAATTAAACCTTCCTAATCCATTAGCGTAATTAGTACTTAAAGCGTATAACCCGAACGGGTAGTAAGACACGGTGCTAATATTATTATTAATGTGCACTTTATAAAAACGCAAATTATAATAATCAGATTACTTAAAAACTAACATAACCCAGGTCCTAGGATAGCACGGCTGACATAACCTCGCCAGTGCCTGGATATTTACTTTAGGGCCCAACTTGATTTTGTTATGAATGAAAATTAGGAGCACTTTTTATGAAATATAATCGTATTTTCCGGTCAACATTAATAACATTATGCTATTTTATTAGATTATTTTAGGATAATCAAGTCTCGTAGATTACCAGTATTGACCAACTCGATGGTAAGAGACCATTGGGAAGACCTAAACGCAGATGGTAGGATAGCATTAGAATAGACCTGAAAGAGATAGGGTATATTGAGGTGGACTGGATAGAACTAGCTAAAGATAGGAATAGGTAGCGTACTTATGTAAGTGAAGCAATGAAATTTCAAGTTCCTAATGTCATAGAGTATTTAAGTATTGTATAGGTATTAATAATATCTATCAAACATAACACCTGCAGATCCCATGACTTGACGTATGGATGCGTGAAAGTAGATGTTGTAAGTTGATCTAGCTGTCAGATATGTCCACTCGTAATAAAATTGAGGTATAGTTGGAACACGTTTGTAAATAGTCACGTTAATATCACCAGGAATTTAAATAGTGTCCTCTAGAGTTGTAATCGACCACTCTAACCCACTTAGCCACTGCAACATGCTCTATCCAAAGGATATAGGCCTCACCCACTTGATACTAAATATATATAATACTTCCAGATGTCTTATACAATTATAATTTTGTACAGGACCCGATTTACATGATGAAGCTCACTAGGCCCTTGACGCCGTTGCACCCACCCCCCTCCCCGTTTTTAAAGAAACAAAATCCACCAGGGAAACAAAAAAGTAAATTCCCGATATTAAAAATAACTTGGTTACAAACTTTAGCCTGATACTGTTAGGCCTCCTATTTTGAGTAAATAACATTTCCAAGTAACAAAAATAATTACCTTATATTTAGGCCAATTAAATATTCCCTTTTTACCTCCTGTTTCATATTTTTGGACATACTAACATAATCAATATTATAAATAAATAAATTGCTTCCTAAAAAAATGCAGTAGCAAAAATAATTTAGTAGGAGAACTGGCAGCACGCTCAGCTTCTTTTGTACATTATGTAACCGATTACCTTCAAAAGGGGTTAGTTACGGATATTAAAGATCAAAAATGTATATTTCAACTTGTTAAATATGGCCTGTTCAATGCCTTATTTCTACGTAGACTTGTTTATTGAATTATAGAAAAAAAAATCTTGACGGAAGTGCCTTAGCATTCGCCCTTCAAATGGCGCCCCTCAAAGAGTTGCGCTCTAGGCCCGGGCCTAGTGGTAAATGCGGCCCTGATTTTGTATTTTTCTTGCAACACCTTCGCCCCAAAACGTATAGGAGGGTTATATAAACACCATTATTAAGGTGTTATACTTTTTTTCCATACAAAATAAATTCTAAAATACAAATAATTAGCTGGCTTGGTTTTTATTCACAAAAACTAAACAGCTTTTTAAACTCCATTTTTAAGTCAAACATGTTTTTTTTTTAGTTTAAATTTGATAAAGAGTCAATATTTAACGTAGACTCGATGTATTTTTATTCAATTTTACCCCCAAACCAACCAATGGCGTATCAATAATGAAGGTTGAATTTAGAATAAATGTACCTTCATTCACGGGAATGGCGAGGAAGAAACTACCGCAGGAAAACAAGTTAAGTAGACCCATTCAGAATTCAAACCCCGATCTCCCCAACTCTGGCAAACCGGAATAATTGACGAGACTAACACATATGTTCAATGGTGAGTGTTTCACTAAATTAACGTTCATAAAAAATACACCTCATTTAGCAGACCTACATATATTGATTACACTATGGCCCTGTATTTCAGGCTACACCATAATGGAACGAAGTAAGGTAAGCAAGCATGGTACCATTCAGGGTAACATAATTTCCACTTTGTTTCTTTTTTTCGTGAACACTTTTTATACCAAGGCTTTATTGAATTAAAAATTAAATGTTTAAAAACTGTCTAGATAGCGTTTACGTCAAAAACAAGTAACGGTATGTTTAATAAAAGGAGTTAGCCTTGTAATAACAGGCTTGTATCTATTTTATGCAAGGTTTTAAGTCCTGAAACACTCATTTACATAACGGTTAGCATTACAAAATATATTAATTTTCATTCTTCCAGCAAATATGTCTGCATAATATATAAAGAAGAAGGTATTTTTTGATGTGTGAAGTTTATTAGTTGAAGATAAAGTAATTTTATTTTGTTGGTAAAATATGTCAAGCAATCATTTTTTAATAAAATCCTCTTCGACATTATCTATATTAGTAGATTTTAATGCCATTCTTCTGAAGAACAGTAGTGACTTAAGGTGGAAGTATGGGGAAAGCAATTTGAGGTCAGTGTTTTTTGCAGTTTTTATAGCAAAACTTTTTTGACTAAAACAAATCAAATATTGCTCCAGTATAAACATAGAGTTTAATTTATATGCTTGATGATATCAATAGTTCTTGAATATTTGTCATAAGCAGAGTGGAATTAAAGGACAAAACTTTTTAATGAAAAAATGTTCTCACTAAATTTCAGGACACCTTGATGGTTATTTAAGAATGAATAAGGTAACCCGCCCCGTGGTCTAGTGATCATTGCACCTTGCTACGAGCCTAAGAATCCCGGATTTGATTCCGGCTGGTACCTCGGGTACTTTTCTCGAAAGGGGGATTACTCCAAAGGCCACCAACGTTTGGTTGATTAGTCTAAGTTGGGTTTAAGTGTTTCCACTGGTTCCACATCTTCATATTCACCATTATCATCACCTAATCTCATCTGGACAAGGAATGAGCCTCCACGGAAAGGATGTACGATTAGTGCATTCAGACATCCCCTGGGCAAAGGTACATTAGTACTAGCTAATCTTTCCACAAACTGGGCTACAAATTATGTGGCTTAGACGAGCAATATTATTATTATTATTATTATTATTATTATTATTATTATTATTATTATTATTGTTGTTGTTGTTGAGGTCACCATGTGAAGAAAATTAAATTTTATTTTTATCCTGGAGCAAATTTTTATAATATGAAAATCGCAAGAACTCTGCCCTTAGCTCATGTCCCATACACTCCCACCTTAACTTCTGCACTAGTGGCTAAGTGGGTTAAGGCGTAGCCTCCCAATAGACTAACTAGATTGCCAGTGACGTGGGAGTTCGAGACTCAAATCTCAGCCGTATGCACTGGGGGATTATTTTCAACGTGTGCCTTATTGTTGAGATTTTCTCATCACCTTTCAGAACTAATGCGGGTATATTTCCTGTTGATTCTACCTTCCTCGGCCCTACATTATTATTACAAAAAATATAATAGGTTGGGAGTGTATTAAGACTTTGAACACGTTGAACAGAATGTGTCTCCGCCTTAGGTAGCCTACATTAAGAACAAGCTAGAAAGGGCGGTATCTGACATTTGCAATAGTTATTAAAACTATTTTTATAACGTCACACGTAAAGTCAAGTTATCCTGAAATTGTAACTATCATTGAATAATTTTAATACCGACAATATAGTAAAATAATATTAATACCGACTGAAAATGATGTTTTAAAATAAACACCGTTGTGTGCCTTTATTTTGCGACATTTTAACGGCAGAATATTAAACATGACTATGCAATGAAAGCAGAACTTTCTCCTGAAGCCTGAGAATATTGACAGAGTTCAATTTGTTTTGTCATTCATGATCGTTTCTCTGTTAGAAATAGGGTGTTGCTGTTAAATGCCCTGAATACTGTCATTAAAGGGTATCTGTAACACTGTCATGTTTCAAGTCGTGACCAAAGCGTTGCCAACTCTACAATATGGATTATACAGTCCAATTTTCATAGAAAGGGCCTTATTTTACAGCTAGCGACAGATGTTACTGGATATACTTTCACGTACTCATGCGTCAAGTAATTACATCTGCAGCTACAGCTGTCACTTTGATAGATATTACTAATACCTCTGAAATGACACCAGGACACGGGAGTGGAACCCAGGACCTTTGGTTTATTATGCCGATGTTCTTACCACTGAGCTATTCAGTAGTTTCTCTATGCCCAGGGTCAATCTTTACTCGTATATTTTATTTATAATAGTAAAATGGTATTAATGTTGGCAGCAAAAAAGTTTATATTTTTCCAAAGACCCCTCCTG
This sequence comes from Timema cristinae, assembly GCA_039000515.1. Taxonomy (NCBI): domain Eukaryota; kingdom Metazoa; phylum Arthropoda; class Insecta; order Phasmatodea; family Timematidae; genus Timema; species Timema cristinae. The sequence continues at coordinate 88,398,201 of JBCFYV010011172.1, forward strand.
TAAAGATTGGATCGTACTTGTGAAATAATTTTCTATTTGGTAAAATAACGCAATCCTGTGTTGAAACATTACTCTAAAAATATTATCCTAGGGCCGTGGCAAAGTCAAAGAAACTTTATCGTTCAATTTTATTTTCAACATTAGCACTTGATATTCTCCTAACTGAATGTATTAATTAATGTAAAACCATTATATAGCAACTTAATAACTGATGCATTAAAGTATATATTTCTTTTTTCACTGAATCTAAGAATCTAATTATATATACGGGATTCGTAGCTAAAATGAAGATTTAGAATCGTAAGATCATGGACTCGTCCCAACTCCAGAATGTAGTTTTCACCTATTATTTTTTGAGAATGTTGTTTGATCTCATCTTAACGCTTACTTAATTTTCTCAAGTTAAACAATAAGCATATGTAATATTAATTTATTCCCACTCTCTCTATCTCCGCCCCTCTTGTTTGTATCTGTCTAATAAAAGTCCACGCTTCACCGTGCAGCTCTCGCACTGCATGCACGCGTGCAATCCTAGTTTTCTTATTCAATGTTAGATGTTAATGTATCTTTATTATGTGAACAAGTTGAAAAACAAGAGGAACATCTCTGAAAACTTCGACCTTTCTGGATGTAATGTAAGACAAGATAAACGGAAGGTAAAATTAGCAACTTTGTAAGCGTAAATATAATTCAGAAACTAGCCCCGTTCGTTTATCACTATCAAATCGGGCTATAAGGATAGCTTATCTTTATTAAACACATTAAACCGTTTTATAGCACCGCGTCTTAATACCCGTTCGGGTTGTACGCTTATGTACACCAATGGTTTTAGGGATTAGGAAGATTAAATTTATAGGAAATGTGCCCGCATTTGTGTGGAGAGAGGGAGAGTGAAAAGCCGTTTTGGAAAATCACCCTCAATAAACCCAACCGAGATTTGAACATTGATCTCCCCGTCATCGGCAATCTAGTCTAATGCGAGAGTAGTGCCTTAAACCATTCGACCCCCGAAGCTGGTATATCAAACAGTAATTTAACACATCAATGGCTAAGTATTAACACAATTATTTCATTCGTCCAAAACGCGCTCAGGTCTGAATGATGCCATTTATATAAATGTGACGAGTGAAACGTGTGGCGGCGCGCGGAGGCGCGAGGCGCAATGCCGCGCTGCAGTGGGAGTCCGCCTTCACTTTCTCTTTTTCCGCGTGTCGAAAGACAACAAAAATAATATAACAATTAAAGCATTTAATTGAAATATATTATCTGTCCAGGCCAGATAGTATTCATTTAAGACCACTGTGTATGATCTCTTGGGTCGTGACAGCAATCCTGTGTGAGCGTCATGAGATATATTATAGTCAGACAATCGCAATTCAGGAAGCCAACGCTCACCGTTTAGTGCGCATGTTGCGACCGCTATTAATCTAAAACTGAAACAATAACACTTGTTTATTCGTAATTTCATTGCACAACTCCACAGACCACAACTTCGGATTTCTATGGATTATAACAAACAAATTATTCGTCTGTTGTTCGTAAAAGGGCGGGCGTGCAATCATTTTTAACGCGCACGAAAAAAAAACAAAGAGAAAAAACTCACGACACAATCTCTCACCTAATCTAATATCAAAAACATTTGTGTTAATCAAATAGTTGAGCGTACAGCCCGAATGGAGAGTAAGACCCGGTGCTGAAAAAATAATTTTTTTTACATACTTTTTTGTAGTTGAACTGTTATTATTTTAATTATTGCTTTCAACACAAATATTTTGGGTGGTTTCATATAGGTTTTCCTGGTTGTTCCTCATGAGGACAGGTGACCTGGTGGTCTAGGGGTAAGGTGTCGGACTCCTGTGCTGGGGTCCGGGGTTCAATCCTCGGTCCCGGCACAGATTTATCTGATTGCCAAACCCTTCCTTCACCTCTGAAAAGACATCTTGTGAATGTGGGGAATGCCAGGCCTCCACCGTGGTTCGGATTCCACGTTAATCTGTAGGTCCTCCATTTCATCTCACAATCACCCTACCATTACACATTAGCGTAAGTGCGTATAACCCGAATGGGTAGTAATACGCGGTGCTAATAATAAATAATAATAACTCATGAGGACAAACAAAGAATTACTTGAATAAAAAATTAGTGGCTTCTGCCAGGAAAACACAGATTAATGGCCAGAGGGTTTGTTGTGTTGACGATATGACACCCTCTATCAGCGAGTTGGCACTATCATCGCCAACAGACGGCGGATGTTTGGTTTGTATGTCTCGATTATGGGCTGACGCCATGGAGTTTTTATGGTTGTTTTTCTACTTCCTCTTACTATCTGTCCGGGCTATCCACATTATCCTAATTGGGTAAGGACGAAGCAAATATAATATAGAGGAAAAGTACCCACAATATACTGACGAAAGAGTGGTAAACCATTTTAATAAAAGATCACTTCAGCCAATTCGACCAAAATTCAAGCCTTGCTTACTGGCAAGTCAGTCTGATACTTTGCACTGAGCGACCACTGGTATGGTAACCAATATTTACTAAATTAACAGCAATACAAGGTGACCTGGTGGTCTAGGGGTAAGGTGTCAGACTTCTGTGCTGGCGGCCGGGGTTCAAACCTCGGTCCCGGCACAGATTTATCTGATTTCCAAACCCTTCCTTCACCTCTGACAAGACTTCTTGTGAATGTGAGGAATGCCAGGCCACCACCGTGGTTCGGATTCCACGTTAAACTGTAGGTCCTTCATTTCATCTCACAATCACCCTACCATTACACATTAGCGTAAGTGCTCAAACCAGGGAACCAGTGAGTAGAAAGGTCTCATTTCACCCGCCTACAGGTAGTCTTGTAATATATTTCTTCGCCCGGTCTGCAGTGAAAGTCTTCCGCAACATTTGTTCGATGGGACTACATTTTTTCTCTGATGCTCTTTACTGAGAAAGGGATAAACAAATTTGTTGAATATACTTTCTCGCGTTCTTGTACTCACATAGTCGGACACTTTGGCTCAGTGTGTAGCGCTAAGACAAGGATCCCAGTTTCGATTACCGGCATGGCCGTAATATTTATCTTTGTTGAAATCGGGGTTTCCCTTCTCATAGTAAATTCACGAACTGGATGTTTATGTTCCATACAAGTTTTGTAAGTCTATTTCTGATATAATCAGTCAGTTCAATAAGTTCACGTTAAATACCCTAAAATAATCTTAGTACGTCCATTCATGTACAATCTTACGGATATTCTTTCAAGTATTCATTCTACCCACCGCTTCTCATTACCCCCATGGACTTGACACATTTTAATTATTCTAATGGGGTTATGAGTAAGGTATAATATATAGAAAATATTCCCGTATTTACGTGGAGGAAGATTTGGAAACCTACCATAAAAACAAACCTTGGTAAAGTCACGGCCAGGATTCAAACCTCATCCTCCCTGTCAGCGGCAAATCAGATCATATAGTCCGCTTGCCCACCGTTGCAGGTAAAAACACAATTTAGAAAAAGAACAAATATATACATTCCCGATTATACTAACATTCCTTCAAAGCCATTTTAAAATGTAAAAGCTTATGAATCAATATTACGACACTTGAGAATATTACTTCAATATCAAGCCAAATATTCTATAAACTATTCAAGGGTTGTAGAAAATGTTGTTTTAAATCTTCGGTGATTCCTTTTAGCAACGCAATCAACTAGACTTATTCGAATATATTCAAACATTTTGTGCGCGTGTTATTAACTCCATTGCTTCATCCCGAGATAGAGCTATAACGACCATTTTCTGAATAGACGAGAGAAATTGGACTAAATTTGTTAAACGTGCATTCTCAAAAATTAACTTTTGATATTTCAATCTTAATATGTGAGTTGTATTGCACCTAAACTATACTCATACAGTATCTAGAAATATTAAATACGTTGGAAATTTCTCAATCCGTTTAATATTACACAGACAGACGGTCTCTAGAGTAGTAGTTAGGAGTGGGTATTATTAAGTCAATTCATACATATCGGTTTATAACTGTCGACACTCTACGTCATCTTCCGATAGGTAAACCCAATTCCTAACATGTTTACAAGTATACGCTCACATGTACTATTTTTAAGCGAAAGAGCAAAACTGTTTCAAGGGGATATGACAACGATAAATATATTTTTCATTTCATATAAAACAACATGTAAATAAACTCAAACATGTCAAATATTTGAGTCAAGAAACGTGCTGAAAAATTACCATCGATTTAATTGTTTTGACCATTTTCAGAGTGAATCCTTGCGTGGGTATGAAATAGACAGGGACGTTTCTGGCGTCTCGTCTGCCAACTAAAAGTTACATCATCGCCACATGCGTGACAAGAAGACATGTGATCTACAATCTTACGTTATTTCATATGAACTGCATGGCTACTACAAAGTTACATGCTCGTGTTTTCGTTCCAAGGCACAGGATATCTTCACTCAGCAGGCATAGGACATACGTAAACCTGACCCACAAATAGCTTTATTTAAATTGGTACACCAAAGGGCTTGAAGGTGGTAGGATGCTTATTTATGAGACATAGCGCCACTAAGATCAAGTCTAAGTTGTAAAAATGTCTTAATTAAATAAGTGAAAATATGCTTGTACTTTTTGATCAGGAGAGTTATTCTCAAAGAAGGATTTGGTAAAACATTGTTATTGATCATAATTAAGTCAATGTTTCCCAGAGTGTGATTTGCATAGTAACAACGATTGAAAAAAGTTCTAGTTCTTACCTCTGTTGGGGCCTTGCCCTCAAAATTCTCTAATTTACCACGCCCCAACAACTAAGGAACTAGTTATTTTAGGACTAAGCTACTGTTGGTGTAAGATCAGACTGTTTCAAACGAGTAGGATATACGCATTTAACTAGTACACTGATTATTCAGCAGGGATGAAGATAGTAAACTCAGCCGGGTTTCAAACTTTGACCTACCTGTTAAGGTCAATTTAGGCCAATCGACTACCAGTGTGGGTAACGCTGTAGCTACTTTTGATTTAACAGCAAGTCAAGATGGGATTTTCCATGTTTATATTTCAGTTTTATACGGTGAGTTTTCTAACTACAACAGTGAAATGTGAATCAGAGAATATTACATAATTTAATTAATTGCTGCCCGATTCGGTGACGGCAAGGTCTATGGCACTACTCAAAACAAGAGACTAGACTACCAAAGACGGTGAGATTGGGGTTCGACCCCGGTCAGGTGCACTGAAGCGGGTTTTTCCTAAATGATTTTCCACTTTCCCTCCACGCAAATGAGGTACACTTCCTTTAAATTCAACCTTACGAATCCCTGAACCATTAGTGTAATTAGTGCATAGGCATACAACCCAAACGGTTATTATCTAAGACGTGGTGATAAAATAATTAGTATATATTAGTATAGATATCAATTTGCACCTTTCAAAAATAGTGTTTAATGTTTGTGTATATTTTTGAGAATGTCCACAAATAAATTTTAAGTCATCCATTAAACTGGCTTGTAAAAAACCTCTTCGATAGAAATAAATAAGTTTGTTTATAGGTCTAAATGTGAAATAAAACAATAAAAATGTTTTTGTTAATGTAATGAAGGGTCCGAAAGGTGAAATGTGAGCATAATTGTTGTACGTGTGAAGAAGCACAAAAGGATCCGAGGTGACGTTATAGCGGGGTGAAGTAGGCCTACTAATTAACAAACTATGCTAGTGAAGTAAGGGAGTGCTCAGGTCTCAAAGAGCTGCGTTAGAGAACGTATTAAGAATTGGCGGATAATCAGCCTAGCTTGCAGAGCAATTACATTGAGGGGAGGGATCGATCTGCTCTCTATAGAGTTAGGGGAGATGAATCTCAAGACGGAAAGACCTTGAGAGCCCATTCTGAAGCTACGTGAATAGTATGATCGCTAGTAGAAGAATTTTATCCCAGATGACCAACAGCATCGGAAAGATTTTTGTTGACATTTGCTCTTTGCGTGATGTGTAAGCAGTCGATGTGTATGTGCTACAGTTTTTCTTTTACTGTGGAACCAAAGGCCGGCCACCTTTCTGCGTTCAGCTTTTGAAAACCACAAACACAAAATCTGGACATTTGAATAATGTGTTAACAAGCATAATGTTTTTGTTCCAGAGCCCTTTGGACGATGTATCCCTGTCCGAATCTACTAATGAAGACTATAACAGGGATAAGAGGACGATTGGCACTTTGAGGGCACTATTTCCCGGCTTATCTCAGGTACGTGATGGTAGTATTTTAATCACAAGACATGGTTCATTGAAGTTACTTTGATGCGTCATCGTATTACCTTTGTAGGAAATTATTGGCTTTAAGAATGGAAGATATGGCTTAGTTAACGGTCTCTTGTTAAATTAGCTGTGTTGAATGAAATAGTTTTAACTTAAAATGTAGTCAGAACTATCGATTTATACATTTTAAGCGAGCTTAAGATAATGCGACAGTTGATCATTTGCTCCAATCATCATTTTTATATGATTAGTCTTCATAAACAAATATTGTTTAGTGCAATAAATTAAATAAATTTCATTGGCAGCTATATTATGTGAAATGTTTCAAATAAGTTGTGTAGATTTAATATGAAGAATTTTTCACATGTTGAACTTGGTACTTTTCTATCCAATCGTGAAGTAGTAATGTGAAATTCGATACCCATCAGGTGGGGTGATGGCAGAGAAGAATATCACTATGAACATTTGTCCTCCAACATGGAGGTGAGGAAAGTAAAACATTACTATTTGGTGCTTAAAGCACCATACGCAATAATTCAATACCCAATGATAAAGGTATCAAAAGAAGAAACCATTTTAAAGAATGAGCAAATCAAATGCAACAGCTGTTGCCAACGAAGTATCGTTACATCTACAATTTGAGTGATACATTGATACATTTTCACAAACCAGAAGATTAAAATTATCATTATTGTTAGCACCACGTCTTACTACCCGTTCGGGTTGTACGCACTTACGCTAATGTATAATGGTAGGATGATTGTGAGATGAAATGGAGGACCTACTGTTTAACGTGGAATCTGAACCACGGTGGAGGCCTGGCATTCCCCACATTCACAAGATGTCTTGTCAGAGGTGAAGGAAGGGTTTGGTAATCAGATAAATCTGTGCCGGGACAGAAGATTAAAAACTACTCGTGCATTAATATTTATTCATGCTGTTGTGTTACAGCCAGTTTATATTGTTTAAAGCATTTATGTCGAGTCTTTTAAAGGAAGTAATGTTGGTCGATAGTTTTAAAGTGTAAATTTTAAAATGTGATCAAGCTAAGGAGTTATTTAAAAGCTAAGAAAAAATGTCAAAGTTCAATCAAACATAGACTAATGGAGGACTTATTTCACTCTCAGCAGCACACGAGGATAATATGAAACAAGACTTAGCAACACATAATGAGTGACAAATATAGATCATATTTCAGGGTAGTTTGAAGGCAGATTGATTAGAGACAAATGCTAATTATCTTGTTAAGTGTGCCAATAAAAAAGTAGGCCTCTTAGCACCCTTGCCATTATATTGAATGATCTTTGAAAGATACTTTACGACTACCACAGTTATAACATACTTATCTCATGATTTGTTTGCATTTAAATTATTACTTGATGGATAATATCTGATTATTATTGAAAGAATATAATTATGTGAAATTTTAAATGTGATTGGCTTAAAACTAAAAGAAGAAAAAACTTTGAGAAAAAAATTAGTTTCATCTTTGACGAAGCTTTTTTTTTTAAGTTCTATAGCAAATTTTTCCACATTAAATATGAATATATTTATTGAATACAATTAATGTATTCCCAACTTAACTAAATAAGGCTAGTTATTTAGTTAAAATTTGTATTATATAGAAAGAATTTAGAAAGATAAACTGTGGCCCATCCTTATATATATTTATTTTCAAAACTTCTAAAAATGATAAACAAAAATAATTATTTATCGAATGAAACTATTGTAAAAATGTTAACTAATTGTGTTGTTTGTAATGATAGCAAAACTTTTTTTTTTAAAAAAACGCATTTTCTTCACATAACTTTTAGCGAAAATGGTCTGAGAACGTCGGTCGAAAAAACACGTTTCTATTCGTCACATTTTGATATGGTTTGAGTAAAACTGTCATTTTTGAAGATCCTGTCATGTTTCCTTCTTCTGTCGACTAGTTAATGAAAGTTTCCAAGCCGCCGCACCTTGACCAGTCCCACTGTGTGTTGTCTAATGAAAAAGTAAAGTATTTTTTACCCGTTTCTTCTAGATAGTCGATAGGAAAATACAAATGATAACACGGTTCTTGTTCCGTGTGATTGGTCGACTGGTACTCAGAGGCGGTATTCTCGGGGGTGGAGGAGGAGTAGGCACCTCATCTTCCTCCTCTTCTGGAGGAGGGGGCGGCACTCGTAAGATCAGCATCACCCTCCCCACTTACCCTCCTGATGCCGACAGCGACGAAGACGAAGAAGACACAGAGGAGTCGGTGGCTACTAACACTGATGCGGTAAAACAAAGCGCAAATAAATCAGTTCTGTAAATAATTAAGACATGATTATAAAACCTTTTTTGTAACACTTTTACTAACATTCTTGATGGCTTTTCCTTGCTTTTCTTCTTTATTAAAACCTATTCCTTTTATTATTGCTTTGGTTCTTCATTCTTTACACTGTTTAATAATATTTTTTTTAATTGTTTGAATGCATTGTACATATGAATATTTTAGCAAAGGAAACTCCAAACAGTTTTAGGAAATTACTAATCGATTAACAAGATACTCATTCCCAAGTAGAAAATTAGTTTAGTCAGTATTTGGGGTTGAATCAAGCTCTATATTAGGAATGCCAAATTTGCATCCCGCATGTTCAGGGCTACGTTTAAAGGGGAGGGGGCAAAGGAGGAAATTGTCCCGGACCTCACATTCCCCCCAAAATTATTAAGTTCAATTGCAGTTATTATTCTAAATCTCACATCAAATAGTGTACAGATAATTAACAGCAATAAGTATTCGCTTAGTGATAGTATTCCATTGCAGATTACTGAAAACCCTAACTTTATGTAATTTAAGATTTACGTTATTCGAGTAATACGCCACCATTGTGCTATCGCTGTTGGTTTACAGAAAACTAACAGTACAATGGTGCAAAGAGGAATTTACTATTGTTAACTTAATTTTATTGCATTCAATCAAGTACAGACATTTAATTGGTTGATACAAAATTCCATAAAACATGAAAAATTATTAAGCAATATAAGTACAGAGTACGTATCAATATATTATAACGGCTTAATGCAAAACTAATAAACCGCCATTCAAAGGGAGACTCAGATTTTTTTGCCCCGGGCCTCACATTTTCTGCGCATGTGGCCTTATTCAGGATTCTGTGTGGCACCATTTTATAAACTATGAATAAATACACAATTTGGGATGTTCAATTTAGCATTGCTGTGGGAATTGTAGTATGGGAGGGTGGTGTATCAAATTTTAATTTTTATTCATTAAATATTAATTCCCCTCCAAAAAAGAGAGTTTTAATTTGTGCAACAAATATGTGTAATGTTTGGTAGAATATAAATATATGAACAGATGTTTTATCCTATATGAAAAGGAACGATTGCGAATTAAAACAAGCTAACAAATTACGGCCACATAATATTTATAATCAATTATGAATATAACTTCAACACAAGATACCTATAGAGCCTCACATTCACACCATTACTGCAAATAAAGAGTTTCCTATTTCTCGTTAAATTGGAGGGCGAGTCTTAAAATTGTATATGATCTTAATTCGACTTTTTTAATAATGGGATTTAATTACTTTTTTACTTATGATGCTGACAATATTTCTATTTGTTTTATTATTTGAAGTGGAGTCCCTCAGTATTTTCATTTTTCAATGTGACCCTTATGATCAAATGAGTCTGACACATCTGCTCATTATATTAAAAGGTTGGGCTGCTAAGCTAAGAATAACCCGAGGAAAGGCTTTATTTATCAACTACAGTCATATTAGGTTGGTCCAAAGTATAAAAATAAAATTATCAGGTTTTGTTACAAGTATAAATTTACTATTTAAATTATCCTTGAATAAAATGTAAATGGTTCATACTCACTGACAATGCAATCAATTCCAAATTAGTAATAAAATTAACAAAATTAAACATATTGCATTTAAAAAATTAATATTAATCAAAAATATACCCAGAATGGTGCTAAAATGGGTATATTCATTATATTCACATTGCAGTCAATCTTTGTTGAAGATGAGATAAAAGGTTCAAATCTCACCTAGATGTATTTTCCCAGTTTATATCTTGGTTAGTTTAAATGTACTTTTTTTAAAACTATTGATATTACTAAAGCAAGTTATTACATTATTGGAATGTAGAACAATACTTGATACATACAATACATGTTGCATTAATTGAATTGTTTGCTTGTGCTCTGATAAGAATACATTATTATTTCATATTCAACTCATTATTCATAATATTGTACTTTTTGAAGGTAGTTGAAGGTTCACTTATACATAATAACTCCATGGCGTCAACCCACAAGCAGCTATACCAACTGAGAGACCACCGCATGTTGGTGAAGATAGAGGGTGTCATGTGGTTAGCACAACAAACCTATTGGCTGTTAATTTCAGTTTTATAGGCCGGAGCAGTTACTTCTTTATCAAGGGAGCTCCTCATTTCTCCTCACAAGGATAGGTTTGATCCAATTCCAGACCCATTTCTTGAGAGAAAAATCTGGAAGTGCCGGGATCAAACCCAGGATTTCTGGATCTGTAGCCAGGAACTCTGACCACTCTACCAAATAAATTCACAACGTATCATCAATTTAAAATATTAGGGGGAAAATTGACACACCTTCCTCTTTTGCTTCCTCTCAGTACAAAGCAAGTTTAATTCACAGCCCCTGCTTCGGTGACCTCATGGTCTAAAACGTCACACTCATGTTGGACTAGACTGTCGATCACATGAAAACCGAGGTTTGAATCTCAGTCAAATGTACTGAGGATGATTCTTAAAAAAAAAAACTTTCCTTCCACGCAAATGTAGGTACACTTCCTCTAAATTTAGCCTTCTTCAGCCCTAAGTCATTAGTGTAGGTAAAACACACACGAGTAGTAAGATGCAAAGCTAAAAAAAATCAAAATTTATTTTTAAAACAGACATTGTCCGACACCTTAACCCAGTTGGTAACATGTCTGTCTACTGGCCTAAAAACGGAACATTGGTGAAATGTGGGTTTCCCCTTTCATAGTGAAGAATTAACAGTCGGGGGCTGGATGTTGTGTTTGTTCTAGATTTATGTTAGTTTATAGGTCATGAAAAAAAAATCCACAATGTTACACCAGTAAAACATTGTTTATAAGCTTTCAAAACTTCACCAAATATCAACGTGTATATATATATTTTTTTTAATCATTACTGTACAGTTGACTATTTTGGTAATGTTAAGCATACAAATTATTTAACATATTAACCACTAACCTTGGTTTTAGAGGTGAGTAATAATTGTCTGGACTTTTTTCCAAATAAAAATTATGTATTTATCAACTAAGATGCATGTGTTAACCAAAAACCATATAATACACCACCCTATCCTATTTAATTTAATATTTTTTGGGGTGGTCATTCACTATTGTATTGTTTGATTTAGTCTTGAGATCCCTTTAAACTTTCATTAAAATAAAATGCCTACATGTAATCTACAGTATAGAACAATTGAGAGTTACAAATGAAGTTTTCAAATAAAACTCCTATTTTTAAAATTTTTGGGACAATAATCTTTAACCAAGATTGAATGACCACACTGGAACTTGATTATGTAAGCTAACTACTATTATTTTATTTATATATCCTGCTTAAATATACACACTGTTGCAATATAATCTATAATTATTTTTTTTTAAAGCATTTGTTTCAGAAACAAACAATTTGGGAACACTGGTACCTTAGCATTAGAAATGCAGTGGTGGATTAAACTCTACCACAAAGCATTCATGCTGTGTGTATTATATAAGAGTTGCACCAAATAAAAAGTTTATAGAAAGTATGGTAAATTTTAATGGAACAAAGTGTACCATTATTTTCTGTAAATAATATAAATATAGTCTAAACTTTAATGTTGTTAATGTTTAACACAATTAAAATATACTTTGTATAAATAAAAGGCAAACACAAATCATAATAAGAATTCTTATAAATCATTAAGATTTTAGGTATTTGTATAAATTTGTTTTGGGTTTGTAGTAGTAATAGGTGAAAGTCTTCTTCAATTTAATATTTCAATACTGGTACCTAGATTAGTAATATGAGATAATATACTGTAATTTATATATTTACAAAACTATTTATCTTTGCTATCTCCATAACCACTACTTCTAATCATAAGAAATAATAATTATGTAAATGAATATTGATAGTATTCTTATGACATTAGATTTTTATTTGCATGCTTTGAGGTGAATGGTTGGATAGTAGTTATTCCCTTAATTTGGTCAAGTTACTGTTCAATAGTTCATTATTAATACCTTTCATAGTTTTTAAAGTTAAATTATAAATTTATTAGATTTGGTTACATATTTACTAATAACTTTGTTCAAATTAAATTTTGTTATTTTGGTAAAAGCATGGGTTTAAAAACTAGATTAAATAAACAGTTGATTTTTAATAATAATAATAGGTAGTAAAATGACTAAAATAATAAATCATTTATTTCATGGCCAAATTTATGTGATTAAACATAGGTATTTTGGTTAGGCCTATGCAAGTGTAGATTTAATAAATTTATTTGCAAACAATTTGCATTGTTTACCTGTTTAAGTTTTAGTTAATAGTTTAAAAATTATATTGCAGTTTTCATAAATGTTTTACAAAAGATTAAAAATCTATTGGAGTTTCTTAAATCAATTTTTACATCTCATTATCTTCTGTTAAAACATGTTAAAAAACATTTAAGTCAAGTCATCATACTATATATAAAATAGAATGTTTTGTTAAGCTATTAATTTGGTTGCCCCAGTGGCGCACCCAGAGGGGAAAATAGGGTAGTCCCCCCCCCTCCTCTTACCACCAAAAACCACAAAAATTAATTTTCAAAAATATGCCATCAAAAAAGGATCCCTCCAAATAGTTTATAGAGACATCCAATTCTCAAGAATTTACCAGACTAGGACCATACCAAATGACATCTAGAGGCATGTAATTTTCAAAAAATCTGCAAGCAAACACTATTCCTAATAGCTTCTAGATTAAACTAATTTAAAAAAATCTGGTTAAGGACTACTCCAGAAAGCTTATAGAATCATCTAATTTTTTTTAAATTTTAAAGAAAAAGGCTCCTCAAAATAGCATCGAGGGGGATCAATTTATTTTGTAGCATTTTCCTGGAAAGGATCCTTGGACTTCCCTTTGGGTCGGGTCTCTTATACAAATAAAGGTTTCACCATCACTGATTCTTCTCTTTGAGTGAAACACACACAGTGCCTCAATTTGTGTGGAAAATGTTAATAGAGCCCCAAAAGTTACAAATTGAAAAAAGGACTGGAAAAATAATTTTGATTCATTTTACTGTAACTAAAGTAAGGCCACGTGCATTATTGAAATCACTTTCCTTAATTACCATCAAAATAATTGAAATAGCATCTAGAGGCATTTAATAGTCATAAATTGTCTTCGCTTCTAGTGGTTATAGAACTGTGCCCACTAAACCTCACCCTCTCTATTTCCTCTGAAAATTTAGTTCTGGACACAGCCTTTATTGTTTGCCCTCCCACAGCCTTCACACCCCCAAAGTTTGATATGTTATAGTTGAAATATAAGTGTAAATTAAGATTCTATGATAAAGGAGATTTCAAAGATAGAATATAAAAATATTTACCATAAAAAAATTTGTAGAGGTAAAAATTGTGGCATGTTATCATATTTTCAACATCAATTAGACATTGATACCAGCTCAACGTTAGATAAATCATGTAGGTCTAGTCCATTTCAAGATGAATAAACTCTGATATAAGATATTATTCTTAAACTATTTTGTAAATATAAAATATCCAACTTATTAGGGACAAATTTTGTCATGAAAACCCAAACATGCTCATAAAGAATATTACTTGGATTTATACATTATATATCTATAAACAAAACTACCTATTTAACATATATAACTATACTGTTCAAACTACATACCACAGAACTAGTGATCTTTATGAGTGGTCTATTATTGAGGAGGAAAAGCTATAAATAGATTGCTTATGATTTTTAATTCATGATACATGCCAAAAAAAGATAAGAATCTAAGTTTAATTAATGATATTTTTTGAATTTAAGATATCAAATGCTACTATACAAAATATTAATTTAATTTAATACCATACAGTATTTGTTGATAGAAAGTTCACCAATGCATCTTATTTTATTATCATAAGACAATTACAAATTTAAAGAAGATTTGCATTAACATCTAGTTTATTATTAAGAGATCAATTTGAAGCAAAAATCTAGTACACAATGTAAAGTTAGTTTTGTAAATAAATGCACAATTACTACAAATTAGCTAAAGTTATATTAAAGTCTAAAAAAGTTTTTGTCCAGGTGTAAAAACCAGGTACTAATCAAAAATAGTGTTTAACATTTCTTAAATAACTTAAAACTTCTTAACTGCAGGTTCCCTCAATATCACTTGGAGTGACCAGACATATTTTACAAATTTATTAGAATGTTGGCAGTAACTGGCAAATTAATGTTGGCATGATTATTTGTAGCAGACATATTGCTTTCTTGGTGTAGCTGTTTTTCTGCTTTCTGTAGAATTGAAGGCTTCTTCTACTTGTTCTAATGTAACAAAACTAACAATTAAAACATTCTAAAATGAACAAAGCTTGAAATGCATCATACTTTCCAAGACAAACGAGGGAAAAGCGTTTGGAAATGTGTGCTTCGTCGAATGTAACCAACCTACATCCCTTCGTTTTTCCAACAAACAACAAAAACTGTGCATGGCCAGTTATCTATCCTTTTCGGCTGTAATTACATATATTAATCAGCATTCCGCTGTGTGGCACCCCATGTGAGTGACAGACATGGGGCATCTTCATCGCTTTAGATTCTTGTTTGGTTAGACTGGTTACCATCAAATACATCTCTTCATCCAAGTGTCTTCTTTCAGTATTCATGTGTGTTTGGTTGTTGTTTTTTTTGTTAAGAATGTAGGCATTTGTGTGTCTTTAATAATCATCATAATCATCATCTTTAACTCTTTGACTTGTTGGGATGTGGTCATTTTGTTTTGAAATATTAATCTCCTTCATTCCATATGATTGACAGATATGGAAACTTGTTTACTGCACCAACTGTTTATTTTAAAATTATTATTGCTTCTCTTGATGATCAGATTCATGTCTTGCTGCATGGATGATTATTGAAAAACATTGCCAAGGTTGATTGAACTAATAGTGATTGGTAACATTTAGATATTTTAGATACTGGTTGTTTACAGATGTGAAATAAATACTAATTATTTATGTTATTATATTTAAGTATAAGATAAATTCAACCATTTAAGCTATTAACACTATCAGCCAATACAAATTATTATAACTAATCATTATTTATTTCACTGTTCTTTTCTACAATATTTACTTAAAAAAAATTCTTATCCATTCTATTATGCAAATACAATTTAAAATGGCATTGTTCACAATAAAATTCTAATTGTATGTTATGTTTATTGTTTCACAGTGATGAGAAATATAAAATAATTATTTACTTTTGGTAATCTGATTTTATTAAAAGTTGTGAAGATTATTTTTTGACATTAGATTAATATTTATTTGGGTGATTTAAATATGATTGTAATTTTATTTTAAATATAAAGTGTAACAGGATTAATAATGTATATTTGCCTATGGTTAATGTAATATTTACGTTAATAGATTGAATTAAAAGCATTTAAAATTCAATTGTTCATGTGATCGAGATACATAAATATTGCACATAATTATCTAAAACTACTTCAAGCCCAATATTTTGATCATGTAAATTTGGGATTTTTATATAAATTTGTGCCTGCCTTGTATTGTTATTTTGAAAAACCTATACACAATTTGCAAATAACTCTTTAAAACTGACAGTAATTACCATATTTATTGATCAAATGAACTCAGAACTAAGTTATTATGCTTGGGTATAGAACATTAAACCAACTAAAAGGTTTTCTGAGTCAAAACTTCCCTTTTATACTAAAATTATTATATTTTTATAGCTATTAAAAGAACACCAGATGGTCTACCACGCACTGTTTCTTAAGGGTATCATACTGTTCCCATAGAGATATGAAATAATGTAGGCTGTTACTACCAATATCTTAGTTTCTAGATTGGTATGTGTTAGAGAGATATAAAATGTATTAATACTATATTACAGTAACTCTATACATTTGTTAAAATCACAAAAAAACTAACTAGCTAGACATTTTATAGTCATATAATAAAAGTAGTCACAAAAGTGTTTTAGTTATTAAACCAATATAGGCTCTAAAAGTAATTAAACATTACCAGAATTAATATTAGCTTATATGATGTGTTTTTATCTTAATTATTATAAAATATTGATAAAGGCTACATTTGTTTTAGTTTTTTTTAATAGTGTGTAAGGGGATGAGGCAGTATCACCTTTGTCTTGCATTACCACTAGTATGTTTTTTTTCTTATTCCTAGTATTTAACATGTACCTTCTAAATCAACTTTCATATCAGCACATTACTCAAAAACTAACTTAATTTTAAAGCAAACACAGCCTCAACTTTTTCCCCTCATAATAATTAGGTATGTCACTAAAAAATAAGATACCCTCAATTCTGCTAGTGTTAAATGTTATGGCCATGTTGAGGATCAAATTAGTGTGATTAACATCATCCCTGTAGGTACCTTGGATTCAATATGGCATTGTAATTTGTCTGTAAAAGGGTCAATTCCATTTATAACAATACTATAGTAAGAAAAGGTAAAAGGATCAATGAGAAAACACTTTGAGTTGCAGTTTTATTAACTAAAATGTATTTTGTAGGAAATAACTCAAAGTAAAAAGACCTTTTGCAAATTAACACTGTCGGCCATACAATTTTTTTAAAAACTATATATTGTGTGCTATATTTCTTGTTGTCTTCACACAAGTTTAAAGAAACAGATATTATGAGAGACAAAATTGTTGGAGAGGACAATTAACAGATCTGGAGGGTGTTGGTTCAATATCAGATTGAACCATGATATGGAAGAGTGAACTCACTCTTTATGGACACCTCTGAATGGCGGGTATTTCTTTATAACAAACAGCTTAAATTTACCCGGCAAAATAACATGGGCTCTTATGGTGAAACAACCTCCCAATAATAGACTTTCTCAAGAACACAAACACTTATAGAGAAGCATATTTGAGCATAACAATCTCTAAACAGCAAA
This sequence comes from Timema cristinae, assembly GCA_039000515.1. Classification (NCBI taxonomy): domain Eukaryota; kingdom Metazoa; phylum Arthropoda; class Insecta; order Phasmatodea; family Timematidae; genus Timema; species Timema cristinae. The sequence continues at coordinate 88,415,685 of JBCFYV010011172.1, forward strand.
CGAAAATTGAAAATACAAGTCCATTATAGTGTTGATCGTAGGAGTGTTATGAATGCCAATGTCTCGTGTGAAGTGTCAGCAGTCCATCCTTCTCCCTCTAGTTAAGGTTTCCAAGATAGTCTACGTAGAATTAACTACCTTACTTCAAGGTTGTACCACCCACAGCTTAGTCAAGGGGTGCTCCAGCAATTCAGTCTGTGCTTTTGCGCATACATACAGTAAAACAGGCCAACTGTTCCTATTTCATTTTATTTCCATATTTTTTAGTGTATAATGCAATTTATAAAGTGAGTTACAATATTTATTCACTTGTTATAATTATACTGCATACAGTACTGCACAGTGCAATAGATTTCTGTAGTTAGTATTTCCAGAAAAAAGTTCATACAGATTTGTTCTAAAGAAGTATGATTAAAATATATATATTTTACATATAATGGACACTTCTTAGTAACAAGCATTTTTTGATCCTGGTAGATGTCCGCTATAAAGAGATTTCACTGTATTTGTGTATGGGTTTATCCTATATCTTATCTACTAATTATTTGTATGCAAGATTTTGGGTGGTTAGTGTTTGTGAGGGTGTCCTAGATTGAATTAGTTTTCAAGTAATGTGTTGTTATAATATTGTGTTTGGAGAGTAACTATTGAATACTTCCATAAAATTATAAAACAGATTAAAAATACATTATAAAAGTTACCTCAACAATGACTTATCTAAAAATTTAAAATACAGGCAACCTAACACCAATGCCATTTCATACTTACCCAATGTTTTCTCTTGGCAGTCATTGAGCCCAGAAGAGAACCAGCTGTCAGGGGCAGAGTCTCAGGTGTATGAGACCCGAGTCATGCCTGATGGAGGTGCGTACTATGACCTGCAACCCGCAGCCAGTGATGTAAACCAAGTGGTTGATACATCAGCGGCCTCAAGCCAGGAAGTTGGACAGTCGGCTGACACCGAGGAGTCAGAGGACCCTCGTAACAAGAGGTTCCTAAACTTCAATCTAGGGGGCAGTGGTAGCAGTAGTGGCAGTGGAGGATCTGGTGGTGGATCCGGGAACTTCCTCTTTGATATTATCAGGGTAAATATATCATCTTTATTTAGGGTTGTAAAAGAAAATTTAGTCTATTTTATTTATAAATTTATAGCATAATTAATTAATACACATGTAGTATGGTTATGTTGAAGTACATATTTCTTCTTCTGTTACAAACATTTATTTTGCCATGATAATATAAATGTATGTTTGAACTTTAAATAATTAATAATTATTTGTAACCATTCATTAGTTCATTGAGTGACCATTGTAGTGATTACAAAAATATGCTTACATTGCTTGTTTTAGTAATACCCAGTTAAGAAATTGTTATGCATGCCTACTTGGTTCGAAGCTTATGCAATTTAGTTAAATGTTACATGTTACAAGTTCCTACAGGGTAGCTCCCATCACTCTTCTAGGAATTTTCCCACATGTTAATTATCTTTAGTGATGCAGACTATATTAAAGATGATTTAATATTCTTTTGATATGAAATAGCAGAAAAAGTCTCAATAATGGTTAAAAAATGTTGATACCTGCATCAGTGGTAACAAGGTCTAAGGTACTACTTTTAAACTGGATTGTCATGGCAGTGAGACTCAAATTTCGGCTATGTGCACTAAAGGGTGGTTTACCCGTTCCTTCATGCGAATGCAGGTGCATTCATGTAAACTACCTTTACCCATCATTTCAAATGCAACCAAAAAAAATCTATGGGTTGTGCTTTAGGCACAGACAAATAATCTCCGAGAGGGCTCTAGTTTGACTCTTGGTTGAATCAAAATTTAATTTTCATGTGGTTTGAAAGCAGGCATGTTAAAAGTTTTAAAGAGTTAGCCGAAAGTGATGTCCTAAAAACCGATTTCATTTGCATCAAAGCACCTATAAAAAAACAATATTAATAATAATATGAATAATTGTCTATAGCGTTTGTGAAGTTGACATAACCAAATTCATGTGAATGATTTAGTTCCTCCTAGAACTATAAAATATCCAAACAAGTTGAAGTTGACTGTTAATGCACAGTGAGAGTGTGTGTTGTTTACTGTGCGAATGAATTCAGCGGACAGCAGACCGTGCTGCTCGAACAGCGGGCACGGTCTACCGTGTGGTGACCGGCACCGCAAACCTTGGCTTGGAGACTCAGACCACCACACGGACCAATCAGACCACTTTCCAGACCAACGCCACTTCCCGAGCGGTAACAACAACACGACTGCTCTACTCTTACTTCACGCTTGTCTTTCACTACTTGCACCACCCACGCTTTCAAATTCTGCTTACACCACTGTGCACATTCTCCATCTTGTATTCTTCACATTACTTAGTTTGTTAGGGCTATTTTCGAGTGGGCCTTTATAATACATGTTTGCTAGCAATCGATGTTTATACTCAGTTTTATCAACTGATCACTTTGAAAGAATTAAATGATTTAAAAAACCTAAATTGAACATGTCTAGTTGACACTTTGCAAAAATACCGGCATCCCAATTTTTTCACTGCATTACTTGTGCTCTTTTGTTTAATCAGATCCAACAAAATTAATTTATTATTTTTAAATGTGTTTTTATAAGTCTCAAATACTAAACATTTAGTTGAAGAATGTATATTTGTAATACTCTACAAAGGGTGAATTTTGTTTGGAAAAATCTGGTAAACAAATACATTCATTTTTTTACATCCATTACTGTTTCCAGCCTGTGGCCTGGGTCAGTTTTTTATACAAGCCATATATTTTCTACTATCAGCTTGCTAGGCCTGTCGTAGTTTCATATGCATTATAATATAACTAAGATTAGGACAGACACAACATCCAGTCTCAGATCATTAATTTATCACTGTGAAAGGGTAAACCCACATTTCACCAGTGATACATTTTTCGGCCATGCCGGGAATTGAACCCGGACAAACCGCTACTGATTGAGTTAAGGTGTCCAAATAACGTTCTTTAGTTGAACATATAATTATATACTTATGCTTAAAATGACAGTGTGTATGGTATATTTAGAACACTAACTTGACTTAACTCTGAGACAAATATAGCAACCAGACCTCAAGCCCGTAAATGTATCACTTTATAAATACAAAACACACTAAAATTTACACCAATAAGGTTTGATTCTAGTAAAATAAATAAACTCAGGCATCTTTAAAAGCAATAGGTGAATGTTTAATCAACCAAGTTAAGTATCAGGTCACTTGGTTATTGCTTTAACTTTATTTAAAGTATATTTTATTTTGGTATTGCCAAAATACTATTACATCAATATATTTTTTAGAAGAACTAAGAAAGAATAAAAGTGTGATAATTTTCCTTTGATCATTATGTTAGTATGAAAAAGATATGATTATCATATAATTTTAGGTGAATATTTGAATCACAGAAAGAGCAATATTACAAAAATATAAATATCTAAAAACAAGTACTTAACAAACCTAACAATGAATATAAAGTGATTTTAGTTCCCATGTTTTTTTCTGGCCATAAAATTAATCAAATAATCAAGTCCTAAATATAGGATAGAACAGTGTTGGTACTTGAAAAATCTACTGTATACTTATATGATTGTATTATTTTAAACAAAACAAAGAAATAGAATAAAATGACAATCTCAACCCAAATCTGGAATATTGCTTAAGTTTGGCATAACGTAAACCAAAAATTTAGATGGTTCAGATCTTGGGTTGGGTGAGGCAAGGTTATTTTCATTAAATGGTTTTTAACTCTCCATCCACGCAAAATTACATTTGCTCTCAATTCTACCATTCTAATGCCTACCTCATTAGTGTAAATGTGAGGATAGCCCTGAAAGATAAAGAGGTGCGTGTTATGCACAAAAATAATATAATAATAATATTTAGCACCGCGTCTTACTACCCGTTCGGATTATACGCTATAAGTACTAATTACTTAATGGATTAGGAATTGGGAAGGTTGAATTAGAGGAAGTGAACCCGCATTTGCGTGGAGGAAGAGTGGAAAACCATTTAGGAAAAACCACCCCAGTTCACCCAACCGAGATTCGAACCTCGATCTCCCCGTCCTCGGCGGTCGAGCTCAACACGACTAGCGCGTTAGCCAACTACGCCACCGAGGCGGGTCTATGCACAAAAAAAACTAAGCGAACAGGACGGTAAGGATGAGTTTCAATGAAAGCATACAAACTTGCTTAGAATGTTGCTGGGAGGAAGAACTATATAAAAATACAGAACAAAGGGTCAGAATCGAACCCTGGTGCTTTTATAAGTTAGACACTAATACTTTTACTGTATGCCCACACAATTCAGTAGGTAAGACCTTGAGAGACAATCTAGCTTGTCAAAAAATATTGTGCATGGCAAATAGAATATGCATGCAAATCTAGCTCTTTTTTTTTAATTGGTTATTTCTCCACTATATGTGTCTTTCTTTAATTTGTGATTTACTTTATTTCAGAGTGGTTGTATAGCATCTGATCTATTTACTATTATGATACAATTAACTTTCTTGTTTATATCTTTTTCTATAAACCAGAGTTAATAACTTCTAACATAATCTACTATCTTTAAAAAATACCTTATTTCTTTCTTTTAACTTAATGTTGAGCCTAATATCTGTTTATCTGGACTTGCCTATTTTTTTTCTTTTTTCAAGTAGATACTAAACAAAACTTCCATGGAATGACTGATGACCTGAACACATTGTTATGGTTCAATAACACGACAACTATTTGACAAGATGACCAGAAATACAATTTGAAATAAATGTTAATATACATATTTTTTTGTCTTTTAGATACAAGTGTTTACTACAAAATAATTAGTAATTTACAGTGATCTTGGGTTCAATGTTTTTATGAAAAGGTAAAAAAAAAAAACCAAGCTGCTTGTGACTTTGAAAAGAGGATTAATTTACTAACCTATGATTATATTGAAGTAAAGTTTACATTGTTTCATAAGTTGTAAGTATAGAATCTATAGTGACACGTAAAGAGTTTAATCGTCACTTAATCCTTGATGCAATTGGTTATGCAATGGTAACCAGTGCTTTTGGCTGTATTACAGTTAATATTTTCACACACAGGTGGAAAATAATATTGGCATGGATGTATATGTGTAGTTAGACATATTTCATTTAAATTAGTGGAAAAATTACACCTGATGCGGAAATTTAGTCCACGACCTATGGCTTAGTGTGTGGTTAAGTGATAGCCAAAGTAGCCAATGAATCTACACATTCATTAAAAGTCTCTTGCCTTAAAACTTTGAATGAAGAATAACACTGAGCTGGAACAAATATCTTTGATTGCTAAGTGGTAGAGCATTGCCAAACTAAGCTAAGGCCCTAGGTTTGTTTCCCATGTCAAAGTTTAAAATTGTAGGTATTCTAGTTGTTAGAACATCAATAGGTAAACTCAGTAAGACTTTATTTTAAATCCTAAAGGGGTCAAAATATATTCACAAAATATGAGGATGGATGGAATAAGATTGATATTAAGAAATTTGTAAAATGTGTAAATTAAAAAAAATCCTTAACAAAGGCAATGAATATTAGTTTATTTATGATAGGAAAAAAAAAGGAAAAAACTAAATTAACTCTATCCTTAATTAGATTTATTACCCATACTCATGTATAATTGGTCACAATAAATAACAGCTATATTAAAATATATATACTCATAGTAGAGTCTTGTGTATACAGTGGCCCTTTTAATCAGATCTTTCAAAAATAATTTGACAGCTTGAATTTAATTATAAAAAAGATAATTTTTTCTGAAATTATATAATAATGAAAAATGAAACATTCTTATAGTTGCAATATATTCCTACCTTTGTCACACTTTGATAGATTATTCATACTTTATACTATAATATAAGTGATGACTAAAATAGTTCAAGTCACATTTAGTTGTATTTTGTTTTTAAACGATTACTAACAAATATCATATTCAGCAAACACTCTGCTACTACATTAACATAATTGACAGTGTGTGTGTCATTTTGTTTTGTTTAACTGTACTTTACCTGCAAATTTAATAGCTTTAGTTAAAATAAGGTGAGTTGATTATTTATAAGATATATAACAGAAACTTCCTGGCCAAATATAATTACTCAGCCTCATAGATGCAATATTGCCTGAATGTTAGTACCGGTGTTTTGCTAAATTATATATAAAAAAAGTCTTTGATAGTGACTTATAAAGTACCCACAATTTATAAATTAAACTATACCAGTATATATTAAAACAAAATCATTTCATAATCATAAATAAAGCTTACGAGCTCTAGGCATAAATAGATTATAAAATGTCTTAGTTACTTACTGTCCTAAAATTATTATTATTATTATTATTATTATTATATTATTATAGCACCGCGTCTTACTAACCGTTTCGGGTTATACGCACTTACGCTAATGTGTAATGGTAGGGTGATTGTGAATGAAATGAAGGACCTACAGTTTAACATGGAATCCGAACCACGGTGGAGGCCTGTATTCCCACATTCACAAGATGTCTTGTCAGAGGTGAAGGAAGGGTTTGGAAATCGGATAAATCTGTGCCAGGACCGAGGATTGAACCCCGGCCGCCAGCACAGAAGTCTGACACCTTACCCCTAGACCACCAGGTCACCCTTACTGTCCTAAAAAAATATATATCTAAACATAAACATATATAGATACATCTGTGCATAATAATTCAATAGTTTTGAATTAATGTTTGTGAACACCATAGCTGGTCGCTGGTAGTGGCAACACTGAATCTACCGAGGAAACTCATGCCTCCGCAGTAGCTGGTGGGGAAGCAGCCGTTGAGAAAGACGATGGCTACCAGGCAGGAATTCCCGGACCCATCACCAGGCTTTTCATCATCGCCAACAGGGGGATCGCCAACCTCATGCAGGATCTCATTTTGGTAAACCATGGTTAAATTGTGCACATAAAATTAGCAAACAAATGTATTAGCATTTCGTTGTTAGTTTGTTTAAATAATGAAGGACATCAAGCCTTAATCTTTCAAAACATTTAAGTTCATCTGGTAAAATGCAGATATTTGGTTCATTACTTATTTCTTATAGAAAAGCTATCAAAACAAATGGGACAATTTTCTCTCTTTGGATAAATAAAAATGTTATTAAAGAAGACACAAGTTGGACTGTTAAAAATACATTCCGTACATTTACAGGGATGCTACAGATTTGGAAATTGAAAAATTCCTGTTTTCCAGCCTTAAGGTTAATTTTCCCTTGACTTTGGAAAAAAGCTATAAATGATCTATGTACATTTTAAAAACAAGCGAGAAATTGTTCAATTAATGAGGGTAACTTCAGTTAAGTTAATTCTAAAAGCAAATATTAATTTACCATATATTAAATAGATTTTATGTAGTACCTAAATATTTTTTTTCTTAGCTCCAAGTTCTTTGACTTGGTCACACACACTTTTGATTTCCAAGTATTCCTTTTGCTCATCAAGAGCCATTGAATAGATTTCTACATCTTAGAAATCTCGACTTTATTTAGGCCCCTGCTGCTTGCAAACCATCGTACACTTGTCTCTGGGCGATAAGTGGTCTTAATAGCTGATTTTCCACCACTACTTCTTTGTTGATCAAGAAGCCTCTTTCAACAAACACATTTTCATGACTTATAATGAGGTCTTTCTTCAGAAAATTGACCAGAAAGTCTGAGGCATCCTCGTTTCTTAAAATTTGTTTCCAAAAGTGGTCAAGTCATTGATCACTTTTGTATTCCTTCATTACATCCTGGACAACTGGTTTGTCAACTATCACTTTGAAGTTTCTTTCGATTATGTCACATACATTCCCTGTGAGCCACTTCTTGTCCTGGGAAATTTCCAATGTACACAAAGGTGAACCTCAGTAACTAAACAGTATATATCTAAAAGTCAGTTCACAATAACTTAAATGTCTACAGTAATTGGAATTTCACTAAAAATGTAAGTAGGCCTATAGATAAATTATGTTTCTGTCACTTAGATAAGCGATGTAAAATTAAATCACTTGTCAAAGTGACAAAACACATTAAATAATTCGATAAGGCTTGGGTTGGGTGTAAAACCTTTCAACGTCAAAGAAGGGCAAAGTTATCATGAATGGACTCTATATTTCTTATTTGTTAGTTTACAACCCCCTCCCTTCAACCCTAACCACGATCAAGGGATTGCGAGCCAATGACTCATCCCCTAGACCACTGTTGCATGTTAGTTATACTCAAAATAAAAACAATGTTTATATTGTTGACAACAATGGGAAAGCTGTCTAAATGTAGCAGTATACTCATACTAAACAATACGTAAGGTAGAGATTTTAAATAGCCTATAAAAATAACTAATACTTTTAAGTTATACTCACCTTTATTAATCTTACACAGAACAAATGAAACATGGAGGTTAACACGCCTTTCATAAATACGATACCAAACCATGGAATAATCAGTTATCAAGTGACGTCATAAGCCCAAGGATACCCAAAAACTTCCATCAGTTGACATCATAAGCTCGAGGATATCCAAAAGCGAGTGTATTGTCTCACCATTCGAGCTTGATCGTGTTTGTTTTTACTTCAATACTGCAATTCAATGTTATTTTTATTTGTCAGATCACGGTGGTGGCTTGTTGAGTCATTCCTGCCGCCTAAGAGTGGGGAAGAAAAGGTGTGAATAAAAAACACAACACTGAATGAATGTAGGGAAAACCATGAAAAAGAAAGAAAAGGATCATAACGCTGCGTGGTTGACTCTCAAGAATTCAGGATTTATTTGCATTTTTAATGATTTCCCTGACCCTTTCAAAATTCCCTGGCTTTCCTGGTTTTCTATACCTATGCAACCCTGATTTAAAATTAGATAAACACCTCTCAATCAATTTCAAAACCGATGTTTTATATTTGCCTAGCCTAGAAGAGCTTTTGCTGTCACATAATATGTGGATGTGATTGGAAAACCAAAAAAACTCAATCAGATGTTAGTAGTATATGTACATTCTTAGGGGATAACTTATTGATGTATAGATCAGTAATATTAACTATTACAATTAAAATATGGGGAAAATGGTATTTCAGACCAAAATGAAAAGATCTTGAATAATACCAATTTAAATAATGAATTTGATTTTTTTTAATGTAGTTTAGTTAGAATCAAAATATTTAAAATTAAATTTCAAAAAGTTGTTAATGGTTTGGTACCACTGACAAACGCTATTTTGTCTGTCATAAAAATAAAGATAATATAATAATAATAACATTAATACAATTTTGTCCTTTTTTTTGTTATTTTGTTATTTATCAATTACACAAGTCATGTAATTACCTTTACCAGTTGCTTAAAAATGGGATTTCAACTCAAAAGCCTTATAATTGTATCATGTGTAATGTGTTGAGATTCTTATGTGCCATTTATAATGTACCCCAGGTAGGGATTTATGGGCACACATACTAAACATCAAACTCATTTAGTCTTATTAGCAGGTGGTGAGGAGTTGGGGTTCAAATTATTGCCAGGTGTACTAAGAGTTTTTCCTAAATTATTTCTTACCATTCCTCAACAGAAATGTTGATACATTTTGGTTAAAGCTTTAACTTTATCATCCCTATCCCCTAAGTGTAGTTAAATGCATATAGACCAAATAAACAGTCACACACGATGAAGAAAAATAATACACTAGCTTAAATAACTTCACTACATAAATTGTAACAATGTTTTCTGTTCTTTAGCGCCTAGCCCAGACTAGTGAGAGGATAGTCAACTTCAAGGCAAGGCTCATCACCTCCATCATTTAGAGCACCTTCACAACCTGATTGGCCGTTGTGTTGCATCAACACTACCCAGACCTTCCGACATGAAGAGATGAGCCATAAAATGATTGTTGAGCACACCAAACATAGAGGAAACATGTAGTGTCAAAACGAGTTGACATTTTTCCCCAACACATCCAAAAACATAAGTTCTTTTCATTTTTCTTGAATATGTTTCGATTATGAAGCCCTCACATGGATGAAAGTTAAGATAGCAACTCAGTGATATAAGCATGTTTTCGCTATCAGTTACACTCAACGGCTAGTGATTTCAAAAGTCGCAGGTCTTTAATAGAGACTCAGTGCTGGATCTTTGGCAAGTGGTCACATAGAGCACAACTCATATGTGCATATAAGCAAGACTTAGCCCCATGGTTTTAATACTAACTTAAAAATTATACCTTAAAACCCATAAAGTAACAGACCATTTGCAAGTTTATAAACTCCACAAAATTTAATCCTGAGGTCCAGTTCGACACTGAAATTCACACTTATTTAATTCAATCTTACAAAATGTCCCATTGCCCCCTTCATTGGGTTTTCCAAGTGAAAAAATTATTTTCTAATTGAAAAACCAAACACTAAATTCATCTCAAATATATTAAAATTATGGTTCAAAACCCAAATAATTTTCTTCAAGAGAAAGCGTTTTTTGTTTTGATGTTGTTTAACTAAGGTGGTTTTATAATCTAAGGTTTTGTTCTGAAAGACATTTGTAGATCATTTCTAACATAAGAGAATGAACAACTATTATTTTAAAGTTATTCACAAAACATTAAACTAGTACACCTAACAGTCTATGAAAGTTGCCGTAAGTGTGGGAAAGTGTAATGAAGTGGCAGGTAATACATTCTCAGAAATGTACCTTTGAAGTAATATTTCATATATGACTGCCATGTTATAAATACTCCTTAAATATTTTTGTATGTAAGTGAAATTAAGAGATGTTTCACCCAATAAACTTTGGAAATTAATTAAATCGTTTAGATAATGCCCATGCTATAAATAATAATTATACAAGGTTTTGCTGTCAAATCAGTGTTTTCTGGTTTATAAAATAGTTAAAAAAATAAAAAATTCTAACATTTCTGTTAGCGATGTCCTGTGCAAATATCCCTTCATTCATACTTAATTCAGTACTAGTTGGCTTTTACCTCGTGATTGGCAAAATATAATTACTGCTGTTAGAAAAACTTGTGTATAACTTAAAATATTGAGAGAGACATATTTTATGTGATATTTAAGTACAGGTACATGCACAGAAAATAAACAATTTTTCAACATATGCATATCAAAAAGTGACTTATCTTTTAAATTAAGTAAATACACAAAATCCAAACAACTTTGGTTTGAGTAAATATTTAAGGAAAGTGGATTTAGAGTAGTGTTTTGTATGATTTTAGTCACAACTTAATTACATATCAGATTAATGCAAAATTTCCATCTAGGATTGACTTGAGCCCACCACAGAACATTTTCTAAATGTAGCTTCCAAGCAATCACAAAGTTCAACAAACATATAGGTAAACTATTTATATGTTAATGCTTCAAGTTTTTGTAATAGCTTTTGTACTATTCCTTTCATAGTAATTGCCATATTATTTTAATTCAGTTTTCATCTAGAATTACTCATGAGGATGTGATTTGCTTTCATGCTGCTTGTTTCATGTTGTAGCCTGGACTAGATAGTATATAAAAAAAATTATTTCTTTAACATGATTTCACTAATTTGTTCACACATAAACCATAACTTTTCCCTCAGGCTTCAATAAGATATTACTAAACCATTAAAAACTTATTTAAATCATAAAATAGATCATTTTCATATACGGTGTATAGATGTATAAAGGTTTCCAATTTATTGTTGAGACATGATACTTGAAAATGGTTATACAAAAAGATGTTCTTCCAATGTTGTTCGCATATTATTATTTTTATAGAAAAGGGATTGAATCGATAGAAAAAATTCCAGATAGAACAGTGTTTGAACAATATCTTTATAAGGTGTTGTTTGCATTAAATTAATTTGTATAATCAACCTAACAAAGATCAATGGAGTTAGGGAGATCATCAATGACCAAGCTATTGTATTAATTTGTAAACATGTGTTATACTAAATGTAAGCAAGGTATTGATATTGTATGCACTTTTCATTATTCTTGATGTAATTGTAAATAGTGTAAAGAATATGTTGATAAAGTAAACTTTCTTATGATAATTTACCAAAGATTTTTATTTTCCTATAATTGAGTCTACCACCTCAAAACTGTCTAGCACTTTAAAGGTAACGAGCTACTTCCAAAAGCATTATCAATTTAAGCTTGTAGATTAAATATTTTATAATTATCACTGTCATCAATGATTGTACACACTGATCACAAATGATCAGTAGCTTAAACAACACTGAACACAGACAAGAAGGTCATTGCATATTTGAACAGTTCACTCTTTAAGAAAATACAGTTACAACTATATTTATTTGTAATTAACATTGCTTACTGTAAGGTATGTGCGAGAATGAAATTTTGATTTCAGCAAATTTTTTGGTGGGAAATTGATATTTCACACAGGAATGGGACGAGAAACAACTTAAAAATAATTTTCCACTTTAGGCTTATTTTTATTTTTCATATTTATAATTTTAGTTTAACCTTAGCCTTCCCATTCATTCTAGTAAGAAAATAAAAATAGTTTGATAAAATTAGAAGCTCAGGGCAATATAATCCTGACTGACGCCTGGAAAGGAAGAGATAAAAACTCTGATTTGGGTTAAATTATGAGGTCTGAACAATAAATTTTAATTCTGTAACCTTGTACAATTTTTAGAGGCAAAAAATATACACAAAGTTTGTGTAATAGTTTATTTTTAAACATTAAGTTTTCCAAATAAAACTAAATATTTATTATTTAGTTTATGTTGAGTAGGGTTTTGATGTAATGTTAAATAAAAAGAAAACTAGGTCTAGTGCAACTATTATGATTGTGTATTTTTAATCAAGCATTTGCTATAAATATAAATACATTCCAAATATAGATTTTTTGGAATAGAGCACTAGGCTAAATCATGGTTTAAATTAGGAGGGATAGCCAGCACACTTACCTTGGTGATACTGGAGTAGAAATTGATTAGATAGAACACTAAAAAAACACAAACACATTTTAAGGAGAAGCTTTCACTGTCACAGACAGCTTCATCAGGTCAAGAGAGTAGATTGATGCTCTTGGTTGAACTGCAAGGTTGACTGTCCACAGCTGACTGTTTTTCAGTTATATCTCTGTATAAATAGCAGCAGTATGAATAAATAGAGAGATAGAAAAACTAAAAATTGTGTTATATACTGTATTATTATTGTGACATTGAATGTAATAATAAGTGTGCTGGTAGGTAGGAGAGGAATTACCTAAGGTTGAGGTTAGCGGCTTGTTTAGATTTGATGATATATTGATGGGCCAGTTCCCATATCCTTAGTTGTGAAGGCTTGCATATTTCTTTGTTATGGGATTTGACCACCTTGGTTGTGTAACAGTGATTAAAGTCCAGATTATGGGTTTCAGCATGTGATGCTATAGACTTATCTTTATTTTTGTGTCATGTCGATGACCATTCATTCTCCTCCTTGGTGTTTCTGTTGTGAGATCAATATATTGTGCTTGGCACTGCTTGCATTCCAGTTGATAGATAAGGTTTTCAGAATCGCAAGTATGGTGGCCTTTTATAAGATAATTTATTTTAGTTATGTTGCTAGAGAATGAATTTGTTGGTTTATGTATTGTGCAGGTTTTGCAGGGGGTGTGATTGCAAGGAAAGGAACCTGACATTTGTTTGGGTTCAGGTTGAATAGTGGGGTCCGGCAGTTTGGGTTTTACAAGTAAGTTGCCTAGATTGGCTGGTTGTTTATAGGTTACTTTTGGAGGTTCCTTGAAGACAAGTTGTGTAGTGGTGGAGGATTGCAGTATGGGGAAACCTGTTTTCAAGAGATTGTTTAGTGGTGGAGTCCAAGGTGGTATGTAGTGACCAGAGGGATGATGTTTGTTCCTGTTGATGCTGTGGGCCCGCTATTTTGAGCTCTGTCTATTTGACTGCACACCAGTGCTTTGGGGTAGCCTCTGTTCATAAAAGAATGTTGCAGTTTTTTATTGTATGTAAAAGGTCATTGTGGTCGAAGAAAATTCTTTTGGTTCTAATGGTTAGGCTATGTGGGAGTGATCTCTTTGTGTTCATAGGGTGGCAGCGGTCATAATGAAGGTATTGTTGATGGTTGGTTTCCTTGGTGTGCACAGTTGTCTGCCCAGGAACATAGATAGGTTCCAGTCTCCCCATATACAAGTTTGCATACGAGGGGGTCATGAACATTCCCATGGCAGTACCTTTAATTTGTAGGTAGATTTTGTCCAGAAATCAAAAGTCTACTCTCTTGACCTGATGAAGCTGTCTGTGACAGTGAAAGCTTGTACTTAAAAAAATGTGTTTATGTGTTTCTTAGTGTTCTATCTAAACAATTTCTACTCCAGTATCACCAAGGTAAGTGTGATGGCTATCCCTCCTAGTTTAAACCATAAATCTAGATTTTAAAATTGACTAAAAAAAAGTTATTAAGTAAAAAGTTCACAGCGTGAATTTTAATAACTATTAATACAATAAACCATCAAGATTTTCAAGAGAATCTGAATCTTGGTTATAAGAATACCAAAAACTCTTCTCAACTGAGCCAGTGCCTAGTTACCTCTTACATTTTAGTTACTAAACCACTCACAAAAAGCACTGTTGGATATCAAAAATACAAGTTTACCCAACTATTATTTAAGCTACAAAAGAAAACGAATGCTATTATAAATATAATAATGATCAATAAATGTGAAGGTATATTTTGTGAATGATTTAATATCTAAAAGCCATTTTTTATCTTGTTTTTTTTTCAATTAACATATGTTTTCCTTCCTTAAATTTATTCAGGGATAAATATTACCATTAATTAGCCTAGAAGTGTGATTGTTATTTAATGGCGGTCAATTGTGGTGATTAGGTACAGTAGATGTAAAATAAAAGCATCTGAAAATGGTTATGTTTAATAAGGTTAATGTAACTTTAGTGTATTATAATATCGTTAAAGAGCATTATATACAAACGTCACATTGAGAGAATTCTTAGATGTAACCTTTAAATACTATTTTTGCTCAATCGAGTTTCGAGAACATCCAATTTCTGGATTCTTTTCCCAAAGTTCAGGATCCTGAACAGGCCTAGTTTGTGTGTCAGGTGCTCTAGTTTAAGACTTGACTAATTTCATCTAACCCCATCCTTCTCACTATAAGCTTTCTTTTTCCTTAATGCAATGTTAATGAGCTGGGTCGTATCTAAACCCTTAAATCTGAAGTAGCTTGTGGATATTTTGCAGCATTGCATCAATAGAGCACACATTTGTTACATGATAGTAGCAATAAAAGATTTTAAAATTATTAATTCATTTGTATCACAAACTGATATGTGATGGTTATCTACAGGATTAGTCCTGATAGCTGAATCAAATTCAAAGTGAAAAATTAAAACCTGTACACAAGAAATGAACCTGGGACCTTAGGTTACATCAACGCTAAGTTGATCATGATCCCAACATTAGATAAAAGCACTTAAAAACCTAATGTTAGTCTTTTTTTTTGAAAACTACTTTATTTAAAATTTGGTAAATTTACAATAATTTAGATTACAATAGAAAATTAACTTGACTGTTCTCAACTTAACAAAATAAATGTTAAACACACCAGGAAACAAATTACAACACATTATGTTCCTTCAATTGAATGAACAAGATAAAATTAAAAAGTAAACTAGATCCCAATATGTGTATCCATAAAATGCAGAAGAACTTTGATAGCAGTGACACTATATTGAAAACCACCACCAAATAATTATGTTTGTATATAATAAGATGCATTCTTTTTCACAAATAAAAAAACTTTCATACCATTTAACAATAACATCTGAAAAATTATAATTAAAAATAGACAGATTAGAACTCAAAATGTGTGCGCTTAAAGGATTTGCAGCTTCACTATTTTAGTGAAAGCTTCAGTTCAAAAATAGTCCCAGTTGCAAAGGTTAGACATGAAGTTTCAACTAAGAACAGTTTTTGGTCTATTATTTTGAGTCATACACAAAGTCACCAAAATGTAGTAACAAAGTACTTATACCCCAAAAACAGTCAAATGTAAAAGTCAAACATTAAAAAAAAATTAAGTAGTTTTAATCTTATCCAAAATATATATATATCTTATAAATCCTTTTCGGGCGCAATTAGTTTATATGATAGTGGTATTTGTATTTGAACAAACATAAGACAAAACCTAAGTTAGTAACAGCATAAATATGTACACCAGGAATGTTAATATAAAGGAGCATTCTAAAGATTGTTTATCTTACAATGTGATGAATATAAACAAAGATTATAATATAGGGTGTTCATTAAGTTAGCTTTGTTATGAGTGTAAGATGTTTATTTCCAGCTGCAAGCAACGAAGCGAATGCATCTATAAAATTAAAATTACAAACAGGGATGAAAATGAGCATAAAACATGTCTATTTTGAAACAATAAACAGAGTATATAGTAAAAAAAAGTTAAATAATCACCTCAATTTTTCCAAGCAACACATTATAAACATTTTCATAGTAAATAAAATATAACCACAACATGATACATCCCCTTACCCTAAACCCCATTTGCAAACATTTATTTATTTCTGATCCTTTGGCTAGCAGCACAAAAACAAATAAATAATGGCACAAGAAAAATTCAAAAATATTCCTTTATATAATTTTAAATTCAATAAAACAAAACTAACCTTTTCTCTATCAAGAGATTCGAAAGATATTTCTTATTCTTATTTCTTATTATTATTAATATGGTTATTTGGAATAGAGCACCAGGCTAAATCTAGTTCTTAGTGATACTGGAGAAATATTATTTAAAGGTCTAGATGAAACACAAACACAAAAACACATTTTTGAAAACTAACTAACTTTCACTTAGAACCTGAAGAAGCTGCCTGTGGTGTTGAAAGCTAATTTTTTTGAATGTGTTTTTGTGGCTACACCTTTTCTATTTTGTTTTCTAGTTTGATGGACACCTTACCAATAATATTTTAAGTTAATATTTAATCGTCCAGCCCATCTAACATGTTATGTTTGATCCATTTTCATCCCTGCAAACACAACTAAAAAATAAAAGTGATATATAGATTTGGAAACGTGGCACATACACAAAAGAAATGGGCACTAAATGAACACCCTGTGTTAAGTCTCACAGCAAAGACAGAAATATTAATCTAAATCAGCCTCAAATAGATCTCCATACATTGGATGAAAATCAATGTTTCGGTACCACAGTGACAAAAAATAGAATCAATAAAAACATACAAAAAGTGAACTAGGCAGCCAGTCCCTCATATCAGCGGAATGCCATTATGCTGCCAAGCGCAAACAGCCATCAATGCAGTGAGGCAAAAACTTATTTCCTTCACTCATCTTTGGGTTTCTCTACAGTTTCCTGTTGGCTGCCATCCTCTTCCTCGTCAGAATAGTTGGTGGGCTCCTCTCCGGGTCTCAGCAGTTTTCCCACATACTCGTATTTCTCTGTAACAAAAACAAACATTTCCTGAGGGGTTAGCAGATAGTATTTATAACCTGACCCTAGGAATGAATTTTCACTTATGCTAATCTAGGCAATTCCCTACTGCAGTAATTCTCAAATTTCTTACCAGGGCAGCACCTCTTATATGACACATCGTTAAATTCAGGTGCTTCGAGTTAAGGTAGCCCTGGGTAGATAACACACTCAAAATAAATATATTATTTTAAATAAGCCTGTGTGAATCCAAGATTTTCAATTTGGTTTCAAATATGAATCTTGGCTAACAAAGTGAATCTCATACTTGGGAAAATTTCAAGTCAGATATGACTCAAATCAACTATTAATTTTTTTCAAATCGAAAGATGCTTAAAACAAATTTGAATATTTTATTTTTTAAATAAGTTAAAATCAAATTATTTAATTTAGGCTTACTTTTATAGTGTTTGAGATCAAATTTGTGTCGAACATATTTCCTAACCTCAAAGGTGAAATATCAAATATCAGACCACTTTTTTAATCATAGTGTCATAGTGTAAAGGTTTAGTAGTATCTATTGAAACGTTGGTCTACTTTTTTTTAAATGCAATATATTCACAGTAACAAACAATTGTTCCCCATGTGGTTCCTTTACGACCTGCAACTCAAGCTAATTTCTTTATTCACTCTATCATCAAATGGTTTACAGACTGATTTGTTAAGCAACTATGAACTATAGAATCTAGCCTATAACCTGATAGGGCCAAATCTGAGTCTTTCCTGTAGTTAGATTTGTAATATATATTTGGAAGAAGGTACAGAAAAGATGGATAAAAAACCTATAAACTGGAACAAACTCAATATGCTGTTACATTTCCTGTGCCTTCTTCCAAATATGTATTACAAATTACCTCAAAAAGGGAAATAGGTTTTCCCTATAGCAATATTAAGATTTGGATTTAAAAATTTGAAGGTTTAAACAAGCTTATTATTATTAATTATTATTAGCACCGCGTCTTACTACCTGTTCGGGTTATACGCACTTACGCTAATGTGTAATGTTAGGGTGATTGTGAGATGAAATGAAGGACCGACAGTTTAACGTGGAATCCGAACCACGGTGGCGCCCCGGCATTCCACACATTCACCAGATGTCTTGTCAGAGGTGTAGGAAGGGTTTGGAAATCATATAAATCTGTGCCGGGACCGAGGATTGAACCCCGGCCGCCAGCACAGACGTCTGACACCTTACCCCTAGACCACCAGGTCACCAACAAGCTTATTCTTTGTTATTAGGATTGTGTATTTTAAAATTTTAATATTTTTGAATTATTTATATTCAAACCTCAAATATTAAATTCTGAAACTTCTAATTATTCATACATTTTCTAATACCTAAAAAGAGTGGTTCAGTTCATTTAACCACACATTTTTATGTATAAAACCATTATTATTTGAAGTGATGTGTATTTATTTGTTATTTTGACTATTCACATTATGTTATTTTTTTCACTATGGGCCCTTTCACTTAGCATGCTGCTTGGTGGCATTTGATAAGTGATTCAACAGCACTACTCACAAGCATCATTTGAGCTGCTATTTTTAAGTGGGTAGATAGTGAAGCCCTACCTACACAAATTTGAAATCATGCCTAAACCAGCTTTTTCTATGAGTAGAATTCAATCTTCAAGTGAACATGGATGTATCTAGTTTGGCAATATTAATCTCAAACCATTTTGTTCATTTTTGGATTATATGGGTGGTTACGTGAGACAAGGG
Source organism: Timema cristinae (assembly GCA_039000515.1). NCBI lineage: Eukaryota > Metazoa > Arthropoda > Insecta > Phasmatodea > Timematidae > Timema > Timema cristinae. Next base: position 88,434,900 of record JBCFYV010011172.1, read on the forward strand.
CATTTTTACTGTTATTAAATGCAAAAATTAGTGTTTTTGCAGCATTTATTTTAATCACAAAGATACTCAGAATTGTGTTTTTGATTGAGTATTTTTGTTTTAATATATCAGATAGAGTTTTGCAATGCTATAGAGGTACAAAATGTAACCTTAAAGTGGCAGGTATTAAAAAATCAAATGTGTAGAGTGCAATGTGATGTACACATACATGCCTGTGTCTTAAAAACCTAATGGAACACAGAAACTTAAATGTGTACCCATATGTTTCAAAATAAATATATAAGTATAAGATGGTGGGGTATTTAATATGTTATGTTTCTAATGGTCTGCAAACTCAAGTTTTCACATTTCAAGTCTAGTTAAAGCCTACATTTTATAAATCTTCAAAGTATTGAGTCAATATGAGCTTGACTTTAATAAATCTATGAATTTATAACTGATTAGTTAGATAAAAATCAAATTATTATTCATTTTTTAATACTTTAAAATGGAAATAAGACTTACATGTATTTAACATAAAATAAAAGATAATCTTTAAAATAACAATAACATTTCTAACCATAGTGAAAATAACAATGTCAACTGCACATTAAACAAAAAACATTTAGACAAGTAGAAACTTGAGAAAAGAGTTAGAAATGAATGAAACATTACCAGACACAATACAGCACAGAAATAGCCTATCAAAACCTCTGATTTGCTCGGTCTATCATCTTAAATTGATGTAGCTTTTTTCTCCACCCTACATGATTAAAATTAATTCTTTTAATGTAACTAATATTCAGATTTCTTCATTTTATTTTTTTATCTTCTGGAGTCATAATATATTTTTTTATTTTGCACTTATGAATATTCGCATCAGTTAAATTCTGGATAAGGTGCGAGTCATACTCCCCACAAGTGCAGGCAATCTGGCTTCTCCCATTTTGATAATTTTCCCGCTTTACAGCTAATTTTATTGGTAGGTGGAATAAATACAAGGTATGAGAGTAAAATTTTCAACCAAAGAAAGCCGAATGATGTGGTTGTCTAGTTGAGTTGTGTGAAAAATCTTAACATAGTAAGGTAAGTTTATGATCGTCCTAGGATGTGATACTAAGTTTATATAATTTAATAAGTCACATTAAATCTATTAAACTATACAGACTGTGATCGCTTGCCAAAATATAAAACTTTAAAATGTGCATGTGCATGCCCACACACAAACAAACACACACACATAAGAGTTTCATATTGATTCAATCTGGTATGTTTTAATCTGAGCTTATATTAAAAACTCAGGTTCCAGTTCGAAATTAGAATACTCACAGACCCCTTGTCTTTACATAGTTCCCTAGTGAGGTTATTATTATTCAAGACCTCACTGATAGTGCACTATGACTCATAAACCCCTGCTTTCCCATTAAAGACAAAGCCTAACTAAAGTAATGCCCCTAGCTGAAGAACTACTGGTTTCACCTGTGAACTGCATCTCCCACTCACGGACAGAGTCCATCTCCATGGTGTTGAGATCGCTCAGGTCATCATAATCTTCTTTAGGACAGACAACAGAGAACGTGGCCAAGCCACGGGAGGCATCGCGGCCCCCAAAGGCAGAGTATGGGCCTCCTGAAAACAACATGCATTATATAGCTCAACCAATACGTTCAATATGGTGTGTATAAGTATATCTAAGTTTATGATTTTTTGGCTTGGATTTTAAGTGGCAACACAAATAAAACATTCCATATTTAGAAAGTTTTGAGAAGTAGTTCGAAGATAAAAGACGCATTTATACATAGCTCTAGAATTTTGTTATTTTAAATTTAACTAGCCTAGAAAGTAAAAATCTAAATATAACTTCTACACATAAAAATGTACATGTTTCTGAATTTAAGTAAAAAAAAAAAAATTTCAAGTTGGTAGATTTTATATCTTTCAAATTAAAAAATGGCATCTGAAAAAGAATCAAACCTGTCTCCAGGTGTAAATTTTCAATTTAAAGAATATTATATTTATCTGCAGCTATAACCGTAATTATCAAATATAATAAATAGCTTTGCTATTTATATTTAGTCCATTAGAGTTTAGTTTAATCCCATATGATGTTTAGCATAATTTAAAATGTGTAATTCTGTAATTCATGTATTGAATAATTCTAGTCATTCAAAACCAGACGATGCTTGAACATCACGTCACAGATTAAATGGTCTCCCAATGGAATCAGCAGTACTACGTCTACATGTGAATGCACCGGAAATACCTCACATTTCAGATGCTTGACCCTACAAATATTAGCTGACTGGATAGTAGAACTTACACTAGATATTAAACATCTTGAGAATAAATCACTAAGTTGAGAGCCTTACACTACCTAAATAATTTAGTTATGCTTTTGTACCTGCATCTTAGTACTACTGGAAAGCTGGAGGAACAACAGGATGAAGGAAGCACAAGGAGATTTTTTTTTAATTTTTTTTTTTAATTTACCGTCCTGTATCTGTCGGCCTGGCTCCTCAAAATTAATCCAGGCCCAGTTATCCTCGCATTATTCTGCTATTTCCTCTTTACATATCCAAGTTTTCCTTATAATTAATAATTAATAATGAGCTGGTAATTAGCATTTGGTGTTATATGCATCTTGGTGTTATCTTCGCTACTGGTCCGCCCCGGTATTTTATTTCCCCGGTACCCTTCACCATCACTTAGCGCCACGACCGCCTGGGACGATGTTTGCAGAGTCGTGACTCTTAGTGACGGTGATGAGCATTCCCCTATCCGCCACCTGGGGAGGCGCCCTATGGGTTGTAGCAACCAACTACTTCTAGCGTCCCACTTAACTACACCCTAGTCTAAAAATTTACTTAAAACTAAACTACAACTAAAATATCTCTTCCAACTTTCTTGGCACTTAACGTCGTTTATTCCTTATTTCTTTTCGTGCTTGCTGTGATCCAACCATCTATTACTTAGCACGCCCCCACCCCCATCGACCGGTTACTCCAGTCATGAGCCACACGACTGGTCCAGGCCGCAGGGGGGAAGTCACCTCATTCACAACTGTGCCATCTCCTCTTTCCTTTTCCCTATCTATCATCGCACCATATCAGTACCCAACCTTCCCCTCCAAATGCCATCTTTTGCTTCATCATCCACTACTACTGCTGACCTCCCAATCACTCCCTTCACTTCCTTCAACCTCCTCTTCTCCTCCGTCCACTCTTCCAAACCATCCCGGCTCATCCTCTCCCTGTCTTCCTCCTTCTCTACCCGCTCTTCTCTCTTCTTGTTTTCCCTCAATGTATCTCTTCCTTTCCCACTGGGTAATATTGTTCGCCATCACATCCAAGTGGACCCACTTCTCCTTGTGCCTCAGCACGTCACCCACCAACTCCCCTTGTATATGGACTTGGTTTTCCCATCTCAACCAATCATGCTTCTCGCATTCCAGGACTACATGATCTGGGGTGTCCACAGCTCCACATTCACATCTGTCCGTATCCACAAGTCCAAGTTGGAACAACGACTCTTTATATGGGCCTTTCCCTGATAGGTACTGGATCAAACCCGGGATGGCTGCAGGTGTTTCATACTCAATCTCTCTACTATGTTATTCAAATATGAGTATGTTCTTCTTCCCTTTCCGCTTTTGTCCCATCTCTCCTGCCACTCCTCTAACAAAGCAATGCTGACCTCTTTCCTTGTAGCCACACCTTGTTTGACCAGACTTCCAACCTTATCCAGCTTCCCCTTCTTTATCCAGTACCTAGCCGCTCTCTCCCTTATGACCAGGTCCAGCGGAATCTCCCCAAGTATCACCGTGAGGGCGTCCGTAGCCACAGTACGATATGCCCCAGTTAGTCTTATTAGTACGTTTCTTTGGACTGCCAGCATCCTATCCCGATGTTTCTTGATCTTTACTCTATGGCCCCATACACTCGCACAGTACCCCACTATCGCCCCCATCAGCGCTTGACTATACAACTTGATCGTCCTCAGTGGAGTTTGAATTTATTGTGCCCAATACTCGCGATTTTATGCATGACACTCTTTGCTCTTGCGCTGACCTGGTCCATATGTACCTCAAAATTCCTCTTCTCATCTAAGGTAACACCCAGGTATCTATAGGTCTTCACCCTGGCGATCCTCCTTCCTCCGACCCTGATGATTGGGTTCCTCTCCCCAATCTTACCCTTAAGAACCATATATTTGGTCTTGGCTGCCGAGATACACAGTTTGACCATCCCGCACCAGTTGTTAAAATGATTCGCCACCACCACAGCGTGGGTCTGGAGCTCTAATCTTGATCTTCCTTTAACTATTAGCAGGATGTCGTCCGCGAACGCCACCACTGCCACGGTTTCCTCTAGCTCCTCTACTTCCTGCAGACCCTGCTCCAGGGCAACGTCCCAGAAAATTGGCCCACTCATCGAGCCCTGGGGGCACCCCTTTGTCAGGATCTTCTCCACCTTCCTACTTTTCCCCTCAATAGTGGCGAATCTATTGCGACAGTAGTCCCTGTAGCTATCGTACAGGTTGATCGGGCACCCAAGATCTCTCAATCTCTCAAACAGAGCAGGCCACCAGAGGTTGTCGAAAGCCCCGCTGATATCGATAAAGATCCCAGCCACATACTTCTCATCAACCCCATCTACAGCTTCCATAGCCTTTGCTATCGCGTCCTCTGTCGACCTGCTCTTCCTGAAACCAAACTGATTTGGGTTCATATCCACTCTCTCCCTGTGCCTCAGCAGCCTAGCCCCCAACAGACGTTCCTGTATCTTGCCACATACATTGAGCAGACATATTGGCCTATAGGATTTGGCCTCCGCTGGGTCCCTGTCTTCTCCTTTGCTGATAATCACGACACTACTCTGTTTCCACAGGTTCGGGATCTTCCCTTGCCTTAAGCACTCGCCGTAGAGGGCCGCCAGAAGGGGTGCGATAACTCCCACCCCTTCCTGCAGCACCTCCACAGTGATACCGTCTGGCCCCGGTGCTTTCCTTCTTTTCATTCTCTCTATTTCCCTTTCCACTTCGTCTACTCTTACATCCTCGGCATGTCATTGCACACATTTCATTCTCCTTTCCATCTCTGATTCCCATTGTCCGACAGCTCACTGTCGTCTGGCAACAGGGAGTCCAACAACACAATTGCCGACTCTTCCCATCCCGACGTGAAGCTTCCGTCTTCCTTTTTCAAGGTTGCTATGGACATGGGTGGCCTAATCTTTCCAGAAGCAATCCTGAAGGGAACTCCCCATGGGTTCGTCCTCAACTCTCCCTTACAAACTTCTCCCAACTGGCTGTCTTAACCACCCTTATACCTTCTTGAAACTCCGCCTTCTTATCCCTATATATGTTAAGTATGTATCCCCTTTCCAGTTCCTCTTCCTGGCTTTTTTTTTGCTTCCCTCCTCAGAATCTCCAGGTGACCATTCCAAGCCTTGTTCCCAATCCTGGGTTTATCCACCAGCAGAGGGATTGCTCGTCTCATCGCTGTCTGAATCATACAAATCAATTCCGTGTCTTCATGTTTATGTCGTCCCCCGCTTTGGTTGGCTCCAGCTCCACCAGACTCTCTCTGAATTTACCCCAGTCCGCTAACCTCATGTTGTACCTCTCTTATTCTTATTATTCTTTCACCGCCCACCTCACTCTCACCTTCTTCCCCTGAGACAACGTTGAAGATAATCGCATTATGGTCGCTTGATGTTTCGTTCTCCAAGACTTTCCAATCCCTTACTCGTTCATTCGCTTCCTGATTAACTATAGTGACATCTATATTAGTATTTGCACCCCACCTCCCCACGTAGGTCGGGAGAATAATAATAAAGCATTTGGAAGGTGTTTTAAGAATAGGAATGAGGAACCAGAAGAAGAATAAGGGAGAAGAAAAGAATGATACAGGAGGCCAGGAAGGATTGGATCTAAAAATGGACAGAAATGCTGGAATAAGATGTGGAAGGAAGTATAAAGGTGTTAGTAGCGAGGTAAGAAACAGGAAAGAAAATATGGATGAAATACCTAATTTCCAGAAAGGAGACAGGAAGATGTTTAGGGCAAATTATAGGAGGATAACGCTGATGTGCCACTGTACAAAATATAATATGAGAAATATTGGAAAAGAGAATAAGAAATAAAATGAAAGAGAAACTGCACAGATTTAGGGAACAGGGGTTTATTATATACTTGATAATGGTGTTTGTAGACGTGGAGAAGGCTTTATATATTTATAATTGGGGATGGAAATAAAGTTTGGAAAAGGCTAAAGTGGAAAGAAGGTGTAATGAAAGTGAAAAGCATTATAAGGATAACATGAATTGTGTTAAGACAGAGATTGGAAAGATGGAGTTGTTCCATATTAAAAATAGAGTGAAGCAGGGGAGTGCCCTCTCACCACTACTATTTACAATGGCAATGAAAATGATCTTGAACAAATGGTAGGAAAACCCTGGGAGTAAAGAATGAAAGCCATGAATGTTTGCTGATGACTTGATGATATGGAGTGAAATGGAAGAGGAAGTACAGGAATGGAATGAAGAAGTGAAAGAGCATGGAATTAATTTAGCATGGCAAAGTGTGAAGTGATGGTAATGATAAGGAAGAGGGTGAGCCCTAATAAAGCTATAAAGTTGGATGGAGCAGAGCTGAGAAAAGTACAGAAAGTAAAATTTCTTGGAAGCATGGTTGGGCGAAAGGTGGAAGTAGCGAAGATCTAATGGGAAGAGGACAGCAGTGAGTTATTCTATATATGTGTGTAAGAGACCTGCTATGAAGAAAAAGTTCCCTCCAAATGTTGTAAAGGGAGTACTTTGTATCCATGGTCACACATGCAGTAGAAACATGGACAATGAATGTAAGAGACCAAAAAAGTGGAGGCTATGAGAATGAAGTTTGTGAGAAGCGTGTTAGCTGTCATGAGGTGAAACAAGATTAGGAATGAAGTTAATCAGGAAATAGTGTGTTTACAGAAATACATGTGATATTAACCGAAAGTGGGCAAGTGAGAGAAAAAGAATGGTGACAATTAAAGGAGGAAGATGGAGACATTTTACTAAAGTGACCCGGCCACAGGCTGGAAACAGTTATGATGATGAATCTTGCTACCACATTTACTCCAAGCTAACCGGGATTTTGTTTTGATTAATAATGTGCTAAGAGTGAGGAAGGTAAAATTTAAGCCTGTGTGAATCCATAATTTTCAATTTTGAATTTAATCTGAATTTTGGTTAACAGGTTTGAATCGAATCTTATGCCTATAAAAGCTTTTATCGAATCGCATGCCTATAAAAAACTTTTGAGTCTAATCCAAATCAAATCCCATGTTTAATTTATTTTACTGGATTAAATTGTAGTCAAGTCTCATGCTTCAAAAAATTTGATCAAATATTTTGTTTTTAAAATATGTTAGACACCCGAATTGATTAATTTATTTTAGGCTTATTATTATAATGTTTTAAATATAATACTGTGTTGAATACATAGCTATTAAGTTTACAGATCCAAACCAATATTAAAATATTTCAAAAAATTGTACAAACATTTTAGACAAATGTTAGATATATAAAAAAAATGTAATAAATAGCATTAATCTTCAATTGTGAAAAATCCACCAAAGATCACACCACTGTTTTAATCATAGTGCAAAGGTTAGTTACTATTTACAAAAAGATGGGCCTAGATACTTTTTAAAAATACAAGATATTCACTATCACGAACAACTCATTTCTTAACGACTTGGAACTCAATTTAATTTTTCTATTCACTCTACCATGCAACTAGTTTTCAATCTAATTTTAATAACTTGTAAAAAAAATTTAACTATAGATTCGAATGAGTTAAGCCCATTTAATCCAAATTTATGATTTATTTACATTCACAATTTTGATTTGGATCTTATTATTATTATTATTATTATTATTATTATTACCGCGTCTTGCTACCCAGTAGGGTTGTACGCACTTACACTAATGTGTAAATGGTAGGGTGATTGTGAGATGAAATGGAGGACCTACAGTTTAACGTGGAATCCGAACCATGGTGGAGGCCTGGCATTCCCCACATTCACAAGATGTCTTGTCAGAGGTGAAGGAAGGGTTTGGTAATCAGATAAATCTGTGCAGAGACCGAGGATTGAACCCCAGACCCCCAGCACAGAAGTCCGACACCTTACCCCTAGACCACCAGGTCACCTATTTGGATCTTAATCTCCGAATATTAAGACGCAAAATTTTGAATTGAATATGAATCTTAACAAGATTCAGATTTAAAATGTTGAAGGTATGCACAGGCTTGGTAAAATTTATAAGAAATGTACCTACATTTGCATGGAGGAAGAGTGGAAAACTATTTAGGAAAAATAACCCCTGTTCATGTTTGAAATCAAACACTGGCCTAGCAATCACCTTCAAACCAGACAAGAGGAGACTTGGTTTTGTCTGTATTCCCACCAGTGCTGACAACATATAAACTGATCATAATAGTGACACAAACATTCATTGGACAGTGACAGTAATAGAATCTCAACAAAGCTTTGCATGTTGGGTGAATATCCTTTGTTGTGGTGCTTCAGACAAAACCTTATGTATATACTAGAAAATGTGTATTTGAATCTTGACTGTATAAAACAGAGTTTTTAAAAATAATAATAATAATAAAGCCATTTTATATAGTAAAATATTCTCAATATTACAGACTAATCTAAATTGCCAACATCTAAATTGGACCGAGTCTCATCAAATTTAGATAAAGGAGTGTCTAGTGTACTTTGGAAATCATTTTTGGTAACTTGAATTCAAAATAATAGTAAAACAATAGAAAAATAAAAAGTACATTATACAAGATTTTATTTTATCATTAATGACTAGGAAATAACAAAAAAATCAGGATGCGAAAGATTTTTTAGAATTACAAAATCAATTTAGTTATGTAGCCTATATGAGACTACATAACTAAATTTATATATAATATCAAACATAGCCAAAAAAATGATTGTGCAATGTCATTGGAATGGCTTATATTTACAGATAATTCTTAAGTCAATTCAAAAAGTTTACAAACGCTCACAGTATGAACTAAAGACAGTGAGTGATAAGATGGCAGATGTCATGACTTGTCTTGTGACGTAGAGAATCACTTTACATAACCGATGTGCTACCTACTTGAAGCTGATTACATGGTGTCAGAGTGGCATAAATTTAAATCATTTTGAATGATTTGACCTTTTGACCTTCACCACCATTTAATAAGGACTAGTTGAAAAATGTAGCTGAGAACCTAGCTGGAAACTTTGGGCCATAACATGTTGGTATTAGTGGAATAACTATCCACGTAGAGTTACAAGATCCTCGCCTTTTTCTACAATGCAAGATTCTGAGCATTTAGATTCAATTTAAGGTTTCCAGCTTAGCTACTAGATTGAAGGATTTCCAGTGGTGTGACGCCACCTTCTTCCTGGCTTCTGTCTCTTCCCAAACTCATGCACATGTCAAACCGAGTTAAATTAGGTTACTTTCCTACAGTTTTGCCCTTGACGTGGGTGATGGAATGTGTCTTATTATCACAGAGTTTACCTGCATCAATGGTCGTATGGTCCAAGGCATTACTCTCATCTGTAATGGAAAGGTCAGTGAATGTATCCTAGCCGGATGTATTGAGGGTGGTTTTTCCCTAAATGGTTTTCTAATTTCCTTCCACACAAATGTGGGTATATTTTCTCTTAAGTGTAGACCTTCGTCATCCCTAAATATTTAGGTAAAGGGAATATGTGAATAGGATTGGCAACAAAATGTGGTGCACAGATATATATATATATATATATATATATATATAGAGAGAGAGAGAGAGAGAGAGAGAGAGAGAGAAAGAGAATGTTAATTCATTCATTAATATAGTTTTATAATGTAATGAACAATTATATTTATTTATGTTTTATAATAAAGGAAATTGATAAAACTAAAGAAAGAGGAAAAATAAACTACTAAGAATAAGAATAAATTTGATGAAGAAAGCCCACCTAGGGAAAGAGGAAAGATGTGGGAAGAATCCAATGCACAAAGGTGACATCTTCTTCCTTTCTTCTGTCTTCTATAGTAGAAGTAGTCTTCTTTCCCTAGGTGGACTTTCTTCATCAAATTTATTCTTATTCTTAGTAGTTTATTTTTCCTCTTTCTTTAGTTTTATCAATTTCCTTTATTATAAAATTATCTAGCCATTGGGCCACCTCATTTTTGAATCATTTATTTATGTTTGTTAGGCTACCCTTTCAATAAGGCTTCAAGTCAACCAACATACATCTTCAGGGCAACGATACATTAGTGCGGGTTAATCTTCCCACTACTGGGATAAGAATATATGTATATATATTCTTATACCAGTAGTATATATATATATAATATTCTTATACCAGTAGTATATATATATATATATATATATATATTCTTATCCCAGTAGTGGGAAGATTAACCCGCACTAATGTATCGTTGCCCTGAAGATGTATGTTGGTTGGCTTGAAACCTTATTGAAAGGGTAGCCTAACAAACATAAATAAATATAGTTGTTCATTACATTATAAAACTGTATTAATTAGTGTCATGCCAATGAAATAAGTAATTATATTTGTTAAATATAGTAGTTACATTGTTATATCAAGAAATAATGATACTTTGTTTGCGTACACACAATACAATTTACAGAGAGGCCTAATACTTTCAAAGATCTATAAACAAATGATAGATTATAAAAATAATACCTTACCCAGGCCGGAAACAGTAATGGATGTACCTAGTTGAAATGTGTTTAAAATTCATGGTAAGTTAAGAAATAAAATGTTATCTCTAGTGACAAAATAACCTCAGGACCTATTATAATATGTGGCAAACATGAGACCTAAATGTATGCTCCCATTTTCTAATATATGCCTGCATTATTTGTACCAAGGATGGACAAAATAGTGAAACAAATATTTTTTTCTTTGTGTGTTTAGTGCAGTAGCGTACCCATGAAAAGGGGAGGTAGGGGGGATCGGCCTGAGGGGGCCCGAGGCCCCCACCCCTTCCGTAGTTTGGGGATGCTCTGAGATCTGCGCATATCTGAAGAGAAAATAAAATGGGGAAAGAGGGTGGCAAAGAAAATATAAAGTGCCACACATCCTTGTTTAATCCTCCCTAGTAGTCCTAATTGATGGTCTTGAAGTCTAGGAAGTGGCCTTTCCGAAGAATGTGGCAGGTTCCAAATCTTTCAGTTTAACACATGGTTCCATTGAAGAGTTTCATAATGGCTAAACATTTACCTACTATAAATAATCACTGATTTTTGTGAGAGTAGGCTTATATGACAGATAAGCCAACTTTAATTTAGGTCTATTTACAGTATTTATTATTTTGTTAGATTATCAAATAATATATAATAATAATATAATATATAATAATTTATAATAGTAAAAATATAAATGATCAAGTTAACAAATACCAATTAAAAAACTTCTAAAAAAGCTGCTAGGAGTATATAATGGTAAGAAATAAAATGTCCCTAGTGGTTGGGGGACCTCCTTTCCAAACCCCATCGCCCACCCACCCCCTCCCCCTTTACTTCACAATCCTGTGTAATCTACTGGTTTAGTGGTTAAAAATAAAAACAAAGTGAGCTACAATAATAGCAACAAGGCATGCAGCATTATAAAAACTAAAAATTTTAATATGACTATAATATTTATTGATAGGCTAAAGTGAGAGTTAAAAATAAATGTACTTGATCAAGATTGACACACACAGCCATCAGCATAAGCATAATTATTTACATAAACAAATACCTAATAGGTGGTGGTATTGAGAATAAAGGTGAAAGGGAGTAATACACATGAGTATGTAAATGAAAGTGGGATAAATAATCAATATGATTATATATAATTTTTTAGCAGCGGGTCTTACTACCCGTTCTGGTTATATGCCTATGTACTATTTACATTAATGGCTTAGGTATTAGGAAGGGTTAGTTGAGAGGAAGTGTACCCACATTTGCATCCCAGGAGAGTGGAAAACCATTCAGGAAAAACCACCCTCAGTGCACCCCATTGGGATCGAAACCCGATCTCTTTTGTCATTGGCAGTCTATCCAACACGAGAGTAACGCATTAAACCATGTGGCCACAGAAGTGGGCAATATATTATTGAATTCCTCTCTCATGAAATTTATAAACTAGCATAAAACATTTTTAACAAGCAAAATAAGTTTCACACAAATGATTAAACCACCTGATGCACTTAGTGTACCAGAGATCAACCGACAAAGATATGTCTAGTTTTTTATGGCACGCCAGTTTATTTACTCATTTTTATGGGACAATGGTTGAGTATTTATTTCCTAAACTTATTGTGACTTATAAGAGAAAGAAAAATGTGCTTATCAATGTACAATTAGTTTGCAATGAAATGAAACCATCTTACCTTAAACGATTACATTACAGGGGCAAGCACTATGGTGGAACAAACTTGGTAAGCTTAATACTTTTGGGTGAACGGAGGGTGCATACACTTAGAGACCATTGATATTTTCCTGAACCCAAGATAATCCGAGAAGATACCTCAACTACCAAAGGATCATTTCCTTATGGCAATCCTTGATGTAGCACGTGTATGATTTACCTACCAGCTACATCCTTCAATATCAAAGTGACCAAAATGAGATACAAAATCCCTGGTCATTAAAACTATCAAACAAATATCTTTAATCTATCAACTACAGTGAAAATCATGTGATGCTGAATATATACAGTAAACCCTCAATTCTCTGGACTTTGGATTAACAGACAGCTTCTGTCATTTGCAGTTCTATGGACAGTGTACGAAAGGTCTGTAAAATCCTGGAATTTGAGGTAGGGGAAGGGCATAACTTAGCTTTGCATTGAACCCACCAAATTAACACCTCTTAAAAAGGGTTTAATCTGGTTTCAGAAAGGTGTGTGTTGTTGCATTCAGTTGCCCTGAGGTTTGATTTATTTGTCATTCCTGGAACATTAGGCTTGTTCTGTGTACAGTATATTGAAAAATGTGTGTGTAGTTACTTTGGCATATTTACTACACTAAGAGCATTTATAATCACACCACCAACCTGTCTTAGTTTAAGCGCCAAACTAAAAAATCATTGATAAAATATAAATTGGGATATCTGTGACTAGCATTTACAGGGAATTTTTAATTGCCAAACAAACAAAATTAAATGCATGTATTATACTGTTCTTTTAAATATGTATAATATTACTTTACCTACTTTTCTAGGGTAAAAATACAGTATTAACGCAAACAAAATATAATTTTTTTCTTGTATTTTTCAACACAGTATTCATTAACCCCTATTTTATGGACAGGTTTACACACAATCTTACTAATATTATAAATGTGAAAGTTTGTGTGTTTGGATGTTTGTTGCTCAATCACGCCAAAACTGCAGAACGGATTTGAATTAAACTTTGTACGTTAGTAGAGTATGTCCTGGAATAACATATAGGAGGACTATTCCCAACCTTTTATTCTACATACATTTTAAAATAATAATGTTTAAACTTTTCGTATATAAGATATATTATATAATATATATAATATATTTTTAATGTTTAGTTAAAAAATAAAAGATGTTATCAATTATTGCGGGCAAAGCCGCGACGGGTAAAAGCTAGTCAGTCCATAAAAGTTAGTGGTTACTGTATAAGCCTTACTACAGGTTCTTTCACACCAACTGCAAAGACCTGTACAAACCTGTACTGATCCATTCTTATACGTACATCCAAGATTTTCAAACCTGATACACCACTAAAATATTATTATCATTCGGTTGCTTAAAAAATTGTTAACAATTTCAATTTTCACATTAATAACGTAATAGAGCTTTAAAACCACTGTGGATTTTCATACAATACTTGATTTATAGTGTTTATAGGCCTACACTAAGGAGAGCATTTAGTTATCTAGTACACACAGTCAATTATAATTTAATTTTAATGTGACAACACGGCCCAAGAGCCCGAGCACTAACGAACCAGAATGTATGGCTGTTTTAGATGGTGGTTTATCTTAGGGTATTCCTATTGAACAACAGGGTCATTCCATATGGGGACGCGGCAGTTGGCCTAAAAATGAAACCAAAAGTCATTTGGCCTCAAGACATTTGCCCTAAAAGGCATTTGGCCTAAAGGCAGTTGGCCTAAAGGCATTTGGCCTAAAATGTAAATTTAAAACCTTCGGTTATCTTCGGAAAGTAAAAGGTACTGTTAGTTGTTTCATCTGAAAATAGATAGCACAACTGATGCAAGGTAGTTACAATAGTTCTAAAAACATTGACAAAAAGATCAATAGTTAACAAAACACTATATCACCTTTTTTATAATAAATTTCCGATATTATTTCCTTGTTAATATATCTCATGGTCATAAAGTTAACGAAAAACAATAAGAATACCCCATTCTCAACACCGTTTACGCGCGGTAAAATTATATGCGTACATTCAAATTATGGGACTTTTGACAACTTATTCCAAAAGGAAAAATGAAAGTGGAAACCAATATTCAACCCACCCACTTTAAATTTGTCTGAAGTGATGCCCGATTATCGTTTAGCGCTACTGAGATATATCTGAACAATTTTTTTTTATCTATTGTATTAATAATTAATATATAAATAATAGTGACGCATTAAATACATTTTGACAGTAAATATTACAATGGTCATATATATATATATAAAAAACTTAAATTATGGTTTTGACTAGATCCTTAACTCTATTATTATTGTTAGAATTATTATAACTATTATTATATAAAATTGGTACAGTTATTTTTATAAAACAGTGTAACTAATTTTATTGCGGTGATATTATTAACAACATGGGCTATGTTAACACAATAGGTCCTTTGTTTAAAAACTATATACTAATTTCCCTCCTAGTAATTAGCAAAGCATTCTCAGGAATTATTCCAACTTGTGAAAAAAATTACAATAGATTTTATGGAATTGTCGTCTTTTTTTTAAGTCTTCATAAAACGTAAAAATACAAAATGTGGAAGCCTTTACAGGATGATAACTTCCTAGGGCAAGAAAAACGTACGATGTAAGCAAGTGGACCTCCGAAAAGCCAATGGCTGCAGCAGAGGCCAGAGGGATAAATCTTACGAGCTTTGGTTGGTAAAAATATCTCACCGCTAGGATCGCTTGTGTTCTCCCATTCCAAAAAGTGACACTCTTATAGTCTAGAGGCAAACAGACGTGACTCAAGTTGGCCCGCCACATTGCCGAAAAAAAAATATATTTTTTTGTCTAATCGTTTGTGCTCTATTTATGCTCATATGTGCCCGAACATGAACATTTGTGTTGTTAAACTGGCCAATTTAGAAAATATTTAATGTGGCGGGCCAACTTGAGCTCAAGCTAGCCTGCTACATATTGAAAAACACAACATAACAAAATTAATTTAAGTCAATCCATTGTATTCCGTTTGTGCTCATATGTGCCCGAAAATGAACATTTGTGCTTTAAAATTAGAAAATCTAGAGAACATTTAATGTGGCGGGCTAACTTGAACCTTCCCTATATCATAAACTGTAGAAAAATATAGTTCAAGCTGGCCAGCCACATTTTTAAATATCAATGTAACAAAATTCTGTTTTCGCCATTAATTTGGGCTTCGTTTGTTCTCATGTGTACTCGGAAATGAACATTTGTCCTATAAATATAGAAAATCTAGAGAATAATTAAGGTGGCGGGCTAACTTGAGTCTTCCCTATACCATAACATGTAGAAAAATCGAGTTCAAGGTGGCCCACCATATTTTTAAATAACAATGTAACAAAATTCTGTTTTCACCACTCGTTTTTATTTCGTTTGTACTCATATGTGCATGAACAGGAACGTTAGTGCTGTGAACATAGGCCTTTTATATAACATTTATTGAAGGTGATCCAGCTAGAGCTCAAGATAGCCCAACACATATTGAAAACAAAACATAACATTCTGTTTTCACCATTATTTTGTTCTTTGTTTGTGCTCATATGTGCCCGAAAATAAACATTTGTGCTCTAAAATTAGGAATACTATATAACATTTAATGTGGCGAACCAAGTTGAGGCTTTCCTATATCATAACCTGTAGAAAAATAGAATACAAGTTGGCTCGCCACATTTTGAGATATCAATGTAACAAAATTCTGTTTTCACCATTCGTTTTTATTTCGTTTGTGCTCATATGTGCCCGAACATGAAATATAGTGCTGTGAAACTAGGCCTTTTAGATAACATTTAATGAAGGCGATCCAACTAGAGCTCAAGCTAGCCCACCACATTAACTGTTTTCTAGATTTTCTAATTTTAGAGCACAAATACTCATTTTTGGGCACATATGAGCACAAACGAAAAACAAACGAATGGTGAAAACAGAATTTTGTTACATTGATATTTAAAAATGTGGCGGGCCAGCTTGAACTCAATTTTTCTACAGGTTATGGTATAGGGAAGACTCAAGTTAGCCCGCCACATTAATTGTTCTTTAGATTTTCTAATTTTAAAGCACAAATGTTAATTTTCGGGCACATATGAGCACAAATGGAGCACAATGGATTGACTTAAATAAATTTTGTTGTGTTTTTCAATATGTGGTGGGCTACCTTGAGCTCAAGTTGGCTCACCACATTAAATATTTTCTAAATTGGCCAGTTTCACAGCACAAATGTTCATGTTCGGGCACATATGAGCACAAATAGAGCACAAACGATTAGACAAAAAAAGGTTTTTTTCCAGCAATGTGGCGGGCCAACTTGAGTTACGTTGCAAACAGGCTAAATTTTATCTTTCTCTCTTCTCCGTCGCACTCTACAAGAGACTATTAAGGGTGGGATTAGGCAGCAGTCCTTTCCTCCCTCCATTCCTAGTAATAGCAAACGACCTTGAAGTAAACCATAACAAAAATTCATTGTTCCCCGGCAACTTTCCTTTGGTTCTTTTTCAAACCCACTAACATAATTTGTTTTGAGTTTCACGAGTTGTAGGTGGGCACCTCTGTCTTGCTTCATCCTTTGCTTTATATAGATTAAATAATGTATTGATTTGTATATTTTTGTGTAAAGTTTAGTGATATCTAATTTTTTTAAATATGTATTTCATCTTCATTTTTGAAAGAAAGATTTTTACTATAAAATAATGAATCGAGGACAAAAATGTGCATACCGCGCCTGCTCAATTACACGGTAGACTTATGGTAATTTTTCCTAAATGGTTTCCCGTTTTTCCACGCAAACGAGGGTACTTCTCATAATTCTATCTTCCTCATACCTACCTTCTAATTGCTATTAAATGTGGAAAGCATTGACTGGCGTGAAGATACAATGAAAAAACAACACTACTAGAGCTTACTCTATTTACTTGAAAAACATATTTTAGACAGTGAAAATACATCATATTCAAATATAACAAATGTACATTTTTGTATAATTACATTTAAACTTGAATTAACACTTTTAAGATAAATACTATACTTACTATATTGACTTAATAATATAAAATGAGACTCCTTTAACCCACTGGCTCAAAAAGAATTCATTATTAACATTATATACATATATATATATAATCTAAACCTTTTTTAAAGGGTTTTGAACTAAAAGTTTAGTACCCTTTAATGAAATAAAAGCTAATGGATATACTTTTGATTTTTTCACTTGACGAGAAAAAGGGGCATTATAAGTTCATAAAAAACATTGAAATAACTATCATATTTTATAAATTATTTACTTAGAACCAGTGGCGCACTCAATGGGGTGGAGTAAACGGGGCACCTTCCCCCATCACCCCTAATAATTTCAATACAAACATAAATTATTTACTTTATAACTAAAGCATAAGACACAGAAGATGAGTCGTATACATAGGCTCCTTTTTAAGACTTGGTTTAAGACTTTATATTCAAAACACATACACACATATTAAAAGTGCCACTTATATTCTCATTTGAAAAAAGCACAACCATAGTAGCTTCCATACATTGTATACAAGAAAATGTATATAACTAGTAGCCACCATTCTGGTAATTAAGTTCGTTTTAGTTTTTAAGTCTCTTAACACAAGATATGGGTTATTACACCGAGGACCTCGCTTATAAAGACTTCAGAATCACTCGCACACCACCCAATTTCGGTTAAAATTAATACTAAAGTACTTCAAACTGACAAAGCTACCAGAGCGTGTTATTCAACACATTAACATACATTGACTTAGACCAGGGGTTCTCACATTTTAGACCGAAGGAGCCTTTGTACCAGAAAAAATGAATGGTCGAACTCTCACAAAAATATTTACACTAGTATTATGATCATTCAATAAATACATTTAAATCTCACAAGTCTTTTATAATTTAATACTTGAATGAATATAAAAGAAGAACTACACTACACCCCGACCTCCGCGTCACTCAAAAACAAGTTATATTTTGAGTGCGATGACTTATAAGACCAGGTAGCTTACAGCGTTAATACCAACGTACCAGTTTCTTATTTGTGTACAGAGGCGTAATTTTTTTTATCACATAATATAAAAATATTTTGTTAACAACACATAAACCGTAATAAATGTTGATTTCAATACAGAGTCCGACACTTTATCTCAGTTGGTAGCGTGTTTGTATACTGAGCTAAAGGTCCCGGGTTCGATTCCCAAAATGTCCGAAAAACGTATCATTGGTTGACTGTGCTTTTCCCCTTTCACAATGATGAATTAACTGTCAGAGGGCTGGATGTTGTATTTGTTCTAGATTTAAGTTAGTTTGTCAGACTCTGAGGAAATAATCTACATTCTACGGTGTGTCTGTCGCTAGTTTTATATCGAGTGTCACTCATTGAGCGTGAACTGGGAAAGAGGGAAGGGTTGATAGGGTGGGGTATTACCAAATTTTTCTCCCCCCATCGAAATGTGCCTTCCTCAAGTTTGTTAAACTTCCCTCTGATATACTTGAGTTTGAAGATGAAAGATGATTTGCATCAAACTTCAAAAAGATTCTATAACACACTATTATTATTTCTAAATGCTTAAGGGACACCCCAAATAGCTTTTAGTGGCATTCCATTTTCAAATATTTTCCACTGGCTTGGAGTCAATCCCCTAAAAACTCCTTAAAAATAGTTTTTTTACAAACTACCTCGCCCAACACTAATAAAGTCGTCCGATACTCTTGATAGTCATCACAATACTTTTTTTTTTCATTGTGACTTACTACCCGTTTGAGTTGTACACATACATCAATTTACCCTAATGAACCAGGAATGAGGAAGGTGACATTTTAGATTGAATGTACCTACATTTGCGTATATTGAGAGTGGGGAACCATTTTAGGGAAAAATACCCTTGTTACACCCGGCTGGGATGAACTTCAATCTTAGAGGACAACTTTATTTCCAACTGAGGGGGGGGCGGGGGGGGGGGGATATAGGTGGAGGACACACATATTATCTCCAACTTTGAGGGGGGGCATATATTATTACCAACTTATACAACACAAATGTAGCTGAATCTAATATTACCCTTTAAATATATAGTTTGACACACTCAGTTGAACATTAATATAAATTCAAGATTTTCACTATACTACAAATTGGTTTATGAATAGGCCTACTTACAAGAGGGTTATTAAATTTATATTGAAAAGTTAGCACATAATTTAAGTGAACATTTACGTCACCAAATACCTTAATTCTTTCATTAACTTGCGTACTATATACATTTGTTCATGTACTACAATAAACTATGTTCTTGTAAAAAACATATTTATGTGTGTCATACAGCCTCGTGATTTAATAAATTTAGAAATAATGTTTCTAAAGTATGTTTTAAGATGGCAAGGATAACATAAAACTATATCCACCTTGCATGGGGAGATTTTTCTTACAGGCTACTGTCCACATTAATGAAGCAAGATCGATTGGTTTAATAAGGTTATAAAATGCATATGTGAAATCTTGCAGTTAAGTAAACTATTTAAACAAATCATTAAATTCACTATAGAAGGGGACTTTTCCATAAAGTAAAACTATTGGGGGTGACATGTTTACACGCCATGAAACCACTTACTATTGGTTTCGTAAATCTAATACAATGCCTAGATTCACGGGTGATATATTTTCCCCTTGGATAACATTTTCGGAGACATCACAAATAAGGGCGATTTTAATTTGCTTTTTTAAGGAAAGTACAGCAGTTAGGGCTGAAGGTCTTGTTCATATTCATCAGGTGAAAAAATGTTCGGAGCAAATAAAATACTAATCATGACTCCATTTTCCATCTCGTTCAGAAGGGAATACATCTTCATCAGAATCTTTAGGGAAGTCATGGTGTATAACACCATATCTCTTAGATTACTTTTATTGCATACAGCAACGCTTACCCGGAATTTTTTTAATATCGGTATGACACTTTTCGTAACCCTTCACGCATAAATAATAAAAAAGCTTACTATAAACATACAAACATTTACTATTCACATTGACTTTGGAAGCATACTTTGATGTACCTCACTGTTCAGTCAGCCTTCTTTCCTTCGCACTTGCACCGGCCGCTTCACCCTCCCTCCCTACTGCCGGTCCGGCCCACAGTCCATGTTGTCTGAGCCGTCCGTGACGACTCCACCTCTGCTCACTGCGCCAGCGCTTCCTATTGGCTCGCGTGATGGACTCTGTCTCTAACGGTTTCTCGCGCCAATAGGAAGCCCCCGTTTTCCCCATTGGTCAAGGCCGGGCAGTGGTGGGGGGTATATAACACGGTGATCTCTGGAGCTATTTTTTAGTGGTGACCCAACCTTGGAGAACCACCATTATGAAAGAGCATAATAAACCATCTTTATTCGTTTGAAAAGAGCATTTCATCGTCACTCCCTATCCTCCCACGACTATCCCGACCTCCCACCGCGACTCCGTGTTGCCGGGATGGTTATCCTGCCTCCCACCGCGACTCGGTGTTGCCGGGACTGTTCCCCTGCCTCCCACCGCGACTCCGTGTTGCCGGGACAGATCCTTACCTCCCACCGCGACTTCGTGTTGCCGGGACTCTGACCTATCTGTTTCCCCCCCATCTCCCTTCCTTACCCCCATCCACTGGACCCACGGGATCGACGACTGACAACCACCGTCGCCCGGAAACTGGACTTCGACGAGACAAAACCACTCCACGCGAAGCCGCAGTAAATGGGATAACAACTTGACATAAATAAGAAGTTAGTAACGAGCGCATCCACCTCGGTGGCGTGGATAGCTAACGCGCTAGTCGTGTTGAGATCTACTGCTGAGGACGGGGAGATCGAGGTTTGAATCTCGGTCGGGTGAACCGGGGGTGGTTTTTCCTCATTGGTTTTCCACTCTCCTTCCACGCAAATGCTGGTTCACTTGCACTAATTCAACCTTCCCAATTCCTAATCCATTAGCGTAATTAGTACTTAGGCGTATAACCCGAACGGGTAGTAAGACGTGGTGCTAAATAATAATAAAAAAAAAGTGTGGCACTACACAGTCACATGATCAGAACAGAAGCAAGCTTGGCTAGGTCACGATCAGACGTTACAGCAGCGCTGCATGTTAGGGTAGAGCTGAATGCTGACCGGTAAAGTGAACGAGCCTTCCCTACAACTCTAGTAGCCTTAGTATAAGGAAGGGCCCATCAAGATGACCAAATAAATCTTAAAATTTGAAATTTCTCAGTGAGTTGAGTAATAGCAGGAGGAAGGAGAGCTTGGAGGTCAACATTTTCAAAACTAATATATTTAATTATTTCTCTGTATTGTAAAGAATTTAAATTTATTAATTAGGTACGGGAAACAATACAAATAACATTTACATAATAATAATATAATTATAATAATATAATTATTTAAAAATTTTGCATTCTGAGAAATAGTGGTGATGGAGTATAATAGAGAAAAAAACTTTTTGAGATTAAGAAAAAATAAAATTTTCACAGATAAATAAAGATAAATCAAATCCCAGATAGCCAAAATAACATTAGACTCTAAATTTCTCAAAGTGGGTTGGGGAATAAGGGGTCCAAAATCTACAAAATTAATAGAAACTACTTCATCTCAGTGCGTGTCGTTAAAAATTGAATTTTGGCATGCTCGTAAATGCACCACTCCAAATAACTAATAAGTCTGAACATTTTAAAATGTAACTCCATGAAATCAAGGGAGGGGCGGGGGAGTTATAAAAAAAACTTTTTATCTATAGTTGAAAATCGAAATTTGGCTGGCAGGTAGAAAGAAGTACAACTAAAGATAAAGAAAGTATTCTTTAAAATATGTGTTTAAATGGGAGTTAGAGAAATTATGATTGGGGAGGAGAAGGGAAAATTTTCAAAAACCAATAGAAACAATTACTAACAAACAATTTATTTGATAAGCTGAGGTGCTTATTACTAGAGTGATTCTTTCAAATTAATTCATCTTTAGTTAGTAAATTTAAACTATTTCTTTTGGTGTTCATTTCAATAATGTCTCCACGTAAGCAAGCAAATATTGATGCAAAGACTGCATATATATAATAGATTTTACTTCTTATAGGTAGTAGTTAATTTGTGGCTTCATCAACATACAAAGTTCTCACCTTATACGTGTCTGAAATTGTATTTTTGGTAGTTATAGATCAGGGTTTCTCAAACTGCGAGGCACGAAGGTATTTCAGATGAGGTGTGAACCAATCTTTCACTTCCTTCGACTTGCTAAATTATGATTGACTAAAAAAATAATATTCTGTTTGGCCTATGAAGCAATAAAATTAATTAATATCTTACAAAACTTTACTATTTTTAATAAACTTCTACAAAGATCTTATCAGAAAATAAAGAAATCAATTAAATAATAAATGTCTCATTTTTGTATTTTAACGTAAAAAAGTTATTTTATTTTTAGAATAAGAGTCTTAACAATTACTTTTAATGTTCATATAAGGCTCAAGAGCATAGAGTTTGAGAAAACCTGGTTTAGATGATTTGCTAAAAATAAGATAATTTACCCAACTTAAATGTGAGCGAAGCCGTGGGCAAACTCGAGTAAGTTAATATGATTATAAAAAATGAATTATCGATTAACTCATTTAGCAAAATTAATCAACAATAATACTTAGAAAGACTATAAAATATACTTTGGCACTTAAAAAAATTCAAAATTTAAAATAAAACAAAATTATTAAAATGGTGTGACCACATGTATGTGCTAATTAATAAAAAACGGTATGGGTACAAAACTGTACAAAAACCCTTGGCAATGTAAAAATTTCAACATACAAAAGTGGTACTACAGGTTAATGGACGTGCTGCTATACCTTGGGAAGTAGTAAGTTGAGAAAAGACATATATTTTGAAACGGTAGTATATACTATTTAACTAAACACCACACACCTGCCATCTATTAGCATCACTACAAATCATAACAAATGTTTCCGGAGACAGCAAAACATATTTTAATAAATGGTCTAAAAATTAACTTTACCAAAAGTCATTTGGCCTAAAGTCGTTTGGCCTGAAGGCATTTGGCCTAAAGTCATTTGGCCTAAAGTCATTTAGCCTACAACATTTGGCCAAATGCATTTGGTCAAAACGGACATTTACCACTATTTTGCTTTTAGGTCAAATGACGGGTACCCTTCCATATCATATCACCCAGCTATATTTTAATGACACCTACAACCCCAGATTTTCATGAAACTTTTTCACTTTCACTAGGTATACCATCAAGTTACTACAGTCAATAGATGTAAACAATTTATTCCCTAAACACATACTTTCTGTTAACTTATATAAAATGATAAAGTTTTGAAAAACTGCATATAAATGTTGTTGCCTAAACTCTGCGCAAGGAGTGAAGTATTTAAGGAAACATTTCTTAGCGCTGTATATAACAAAGTTTACCACTGTCAAAATTTTACCATGCCAATAAAAGTGTGTGGATTTAAGAAAAATGCGTAGGCCTATAAACCTTGATTAGGCCTGTCTCTGAAATATTAGCGGATGAAAATAAAATAAGAAAACAGTTGCCAGTCAAAAACTGCAACAGAACATGACGACAATGTAAGCTTCCGTCGTTGGACTCATTGAAGTGTTAAGGGTGCAGCGGCATCCTTGGTGATGATTCTGACAGACCAGCACTAGGTCACATGATTACCTATCGATACAAATGGAAAGCTACATATCAAGGTGACAGCGCATAAATAGGGAATCAGGATACAGCCAAGACCCGGCCTCCGCATGAACAGACTGAATGACTTGTCAATGTTTAGGCTTAGAAAAATCTAATGTAGGCCTACACCTGAATACTTGGTTTATAATAAGATATACGTACCTGGACCATAAAATCGCTTTCCTTTTGTAACATCAAAAACTTTTCCATTCACAGCTACCAATACTCTTCCGTCTGATCCAGTTCCATCGTATTTCTTCAATTCTTCAACTGTGAAATCTTTCCTTAGTTTGGTAGCTCTGGTTCAGGTTCGACGTGTTCCGGTACCCTTTGTCTGCTTTTGAGGATCTTATACACAAGTATTGTGATAACACCAACTAATAAAATATTAACAGGACTTTTAATAATATCCAGAAATAAGTTAGTAAGAATACCATCACTCTCTGACGACTCATTCGCATCCGCCATTTTTGACAATTTAAATATTAAGTTGTCATGCACAAGCAATCGACTTGGCTGTATGATGTAACCACCTCATGACTAAGCATAAGAAGCAACCAGACCATGAATTTTATGGATAGATAATTAAATCTCTGATAGTTTAATCTTTAACTGGAAGATGGCGCAGGACATATTTAAATAGTTTATTAATTTACTCCCAGGAATATTAAAAATTCCCTAAGATGATATTTGATCTAACACAATAATAAATGTAATCTAATTTGTATAATATTTCCTACTCAAATCATTTTAAATAAGCTTACCCCCCCAAAAAAAATTTGGTACCTAATAAATTTTGAGGGAATAATTTAATTATAGCCGCGAGCATCAGGCTGGGTTTGTATTCGTAAATAACGCATAAATAATAGTCAATATTGTATAGAACATGGTGTACGATGAGCTGAAATATACTTTCAATTATGACCTTTATAAACGATACGTAAAGAATAGTGAGCAATTTATAAAATTGATTTAACTTTAATAACCTACACGTTAGCCAGTAGTATCTCTATAATATAACCGAAAGGACATCTGTGGCTTAAATTTTTGAGTTGACATTTGCACACCATTGTGTAGGAGAGAAAGAAAATTTCGGTATCTCTTATACAGATACAAGGTAATGTGCCATTTTGAAATCCTTCACTAATTTGTATGACTATATGAGATACATCAATGTATTATTAGTTAAATTAAATAAATGTTTAATAAAGATTTTGAAGAGCACAATTAGTCTCGATACTTGTAGCTTGTTTAAAAAAGTTGATGCAAGCTAATGTACTTCATAGAAGCCTATAATCTAACTTATCGCTTGAAGTAGTTAAGACCAAAGTTTGTCATTATAATGTAATCAATTTTTTTTAGCTACTGCATCTTATTTCATTATAGTTATTGAACTTTAATATAATAACAAATACCTTATGAAACTAGTACTGGTCAATCGGCTACTTTTAGTGAGAAAAAGCGAAGGTGCTTCGCTCTCCCGGCCCAGTGTTGCGAATCGTCTGAGTTAACGTAGACTGTAATGGTAAAATTATGTAAATGATTTAAAAATTATATTTTTCTAATAGAATTATAGTTACTATCTCAAATAATATGGTTGGTCGTATCATTGCGATATACAATTGCTACAATCACAGCATTTCAAACTGCTCTAAATCGTACAAAACTTGAGAATACCTGACGACAATGCGATTAGGCTTTTTGAAGCTGTAATATAGGCTTAGCTCTTTAAAAAGAATTAAATTTAAAGAGTAATTAACTCATCTTTAAGGGATTCTGGTATATAAAAAGTTACCAAACTGTTGAAAGTTTGGTCACAAAAGCCTTTATTATGTACAAATGTTAAATCATTAATTTCTCACCACACAGATGGGCCACAGGTTGTACATGCCTGGTATAAAACGTTTCACTCGCAGTAGACTTGTCTGCCGTTAATGGGGAGACTAATCCCAGTCTGAACTTTTTTTTTTACCTAATCAGGTCTTTAATTTCCCTCCATGCAAATGCTGGTGTACTTCCTATAAATTCAACATTTCTCACTACCCACCTAGGTGGCGTAGTTGACTAACGTGCTTGTTTCATGTTGAGCTAGATTGCCGAAGACAGGGAGATTGAGTTTCAAATCTTGGTCGAGTGAACTGGCAGGGGGGGTTCCCTAAACGGGTTTCCTCTCTCCTTCCACACAAATGAGGGTTTACTTCCTCTAAATTAAACCTTTCCGATTCCTAACCATTAGCGTATTAGTAGTTAAGAGTATAATAACGGGTAGCTAGAAACGGTGCTAAATAAAAAAAACATTCTCCGAAATATAACCCCTCCCCAAAATTAAATTCTCCCTACACCTATGGATCTACCTAAAATACATTTAGTGATATAGAAATTAACTAGCGAGGAGGTAAATCCCCTATCACCACCCTTTAACTCATGTCCACAATACTATACCAGACAGTTTCATAATGAAAATTAAGTTGTGTCAAATATAAACAATTGTAGTGGTAGATTAAAAAATTAGTAAAGGTAGAAAAAAATTACAAAATCGCCACTCCTTGTCTAAAAAGTGTAGGGACTCATTCCCCCTACCACCAATCATACCGATTCATTGGTCTGAATAGTAGTTTAAGTAGAGGAGAACATAATTTTTAAAATAATCTTCAACGGGCACTACTAACCATTTTTTCAGGGGCGTGGGACTTAGAATAATGCCCAGGTCTCCAAACCAAATAAAAAATGACGATAAAATACCTTACCAAATTTTACAAAATTTTGAACTGCTAGGTGGGAATGAATCCTAAAAAAAACTGCTCCTTTGTTAAAATAAACAAAATTATACATGGGACAGACAAATCAACTTTATTTACACTTTTTTTAATAACTTTTTAAACCCTTATTGACGGTAAAACATTAGTAAATTAAACTATTTTAATGTAATGACTGGCATTTGTGTCAAACTAGCCCTTGGCAAATATATCATGTTATAATTAACTTTTCCTCAGTGGGATTTGAGTTTCACGGTTAGTACGCAACACCGCGCTGCTGGGTGGCAGCACTCTAGTTCTTCGCACTTGCGCTTGTGTTATTATTATTGGACTTTCCAGTATTAATTTCATAAGGTATTTGATAATAGGGTTCCTGAAAACAATATAAAAGCTAAGAGCCAACTTTAAATCAATTGTAATACAGTCATACTTCTTTAAAGCCTATAACCTGAATAATAGTTTGAACATAAGACAACCGGTACCTCCTACACAAAGTTTGACATTCAAATTAATGTAATTGAGTCTTAAGCTAGTCGTCCACTGGTTGCGTTTTCCTCCGAGCTATGTTGGCCAGAAGTCGGACGAATAGCTGCGAACGATCCGGTATCATTGAAAGATATTGAAGGTCTTTCACTGTACCCGAAGTCATTCGTGCGTCCTCAGACGGAAACATCCTAAGTACGAACTATCCCATCTCGATGGGATTCTTCACAGTTATTCTGACGAATTGTAGTGCAGAGTTTAGGACGTACTTCACATGGATGTTGAGAAACGTATAGTTTTGACATGAGGGAATTTTTACCCGGAGTAGTATTCCAAAGTTAATATATTGTGCACAAAAAAATTATTTTCAATTGTATAACTCTCGTGGACAAAAATATGTTATGAATTTATCTCGGATAACATATACAGAACTGGTGCCTTTATTTTCACCTAGTGTACCAAATATACTGTTTTCCTAATGTATTTGTTGGAAAGTAGATGAGGCATCTACTTTATCAATTATTATAATGTTATTCAACAAACACAAACATTTAACAATTTTATCGACCCTGTCAAGCTTTACTTCAATTGCTATATTTACAGTAGTCTTAATAATGCCAAACGAACATTCAAAAACTTGTGCTTGAGACAGGCGGTCATTGAAAATGGTTTCTGTTGGTCTAAGTATTTATACTGGGGAAGGTCTTATTAAGTATGATTTCAGTGGATATGCTTCCGCTCCCAAAATAACATGAGGTAGTGAAATATTTGTTCCTGGTAGTGAGTTTTGTCGTCCAACACCAAATGCTCATATTTAAAGATTTTTTGAACACCAGCATTACTTTCTTTGCCATATGCTCTTATATCAATAGCAATACACTTGTAATTTGGCCCTGACACCGCTTGAAAAATGATTTTAAAATACGGGTTCTAATTGTGATACATGTTGCCTGAGTGCTTTGGATTTTTTTTATGTGTACTTGTTTTCCGTCTATACAGCCAACACAATTTAGGAAGTTCCACGTATTCAAAAGCCTTCAGTTATAGACATAATGTAGACGTCTCTCTGAAATGGGATACGTACAGAATGCAATGCATACCAAATAGCCTTGTTACAATATATAATCATTAAGAGGTCTAACACTCCACCTTCTTAAACTATACAAGTGGGTGCTAGTTTATATATACTAAAAACTTCTCCATATGCTTCAGAGTGTAGTTAGTTTATTTTCACATGAATTTAAATTTACAGTTGAGCCAGTTTTGTCAAACGTGTAAACATAGTACATAATATACACTAAATAGACAGTGTGCCCATATATTCATACATTTTGATATGATCGTCCGAAACACGTCTACTCCATTAGAAATCCAAGCGTGGAGGTCCTTCTACAAGACTAGCGTCTTGCTGAGCTGAGGACTGTGAGCCCCTTAGTTTCTTACTCTTGAACCCAGATCACCAATTGATTTCTATCCATCGACCAATGGGGTTATTTTCTAAGAGCGCGAAAACTAAAAACAGACGCGGCTTTACTCTGCACCTGCTATTAATTACTGCGTAATACAACCCGGAAATAAACCATTCTTCTGACACGTGCAGCTAAACGAAAGAAAAAAAAGAAACATGGCTGTAATTTAGAAAAGATGAGTTTAATTTAAATTATCTGAAAAGAAGAAATATGAAAATATTTACTCTAAAATATCTCAAATATTAATAAAGACAGGAAAATCGATATCATTACAGAGGTTGTCTCACTCACCATCCTGGCCCAAGTTGACCCATCTCAGCAAAAAAAATTTATAACACCACAACTCATCGTAGCACTGTCTATCAGTGGACTAAAGCAAGGCCCGAGCTAAATCTCCCGACGCCAGTGCTAGCCGCACGCACAGAAAAAAAAAAGAAAAGAAGTGATATGCGCGAACTCACTGCGCTCTATCAGCCGGTCTCGACCAACTCGTAGAATTGTTCTTCCATGTGCGTCTGGTGACTTGGAGCATGTTATAGTATGTTCCAGACGCATGGTTGCCCCCACCCCTCTCTCCCTCCTGTTCCCGTGACTCAAGAGGACGTGGCATATAATGTGTGTGTGTGTTGTAGATACACATTACTTACTGGCTACAAGGTGAGCGACATTGCCAGAGGCTGATTTAAATATTAGGTTATTCAAAATTACCTTTTGGCTTAACATGTTCTATTCTATTAAAAATTATTGTTCTGGAATAGTAATACTTGGGTGGTTATTTCAAAAAGTTTTTTCACCTTTTATCACGATCCCTACGGGGTACCTTTGTAACCTTTCTCTTAATTTGAAACTTTTCTTATCTGCTTAACGGATTTTTTTTAACCCTTTGGGTACCGCCACTCGGGACGCTCGTTTAAACCTGATAGCGTCGTTTGCCAGCTCTTATTTTAATATTTTAGGGAATTATTTTATTTTGATATTTACTAAGAGACTATCATTATATAAAATTTGTGTGTTTTTAGTCAAAGAAGGGCCGCAAGTCAGTGAGGCTATACCCCAGTCTTGGCTTTCAATATTATGACCTTTGTGAATAGATTCTAATGTCTAATATTCAGTAGGGAGGAAATTTGTTATATGAAACTATATTGTTATTGTTTGCCCTTTAGGGACTGTCAGTTAGGGTAACTTAATTCTTAAGTGTATTTGCTGGATCACATTGCTGAGTGACCATTTTTACATGGATCTTTCATTTAATGATTCATTTGTTACAATGGCAGGACTGAGATTAATTATAAGGTCAATTAAGTATAGATTATTTAGTTTGTTTGAGTCGCTATTTAAGGGCGAGAGTATTGTATTACTTAAGAAATTCTACTCGCGATTACAGTCTCAATATTTGTAATCACGTGACCATTTCAACCAATGAAAAAATCAAAAAATTCGAAAGAAAATAGTCTACAGCACGGAGCATGCATCAAGCAGTCAGCTGATCAAAGAAACCAAAAACAACTTGGTTGATAAAACTTCCAGTATTTATATTAAAATATAGGTTAAGAACAATCACAGGAAATATATTTATAACTTTATTTTAACTTAGAACGGAAGTAAAAATATATATGATTGTAGTCTGGTATGAAATAAAGCCTTACAGATTGGGATTATTACTAAATTCAGGGTTTAGTAGATACCATAGTTCCTATAAGCTTATAACCTAAATTATCATTTGAATGTAAGACACAAAGTATGTCATCCAAACAAATGTAATAGTTTTAAGCTAACTTGTTTAATTATAGTTATCGAACTTTCAACATAATATGGTTTCTGAAAGCAATATACAAGATATGAGCCAACTTTAAAAAAAAAATGGTAATATAATACTTTCTACAATCTTATAACCTAAGTGATAGGTTGAATGTATGGCAACTACACAAAGTTTGCCATTCAAACAAATGTAATCAAGTTGTACAACTATTTGTAAATTAACACTAATATAATAAGTTTCTTTTAGCAAGCTAAGCTCATGAAAATAGTCTTCTCAATAGCTAAATAAAATAAATGTCTACATTAAGTCAAATAATATGGATATAAGCTTACTCAGCTTAGTAAAATCCCAGTATAGTAGTTAGTATAATAACACCTGCTTGGTGTAGACTGCTAACTTGTTAATTGTAATCCACACTTTATGGTAGGGATGTTAAACTCAATATCTTGATCCCATTTAGGAAAAATCATCATTACACCTGACTGAAATTCAAACTACAATCTCCACGTCACCAGAAATCCAGTTTAAAATCAGAATAGCACATTAAAGTACATATACACCAGAGACAAATTGGAAGTGAGGCTGCCTGGCTGTGTCAACGGATAAAGAAAGGGAGTACATGGATGAGCCACCCCGTGTTTGTACATCAAAGTGAGGCATTCAGTCATGACCTTGATTTGGGCATGTTGAAAGGATGAGAGTGGATCGAGTGGAGAAGAAAATATATAAAGGTAGTGTGTGTGGATCAAAAGGACGAGATAGGCTGTGAAAGACATGACTATATGCTGTCGAAGAATGCGTGAAAAAGAGAATCATTAAAAGTTTTAATAGAAGTTCATGTTTGACTGTGTATGGATGTTGAAGCGAATGGGAATATGCAAGGATAGGGAAGTGTGGAGAGATTTAGTGATGATGGACTAAGTATAGTGTTTTTTATAGCTGTAAGCCTAACCAATAAGGGAACAGCGTGATTAGGTATGTATGTATGTTATCTTTGAAATATTAAGATTCTTACAATAAGTTCAACCAAGAGCAATCAGTATCCAGAATGTATCCCTTCCGATAATTCATGTTTTAGCATAGTGCTCTAGACCAAACAATCAAAATATTAAGATTTGAAATATAAAAGTATTGCACTGAAGATAATGTTTTGGGGGTTGACTGCCACCAAACCAAATATGATAAAGGTGCCTGTTGAGAAACTGCACCCGGGGAATATCTCTAAACAAAACATAACTCCAAGTCAAGCTTGTTATTTCTTACCTGATCGTAAATAATAATTTAAGAGTCAGTAAGTATGTGCCTTTCAGCCTTCCACATTTGAAGGGATTAGCAATCACAAAGTTTTGATTCAATTTACACATGAATTTGTAAAAAAGATAAATAATTCGTTAATAAACATTAATCTTGGCAAGAAATCTAAAGGGTAGCTGGAACATATTCTTTGCTTTCATATAGGAGTGTGCGAAGTCCATTTTTTCAATTCAAAGTGAACTTAGATTAAATATATGAAATACTCACAAGGCTGAATCAAAGTTCTAATATTTTTTCTATGTTGTTTTATTGGACAATTGTTTATAATATCTAGCTTTATTCTGATAAATCAAATTATCACAGCTTATGATTCAATTACTTCAGATCCCCCCCATGATAATGTCTTGCTTTGTGTGTAAGAATCCCAATAAGTTACTATTATTGGCCAAGATTCATAGCTTCGCATACCCCTATTTTCACACAGTACTTTATAGACTTTACTATGCTTACTTAAGGTGCGGCAGAAAGGAGCACGAGTAAGTTTACAGTCTTTATAGCATTATATATTTTTTTGCCAAAATAAATCAAATATTTCACTAGTAGCCAACATAGAGTTTAGTTTTCTGTACATGCTAATAACAGATCTTGAATATCTGTCGATATTAGCATGTGCAGAAAACTATACTCTACGTTGCTTCTGGAGAAATATTTGATTAATTTTTGCCAAAAAATTTATATTCTATAAAAACCGAAAAATACTTGCACTTCCTTCTGCCGCACCTTAATAGACATATCTCATGAAATGAGAACCTCTCCTTTAACTTTTAGAGGTATTTTGCTATATTTGGAAGCAGGTTCAGGAAAGGTGGATAGAAAACATATTAAAGGGAACAAACATAATATGGCTCTTTACAGTAAAAAGAACACAGTTCACACTTTACATTGCAACCACAGGACAAAGAACACAATCCTTTGTACAGTGGCAGCAATGTAAAGTGTGATATGTGTTGTTCTTTATATTGTAAAAGCCATATTATATTGTATTCATTCCTTTTAATAGGCTTAAAAGTTCACATTAGATAGATCTTCATTAAGTATTTAAGTATCAAATATTGATTTCAATGAAAACAAGAGAGAAAAATTATTTGATACTTCACCTTAATTAGTGGGATTTTTTTTATAGATTTTCTAAAAAAACACACATTTGTTTGTAAATGATGTTGTTAATGTGTATTAATAGTGAATTTTTTTTGTCGTATTCTTGGTTTTATTGACCATGAAATTATACAAATAGTCTGGTTGTCTGCCCAAGTCTACTCAAATTAATTTTGCAATATACTTGAAGCAGGCATCATTTATTCATAATTGGCCTGGAAGTCAAAAAAGGTCAAATATTATTTACAAAACATAAATTACATAACAGGGGCAAATAAATAATTTAGCTAAAAATGAATGACATTCCATTAGTTTATGTTCACATAATTAGGCATATTAAACCTAAATAAAAATAACTTATAAATTCTAATAAATGTACAATGTATGGGTGGATATTAAAATAAAATATACAATGTAAAATCTGCCATAAACACTTTCTCTCACATGATCTTTCGTATTTATGTTTATTATTCTAGTATTCTTGAGAACCATACATTCTCAATTCTCAACTTTTCTGCACTCATTTTAAAGAATATTGCCCAATTCATTGATAGCAATTAATTTGATGCCATATGTGACATTCTTATATACAAGCATGTGCACGATTCTTCTCTATGTTCACAATATTACTAAAAACAACCTCATGAAAAATATACAATGGACAATCTAAAACATGTTTGTTTTCATATCGATATTTAAATCATGTACACAGTAAACAAAAAGTATTTGAGATCTTGTTTCTTAAAAATCTATATCATTAAGAAAAGATATAAGTGAAAAAAAAGAACAAAAATAAAATACATCAGTTCTAACAATAATGAATAAATTTATATATTCATTTATAACTAACATTTTTTTTTTATACACAGAACATAATTGAAAGCAAAATTGTTATAAATATGAGGAAAAACATTTTATTAGAATGTCGAACTTCAGGAGATCTTTGCTGATGCCGAACAACCTCTTTAGTAAGTTTGAATTTTCACTTGAGCAAAGTCTTACCCATATTATCATATACAAAATATACAGTATAACCACCATTTTACTAGGCTTTCTTCTTGCGGGGAAAAAATAATATAAAAGAAATACAAGATTTTTTAGGACAGAACATGAAGTAATCATGGGAATAAAATATGCACGACTTCATAAAGATATCATTAAATTATAACAATGTCTGGGATAAAAAATATTATGTGAAGCTACCTTCAAGGTAAGTCAAAATTGTTCACAATGAGTAGGGTGGGTGACCATAATTAAAAAAAAATATATTAACAACAATAATATCCTAGGGGAAAAGGCGAGTGAAGGGACCAAACTCTTAAGATCTACATTTAATTTTAAACTTATTGAAGTTCTGGTTACATCCTACTTTTATGCAAATGTAATTTTGTTTGTGATACAATAAGGTCTAACTAAACAAGAGAGATGGGAATAATAGAAAAAATAAAATAAAATCATATAATGAATTAAACAAATGTAAATACCATGTTTTGAAGAACTACTTTCACAATGGGGTAGGGTGTGATGGCAACAATGCTGTCAAATTTGCATTATTCTGTCTAATTTTAAGTTTTTTTTCTTCCTCAGAGTAAAGTTGTCTAAATATGCCTTTTAAGTTGAAAATAAATACAATTTGTTTACTTCATGAAATACTGCGATGAATTCACACTTTTAGTTCACACACAAGGTATATTATTCTTATATGGTATTCAAAATGGCCAATTAAGTCTGCACAAAAACACAGCCTTGCTAAGCCAAATACTCAAATTGTTCTGGTGTATAAACTTTAAATAGTTTTTAAGTTGTCTGACATCACTCACCTCTATAAGAAATAATGGCTTACCTTACAGTACTGGCATGGTCAAAAATACTATGTACACAATACGGCACCACACACAAAATGATGTCCGAAACGTAGAGAAAACAATTCGGCAGTGTATTTCTTTAATTCCCACAAAAAAATATATGCAGGCTTATTGTATAATATGTTTATACACTAATCTTTCTTCCCATTAGAATCAAATCACAAATGATTTGTATATATAAACAAACTACACATTAGACTTGAGAGGACCATTGTCAACATCAAACGATTTCACATTAGCACGGCTTTTTGGGGAGGAAAGAAATTTTTTCTTTTCTATGAATTAATGTTAAATTTGTACACAGCTTCCTTCCCCCATTGCATGTGATCATAATACTATATTTTAACAACAAGTTTGTTTGCAGACGACGGCAACAAACATTAGACACTGCCACTTGTACACAAAAGAAATCTTTAAGAAAGTTTAAGTACCGTACAGGAAGGTCTGCGCACGACCACTACTACAACTGGTCAACAAACTTTGAGAGCTTGTCTTGAGGCGTCAAGACAGGGATGTCACCAGGGTCAGAAGGTCCTTGACCAGAGGCAGTAGGGTTGGGGTGCACTAGCATCATCTCATTGGTCGGCAATTCAGTCTGGTGGTGGGGGGAGGGATGATGATGGGGTGAAGGGACTGGACCGCGAGGGGATGGGACGGGCTGATTACGTGGGGAGGGTACAGGACGTGGAGAAGGATTGGGCTGTGGCGAACGAATCGGAGGTGGGGATCGCACTGCCTGCATCATTTGTTGCTGCTGCTGGACTGAGATGCCTCCTGGAGGGCCCATCATGACACCCTGTGGAGAGGGGACTGGAGGGGGTGTGGGTTTGAGACCAGGCTGCTGGACATACTGAGGCTGATCCCAACCTACCATATGCTGTTGCTGCCTCACACCAGGCAGTCTCTGCTGTGTGTAAGGCGGAGCAGGGGGTTGTTGGAAGTGTTGCTGCTGCTGTTGTTGTTGCTGTTGTTGTTGCCTTTGTTGTTGGACTGCAATCAATTGCTGCTTGTACCAATGCTGTTGTTGAGTCATGGGCTGTTGTGGTTGTCCCAGCATGGGTTGCATGCGAGGAGGTTGGTGACCCATCATCTGATGTGGGCTGGGAGCAGGCCCAGGACCCGGCCCAGGCCCTGGTCCCTGTTGGGCAGCTGCCGCCTGTTGTTGGTGTTGGTACACCTGCCTCTGCTTGATGAAAGCAGCCATCAGCTGAGGGTTGCTCTTTAGTATTTGAAGTATCTGTTGTTGCTGTTCAGGTGTGTTGGGTGACTTAAGTGTTTGTAGAAGCTGCTGCAAGGCATGTTTTTGCATGTTGCCCTGAGGCCCCAGGCCCTCCACCTGGCTGGGGCCGCATGGGACCCATCCCTTGCTGCTGGGCCATCTGTACCACCTGTTGTGGGGGTTGTTGCTGGAGCAGTTGAGGGGAAGGCTGACGGAGACCAGGGTTTTGTTGCATGCCGGGGTTCGACGGGTACCTGAGTGACAATCAGTTTTGGTTATTTTGAAACAGATAAAGTTGAGATATTAAAAATCAGAGATGACACAAACTTTAAAGCAATCATTTATCAAATTGACTGTTTTGAAATAACGCTTTGAATATGCAATAAGATTATAATCAGACATTAATTAGACAATGTTAAGTTCAAATCACACCATTAAACAGTTAGAGGTTATTTTAGAATCTCCAATTTACCTTTGAATCTTGGGAAAAATTATGAACATAAGAGGAAATATATTTATGGTTTTGAATCAATATTAAGCAGTATTAGAGCTCTAAAATAAATTCCAATTGATAAGGGGAAAATTGATATATAAATATATTAAAGGATTTGAGTTTCGAGTATTTCTAAGGATTCAAAGATTTTAAGTCTCATCCTTAGATACAAGTAAAAAATACTAACATATTGACAAATACTTTATTATTTTTATGCTACATGACATTTTTGTAGGGAAGATAAAATGCAATACTAAATTATCAAAGTTTTTGTGAATTTGTTAAATTTGTTTACTTTTATTTGTGTATCATTGTTGACAACTTTATCCTCTCTGGAAGTATTATATCATGCTCAAGGCTCTTTATTTAATATATATTAAAAATATTTAATACTATGTTTGTGCTAAGTTCAATTTTTCAATCCAAAGTTGTATCGACTTATATGAAATATTTCCAAAGATTAATCAAACTTTAAATATATTTTAACTATTTCAAGTTGAAAATAAATGATATATTGTGCATATTTATATGGTTTTGATACCAATTATTATTTAAAAAAGATTTACTAAAAAAATATGTATTTCAGCCTGAGGCCAGCCCACAGTGAAACACACTCTGTGTACATGTCTGCAGACAAATGCACTGGGCTGCAGTTTCCACATAGAAAAAATATATTAAGTTGAAATGTTTCTGAGTGAGGTAGCAGCTAGAGTCTGTGCTGGTTACATATATTTAATCTCAGTTAGTGTGATATTAATTTAATATGGAAAAGAGTGAAAGTGAGTATTTCACTGTGTGTTTGTCGTTGAAAGACTAGCATTAGTTGATCACAAAAACCTCCGACTTTATTATAGGAGTGATTGAAGGAGACCTAAAAAAAATCAAGCAGCTTTATATCATGTTATGAGTTTGGATAATGTTGGGGTGACTCAAAAGGGTCAGGTTGGGAAGTTGGTACCAGTGTAGGTGTAGCATAATCTGGATAAAATAGGGGAAAGGTCATCTGGATTAAGGGAAAATCTTATTGTAACAGTAGTGCTCATGAAAATAAATAAAATAAAACATTGTAAAGCCTTCATTAAAAACTTTTTTTTTAAAAAAAAGGACAATACATTTAAATTTATTCAGCGATAGAAGATTCATTAATTTTGTTTTGTTTATTTTATTGGTCATTTTATTTTTATTTTCATAATTATAAAATAAGGTAGTTCGACAATGAAGAGTCTTTGAACGTTAGTCAGATCATTTGAGTTTAGAGCGTCTTGGCAAGAAGGTAGACAGGGGGCGGGGCAGTGGCCGTGAATAGCAAACATTGACTAGGTCACTAATCCCTTTCTAACAAAACTGATTAGATAAGGATGGCAGCATTCATTGACAATGTATATCCTTATGCCCACCATAATGACATGTATGTGAGCAAATATATGTGTTTTGTTTTTCCCATCCTTGACGAAATACAAATT
This sequence comes from Timema cristinae, assembly GCA_039000515.1. Classification (NCBI taxonomy): domain Eukaryota; kingdom Metazoa; phylum Arthropoda; class Insecta; order Phasmatodea; family Timematidae; genus Timema; species Timema cristinae. The sequence goes on from JBCFYV010011172.1 coordinate 88,472,983, forward strand.
CAGGCAGACATTTGACTGCAAACACTTATTTTGTATGCTGGCAGATTACAAAACAATTCTAAGCAGTATTTATATTGTTTCTCTACACCTGCCCACAGGTTTGTGGGCCAATGTATGTCAGTGTGGACTAGGTTCAAGATGATAAGACAGGTTAAGTTAACATCATGCAATTCAATTACTGCAGATTTTTGTCTTGTGAATATTAATTTACATAGATATTGAAGCTGAAAACAAAAGTCAGAGCTGAATAAAAGTTTATGAATATACAAAGCAAGTTAGAGTTAAAACATCTTCGAACACCCCTACCTAATTAATAATTATAAACAGAGAGAATTTGAGTCTTTACAACAGTAAATTTGTTTTTTGTGTAAGCATTAAATTTCTGACAACCCACACAAATTGCAAGATCAACTACATGTTGGGTGTCTAATGTCATCAATAATTAATAAAGATATTTTGTTTATGTGTAGAGTATATACAGTGCAACCTTGATCTAACGTTCCCGGGTCTATTGTTTTCTCAGATACATTGTTCGATTTATATGGTTCATGCATTTATTGGTCAACATTTTTTGGTTACAAGAGAGTTAATTCAGTATTGATAGTTTTTAAGAAGGAGCAACACCACACACATAAATGTTAGTATGCATTGGAAGTAGTAACAGCACAATTGTGTGGATCATTCTCCAAACCCTCCCTTTTTGAGATACAGAAAGGTAGTTTATTTATCCCTGAAATGCACTAGTGTTGTACAGCCTCTTGATTTTGGTATATATCAAGTCAAGTGAGGAAGCAGATATTGCAGTGGAATGTATATTTGATGGACGCATGGATAGGGGTTCAATTTAAAATCAACATCCTGCAGGCCATTCCCTTTTTTGCTTCAGCATGTCAACAAGTGACCCAATCTACAATCCACCACTGTTTTGTAAATAGTAACCACATGAAGAAGAAAGAAGAAGGGTCAGACGTGACAAAAGTGAAAAATGAAGGTTGAATTCGGCTGGGGGCAAGCATCTCTGGTGTGAAATTAGATGTCTGTGCATCAGGAGCTTGTGATGTGTGTTGTGTTGTATGTGTAGGAAATGTGTGATGAGTTGGGAAGAGGAAGTTGTGTTAAGGTAAGGCAAAGTGGTGGTGGTGGTGGTGATGATGATAGTGATTAAGTCCAAGTCTGATCAAATGCCAAGTTTTATATGAAAGCACTTTGTGCATTTAAGTCTAAGAGAGTGTTCATATATGCTCACGACATGGCTGAAAGAACCCAAGAAAGCATTGTTAATATTGAAAGTTTATTGTTCAATTTGAAAAGAAAAGAAGCAGTGTTTTTCTAACGGTTTATTTTTTAAATTAAAAATGGAGTAATTTAGAGTTTATGTAAAGTGTATCTCCTTTTGTTTGATAAAGGCAACAATGCCGAAATATTACTGGCTTTGTATTTAACACTTTGCCTGCTAACGTCGTGATATAACGACGTTTGGAGATTTGTGATTTCTGTGGGCGGCGTAATATTAATACAGCTACTTTTCCATGCTTCTTAATGGTATCTGTCTTAATATTACTACAGTATGTTATTAGGGACGGTTTATTTAATTACTTTAGTCTATCCTTCTGCCAATAGATCACACTGCCTTTTAAAAATACAATCTCCTTGCTCTATAATCTTAGCGGTGTTGTCAGTCAAGTTTAGAATCCATGGTTTAGAGGTTTGTTTTGTTTACTTTGTGAGAGAAATTGTGTTTGCAGCATTATATTTTTAAACTGTAATGAATGTTTATTTTATTAGTAAGGTGACTAGATTATGGAGCATTTAACTTATGAAAAAATATAAGAGTTAGATGAAAGTGGTGAAAGTTTTGATGATTTGGAATTGGATCACAATTTTGAATCAGAAAATGAATCAGGTTTGTTCAATAGTACATTTGATTTGGTTTTATTTTGTCACAACTTATATAAAACATTAGTAATGGTATTTTTTGTTTGTTTCATTCATTCATATTAGCAGTTTTTATTAATGTCATACAAGGTAGACATTTTGTAAGCCCACTAGACCTATTAGTATGGTTATTTTACTAAATATCAAAGTAAATAAAAAACTTTGGTTTGCGAAAAACTTAAAAAACAAACAAAGTGTCTTTGAATATATCTTACTAATATTATAAATGCGAAAGTTTGTGTGTTTGGATGTTTGTTACGCAATCACGCCAAAACTGCTGATCGGATTCGAATGAAACTTGGTAGGTAGGTAGAGTATGTACTGGAATAACATATAGGACTATTCCCAACCTTTGATTTTAAATAATAATAAATATATGATTATAATGTGATTTCTCAGTTCTAGCTGTGAATAATTTTGCCATTTTTTAATTTTTACCTTCATAATTAGTAATATAATTTTTTTTTAAATATAATTTATAACTTAAATAATATATATTTCTTTTATTACGAAATATTTAAAAGTGAAAATTAAAATACGGAAAAATTATTTACAGCTAGAATTGAGAAAATCGCATAGATATTTGAAGAAAAAAAAAAAAAAAAGTTTGATTTATGACCATAGAAGTTTAGTTAAAAATTAAAAGATTGTATCAATTATTGCGGGCAAAGCCTCGACGGGTAAAAGCTAGTATTCTTATAAAAGGTGGGCTTTAGTCATTAAATTTACACTTGGTAGTTTATTTTTCTTGGCCTCCCTTGCGGTCTTTTTCCTACATACTTCATTGCCAACATTTTCTTTGGCATCCTCTACTATTACATATACTCCCAGTTCTACCATTCTTAATCTTGTTTCTCCTCGTAACAGCCAACATGCTCCTCACAAACTTCATTGCCATGACCTTCACTTTCCTAGTCTCTCTTACATTCAAGGAGCAGATAACAGAAAGTGTTTAATAATACATGAAAAAAGAGTAAAGGTGTGGACTGTGTAGGCTAAAAAATGAAGCAATAGAGAGAGCTGTACCTAAGAAAGACAAGAAGTTTAATAATACCTAAGGATAAGATGCAAAGTGTAGAGGTTAAATGGGAAAGGTTTAAGAACAGTATGGTGGGAGTTGCAGAGGAGGTATTTGGAAGAACAAGTAATAAGAGGAAGTGGAAGGAGACAGCCTGGTGGAACTACAAGATGAGGGAAGCAGTGGAGAAGAATAAAGCATTCAGAAGGAGTTTTTAGAATAGGAATGAGGAAATAGAGAAAGAATATAGGAAGAAGAAAAGAGCAAAGCAAGTTGTACAGGATGTCAGCAAGGACTGGATGCAAAAATGGATAGAAATGCCGGAACGGGATATGGAAGGAAATAAGGTGTTGTATAGCCAAGTAACCAAGTAAGAAATAGTAGAGAGAAAAGACAGGAGAGGCAACAAAGGAACTATAGATGAGATATTTTGAGAAAATGTTCACTCTGGAAGAGGAAAGGAATAAGAGTGAAACAGAGGAGCAGGAAGAAATAGCAGAAGAGGAAAGGGGTCCCACATGGAAAGAGCTAAGGACGCGTTAAAGGGCTGAAACAAGGAAAAGAACCAGGTGAAGTAGGTATACAATGGTTATGTAAGGGGCAAGAGTGGTTTGGAAGGAGAACAAGGTACTGGAAGACTGGAAAAAGGGAGTTATAGTACCTATCTTTATAGAAAGGAGACAGGAAGGGGTGTACAAATGGTAGGGAATAACAATAATGTGCCACTGCACAAAAATATATGAGAAGATACAGGAAATAAAGATAAGAAATAAAATGAGAGTAAGGTGGAGAAAGGAAACACACAAATTTAGAGAACAGGGGTCTACAATAGACTTAATCTTTGCCAACCGAGAGTGATGGAAAGAATGTATGAATATGGGAAAGACTTGGTAATGGTATTTAGGGATGTGGAGAAGGCATATGATAGCATAGATAGAAAAAAAAGTTTGGATAGCGATGGAGGAGGTCCAAGTGGAGAGAAGAGTTGTAATGAGAGTGAAAATTATGTATGAGGATGACAGGAGTTGTGTTAAGACTGAGAGGTAAAGGACGATGTGGTTCCAAAAATAAAAATGAAGTGGAGCATGGGAGTGCTCTTTCCCCATTAATATTTGTTATGGCAATGGAAAAGGTCATAAACAAAGTGGTAGGAAAACATGGGGAAGAATGAAGAGGAAGTACAGGAACAACTACAAGAATTAACTGAGGAAGTGAAAGAGTGTGGAATAAAATTTAGCATGGCAAAGTGTGAAGTGATGGTAATGATAATAAAGATAAGGCCTAGTAACACTTTAAGATTAGGTGGAGTAGAATTGACAAAAGTACAAAACGTAAAATATCTTGTAAGTGTGAGTGGGGTGAAAATTGGATGTAGCGAGGATCTAATGAGAAGAGGACAACAGTGAGTTGTGTTTATATATATATATATGTGTGTGGTGTGTGTGTGTGTGTGTGTGTAAGAGACCTGTTATGAAGAAGAGAAGTTCCCTTGAAGAGTTGTAAAGAGCATACTTTGTATCAATTGTCAAAAATACGGAAGTAAAATAAGCATTGAATGTAAGAGAGACCAAGAAAATGAGAATGACGTTTGTGAGGAGCACATTAGCTGTCACGAGGTGAAACAAGATTAGGAATGAATGGTATGGGCATGTAATGAGGATCGAAAAGGAGACTAAAAGTTGCTAAAGAAAATTATGAAACTGAGGTATGTTAAAAAAAGACTACAAGGGAAGTCAAAAAAGAGATGGGAGGAGCAGATAACAGAAAATGTGCAAGTTAGAGAAGAATGGAAGCAATTAAAGGAGGAAGGGTGGAAGAAGGATAGAGGAAGATGAAGGCATTTTAATAAACTGACCCGGCCACAGGTTGGAAACAGTTGGTGGGGATGATTATTATTTTTTATTATTATTAGGACTATAAAATTATGGTCCGACACCTTAGCGCAGTCAGTAGTGTGTTTGCCTACTGAGCTATGGGCCCTTTGATTCCCGGCATAGCCAAAAAATGTATCATTGATACATGGGTTTACCTTTTCACATTGATAAATAAACGGCCGGGAACAGGATGTTGTGCCTGTCCTAGTCTTAAGTTATACTATAAGGCATATGTAGCTACCACAAGTCACGCCAGCCGGTATAGAAAATATATGACTTTAATGAAAAACTGATCCAGGCCACAGGCTGGAAACAGTAATTGGTGTATATTAAAATATTATATATATATATAAATTAAATATTCAGTGAAATTTAATGCGCAATCAAAACAATTTTTTCAATTTTATTTGGACATTTATACCTCAGTTAAACCATTTTAAATAGAATGTAAAAAAAATCCAATTTTTGGAAACACAAATTTATAAAAATGGCTATAAGAAGTTCTTTTCATGATAGCTTGTATTTTCTGCATTTACAACTACAATTTAAACATTCCATTTAAAATTAATATAGTAATTAATAAATTTCACCATGCAGGAAAAAAAAAAAAAATACTATTCGATTTGTATTATTTGGCATTCTTTCAAAATTTCACTATTAGATTGGAAAGTGTTATTCGCCCACCCATAATAAACACACTCACATCCCTGGAGTTATTACTTTATTAAAAAGAAGCAAAATGCAAAGTGGGCTTGGCAGTGGAAAAAAAATATTATTATGTACGTTTATTGATGTAGTAAATAAATGTAGGCCAATCTGACAGTTTTTAATTAATTTTATATAGGTTTCCGCATCTATATTTTCCTGTAAACAATATTCTTTTTCAGATCCCTGATGAAAACTATGAATCGAAGTTTCACTGTACATGGTATAAATCCAACTTGGATCAAAGCATTCATACCTTGTTGTATTCCACTGATCCATGGGAAGTAGATGTGGCCCTGCCCCAGATCCCATGGGCCCCATTGGTCTTTGGATAGGGGGTGGAGGCATTACTTGGGCTTGGGCCACAATCCCTCCTGGCTGGGTCTTTCCATAGGCCCCTGCATGCGGCGCTTGCTGTCGAGCAGCTTCTTCTTGAACCTAGATAAAAGCATTTCAATATTAGTACTGTAGCTCAAATTAAAGTGAAAGTGTCACGTTTTAGAAGCTACGAGGTTAATGGTCGAGTCCAATGTTCGTATTTAGGGGGAGAAGGGTATGTATGAGACTCGAATTTTCACTAACAATTATCATTTGTCATAGTAAAAATTAGCTTCTCATTGTTTTATTAAACTTTTTAAAAGTTAATCATCTTATGCTAAAGCAATATTTGTGACAAAAAAATCAATATTCCTTAGCAATTCTGCAAACCTAGTTAGATTTTTTGTCAACATAGGTGTTTTGTTTTGTAAATGAAAAACAAATTGTTAGTATTACAAAATAAGTCTACCATAATTATTATTTTCTTCATTCATAATAAAGTAAATACTCATCTATCCAGAACCATTGAAAAACTTGGGGTCGTCTTAGATTCGTGGTCATATTGGATTCAGGTAAATAAGGTATATTAATTAAGTAGTTGGCTAAAACGAGTTCTAGATAAACTAGGCCCGACATATTGTCGTGAATATAAAGCAATATCAAAATAGGTGGGGGTGTCTTGATAATCCATGTGCGACGAGCAAATCCATGTATCTCCAACTGTACTTCTACTCTGGGATTGAAAAATCTTGGTTGACATGGTCAACGTATGCTTGGATCGAGCTGAGTGCACTAACAATATGTGCACACATTCACTCTGATGCTACTCATGTCATGTATACACTCAATCCAAGTGCACTCAAACAACATCAGCTGATCAGAGTATACTAAGGAGGTGAGCAACTTTCCTCCGAGCTTACTTGGACAGAGTAACGTTTAAATATGGTAGAAAGTAAATTTACATGTAAAAAAACCATGTACAAAAATAGTCTTAGTATAAGGAAGCTACAATTTATAGCACAGTCCAAGCGTACTCTGAACGTGTAACCGCAGCTTAAGTCTTGTCCTTGCAAACAACCCTTAGTGTTGGAATTGAGTCGAGAGTTACATTTTGGAGACAGTTTAAGAATGTATTCAACTGTTGTTCCCAATTCTTTTCAAGAATGAAATTTAGCTAAACCAGTGGTAACATGTCAAATAAAGCAAAAAAACATAGAAAAATAACTAAATTTCAAAGGTGTGCCAATCAGCATTTTTCACTTTACTAAAATTTTCAGATACTTGCTGTAAGGTGGTCAGGAATTTAGGCCCTTAGCTCTCGACCATTTCATTTATAATATAATTATATTAGTTTGCCATTGTGTATTTTATTAATTTATTACCATTCTTAAAACCATTAAATTCACCATGGTTGTAATAGACTTGCAAGAGCCCAATATTTATAATATTCAAAGACATTTATAACATTTTATATATCCCATTTTAGAAAACATTCTAAACAAGTTGAAAGTAAGGAGTGGAATTGATTTGTAATTTAAGACTTAGATATATTGCTCAAAAATATATAGAAATAATTGATTGATATAATTTGTTAAGTTAAATGATGTGATAAAATACAATTGCAGATCAAAATGTATAATTAGATTAACTTATAATGGAGTAATCCATTGTTTGTGTTATTTGTACTCTCTTCTTCTTTGTGTTTGATAAAGGCAACAATGCCGAAATATTATTATATTTGTGTTTAAAATGTGTGTGTGACTACTTCTACTATAGAAGACAGAAGAAAGGAAGAAGATGTCACCTTTGTGCATTGGATTCTTCCCACATCTTTCCTCTTTCCCTAGATGGGCTTTCTTCATCAAATTTATTCTTATTCTTAGTAGTTTATTTTTCCTTTTTCTTTAGTTTTATTAATTTCCTTTATTATTTCTTTTTATTTTTCCTTTTTCTTTAGTTTTATCAATTTCCTTTATTATTCCTTTTTCTTTAGTTTTATCAATTTCCTTTATTATAAAATTATCTAGCCATTGGGCCACCTCATTTTTGAATCATTAGATTAACTTATGGTAATAACATTGTCAAATAATGAACATTACACGTTTAATAAATAATTCATGATCAATTTAGCCGTATATAAGGTGATGATGAGTCTAAAATACATGAAACATATTAAAAATGTTTTAAACCTTACAGATAACAAAATAGGTTAGACAAAACCATGTTTAAGTTCATGTAAGCTCAGAATTCAAATTATAAACATTTTGGGTTAAAAGGTTAACATCTGCAAATAGGTTATGATTAAATGATTTGAGTATTAATATACAACATTTTAATTTATAGGTTAACCAATTTGAAATGGATATAATTTTGTAATATTCTAAGTCTCATCTGTTATTTCTTGTCCCATTAATCCTTTTTGCATTTCCAGCATTGAAAAGATGCTGGAATACTCAATCTGACAGGTTTTGACAGACAGGTGTCATAATCATGGTAAAAAGGTCGTTGTGAAGGACATTAAGTGTTGGTACAACATCTCGCTGTCGTAAACATCTTTCTTTCCTCTCCCTAAAGTCGTCTAGTACTCTTTCGCCGTGTAGTAGCGCTGGAAACAAGGTGCAGCACGCAAAGCCACCTTACAGTTTTCACATTCATATCTTGATTCCCGCCTTTTTCTCATTTTGTAGCACACAACACACCGCAGAATTGGATTTTGTTTTGCTGTTGTAGCAACAATGTAGGATGGATAATCAGGTGCATTCATCCTAGTTGGTGGAGCAGTTTTTGAGGATCTTCCTGTTGGTTTCTTATCACTTTTGTGGTACTGCATGATTAAGTTTTCAATTAGCTTAATTTGAAATTCCATTCTTGATTCACTTCCTCTATTTATTTTTTGTAGAGCAGACATGAATTGGGGCAACAAATGTCGAAAGTGTTTTTGGCAATATTTTTTTAAAGTTTCTTCCTCGTAATTAGATAGCTAACCAAGTAGGCATCACTAAGATCAACTCCTCCCATCTGACAACTATAGTCCATCACTAGTTTAGGTTTAGTAGTTTCTTGACCCCTTACTCTGGCTGGAACCATCTTATCATGTGTGGTGCTCATAAGACAAATATCCTTCTTGTATTTCCATTTCATAATCATAAGTGTGTCTTTGTATGCTGCTACACTTTCCCCTTTTTCAATTTTGCATTCTTTACCTTTCCCGAAACTCCCTATTTTGAAGCAGACTACTAATTGTGTCCGATTGTTATGGAATTTGTTGTATAAATTAGGACTTGAAAATTAGTTATCCATTGTTACTCGGTATCTCTGGTTTAGAAGAGGTGCCTTAAAAGTACTAATACTTTGAACCATAGGGTTCATGTTTTAAGGAGTCATCAAACATTGTATCATTGCCAACATGATGATAAAATTTCAGACAGAGGTAACCAGATTTTGATTCCCATAGCTCGAAAGATTTTATACCAAATCTAGTGTGTTTGAAGGGATGTACACCTTCCATGACAAACATCCCTTCCACATCATTAAAGACTTGTCTACTGACACATCACACTCTGGTGTGTTACATACTCCTAAACTTATTATTCAAGTGGTTAAATATGGGTTTCAATTTATATAACCCCTTGAACCACAAGTCACTTCATCAATCTATTATCAACAAAATGTAAAAATATGAGAAGGTAAAATCTTCGTTCAAAAAGTAGTTCCAGAAATATTGGTGTTTCTAATATAATATTTTCCGCCTGGAAAAATAAGTATTATCAGGTTTTTGGTGAAAACCTTGCAATAAAAAAAAACTAAGCAACATTATAATGTCATCCTTGTTTGTTTCACACCATTGATTTACTCTAGATTTCAATTTTAGGTTAGGACTGTTTTCTGAAAATTGATAATCGTAATGGTTTGATTCAGTGCTAATCATTTCAGCTATTCAAGAGTTATAAATAGTTAAAAATATTCCAGGGGATCATTGGGATTTTCTAATTGAACATTTGGTCCTGGTTGAACATCAAAAGGAAAACATGGTCGTTCTGCGCCTACTTTGTTCATGTGCAGTGATGAAAGTTACTTCACCATTCCCACCAATTATGTATTCTTTGCTGTCATTATCATTACTGCCGAAATTTCCACGTTTGTCTCACTATTACTAGAAACATTCACTATATGAAAGTCACTTAGCTCATTGCTATGCAATAAACAATTTAGTTCTTTATCACTAAGAATCTTAGCCTGTTTACTTGGTCTTGCCATTTTATTTACTAACAACAATACAAAGATTACAAAACAACACAGTTGATACTGGTTATTGAAATGGATTTATAAACAAATGTCCCTATAAAGCAAAAGCGAAGAGAACTACAAAGAAAGGTCTAAAAACAAATAAAATATTAGCAGACTTGTCTTGGCCACTAAAGGTGAGCACTAAAACACCATGACATAATAATTCATCGTAGCCACTGTGTATACAAAATGGCTACGACGATGTATTCCATCATAACCACTTCATTGGTTAAATGTTATCTTGGTTTGATACCTCTTAAACCTTCTTTGGAGTTTAAATGCCCTTAATATTCTCTAGGTTTGGTACCCCTTAAATATTATGTAATCTTGAAACCTCTTAAATATTATTTTCATTTTACACCCCTTAAAGGTTATTTAGTTATAACACCACTTTAATATCTAGTCCCCATCTGTCTCGCTAACAACCGACAGGTTGATTGCTCATAAATAGATGACCTTGGCCAGCTACTTCCTCCTCTCCCTCCCCCCTCATTTCCACACCCTAAGAGATGGTACAATATAGCTGATCTTATCTAAATTTTTCACAATCTCTCATTTTGGAATCTCGTCCACCCCTAAAATTACGATAAAAATATATTCAAGCTGGATCTTAGACCATACTCTGTAAATGTGATCTTGAGTGATTATTGACATCAGGAATCAAGAATCTGTTGAACTATTTCCAATGTCAATAAGGAGAGCCTTACACTGACCTGCTTAACAACTTGGAGTACATTAGGCGAGGGTGTCTGGGGTGTGCCTGGTTTGAGCCCGCCGCCTTGATGTGGAGAAGGTAGAGACATAACCATTCCAGGGTTGGTTGGTGCGGCCATGATGCCTGGGCTGGTGGCACCAGATGCCAACAAGGCTGAACTTCCTTGTGTAACAGAAGGAACAGCAGCACGAGTATTCATGACTGCCATACGGCGACGCAACAGCTGTGCCTGTTGTAAGCGTTGTTGGAGTTGCTGTTGCTTCAGCTTGTGCTTGATATTTAGGCAGAACGGTACAGGACATTTTGTCTCCTGTACAAACAAATAACATCAAAGATTGGTTAGCATTGTTCACAATAATTGAAGAACACATTAAGCTATGATAAGGAAAATTGAGATTTGAACAGACTTGAACTATGGACCTATGGCTTTACATTGCTTTGCAAAAGTAATTATTTGACTTAGAATACTTTTGAATTCGACAGTGAAAATTTTGAATCTAATTTGAATAGTTAATAAATTCTTGATATAACTGTTACTTTGTGGTAGACATATTATATGGAGTCAGAATAATTATGAATGAAGTTATGCAAAAGATACATTTAATTTATTTTAAAAACTTTAAAATTCAAAGAAAACTTTCATTATTGTTTGATACTAATCTCAAACCATAGTAAAAAAGTTGAGCTTTAAGCACGAGTGAGAGTTGTCCAAAAAATTCTCAAAATATACATAAAATACAATTTGATTTTAAGAAAAGAAAATATATGAATATAAAATGACACATACTACAAAAGCAACACTAATAAAATTAGGCTTAGTAAATTATCATAATGGTTTAATTTTTAGCTGATTAAAATTTGTGTACATGCATATTGCATTTTTTTAGCGAGATTATAATAAATATATTAGTACTTTTCACAAAATACCAAAGACTCAGTTACTTATAAATAAAATAAGTCAAATATGGTTGAAATAATAAATGTTATTTTTAAATTAATGCAATCAGTCATAGACAAACAACAAAAATAAATAAAAATGTTATATGAAAAGACATACTTTAAGGTTTTTTACATTTAGACACACATTTAATACAAATCAGTTAAAATTAAATAGCACCAAATAACTTAAATTTGTGTGCAATATACATACTACTACTAGGGCTCAAAAGGCATCTCAAGCTCTTTGAAAAAGTTCTTTCTTTGCCTTGCATTGTAAGTCTGGTGATGAACCACTAATTGCTTACTCTTCTTGCTACTTGTTGGGATGTGCTTTGTTTAAGGGTTTGGTGGTCGGGAGATGAAGGGAAAAGAGCCTAACAAAGAGGGAATTGAGCAGAAGATGGCTATTGAAATGTAAGTGTTAGCAAGATGAGTAAACTGGTAACAAATACATCAGCAATGTTATATTGAAAAATAGATAAATAAATATGTATCACTCATCAAATATTTATAAGGCTTATAATCTAACTTAAGACTAGGACAGGCACAAAATCCAGTCCTCGGCCGTTAATTCATCACTGTGAAAGGGTAAACCCATTTCACCAATGATAATTATTCGGCCATTCTGGGAATCAAACCCGGGCTTAACTCAGTAGACACGCGCTACTGACTGAGGCATCCGCTTGGTTGAATATAATGAGATCTTCAAATATTTTTCTAAAAAATAATTATGTGAACTTAAAATTGGCAAGGCCTGTAGCATAGTAGATTTTCCCACTCCTAAAGCTATTATAATAAGTTTATATCTGAACTCATATTTTCTCTAGCACAAATCAAATCATGTTTATCTTAGCTAATCTATTAACTGCAGACACAGCATTTAAGCATCAAGACAACTTTTTGCAGGTGTTGTCAACCTCTTTTAAGCGGAAAGCTATTTCAAAGGTCATAGGTTTGTTGCGTTAACTGCTTTTAAGGGTCAAACTTTCTTTAAATTTAACCCCATCGGTCGGGAACATTTTGAAATATTTTTTACCTTTTAATATTATATAGTGAGCCAACCTATTCCAATTACTTATACAATTGTTTGTAAATATTTATACATACATTTTTTAATCATGGATTTTAGCAATGGTTTTAAAATAATAACAATCAAGAGTTAAAAAAATGACATCTAAAGAAATCTTTCTAATTTAATCTGAGTAAAGTGATAACAATCATCTAATAAATGAATCATATAATGTTAGTGTGTCAGAAGAATAAATAGTATCAGAACAAAATTAAGCCAGCGGTGAAAGGGAACACTTTGGTTCACATATGGACAGATTTCCTTTTGAAGCAAATTTGGGTGTTTACACTAATTTCACTAAAAATCCAGAGCTTATAGGATTGTTTGAATATATCTTTGAGGATGAATTGGCACAGCTCATTGCCAATTAATCAAATATGTAAGCTAGGCAGACAATTTTTTATCAAAAAAGATTAAAGGGTTGTTGAAATGTCAAAGTAGGGAACATGAGTGGGAAGAGACAAATCCTGGAGAGAAATATATTGTTTTATTGGATTGATAATTTTATAAGGCATTGTTCAAAAACCAATCAATTCAATGTGTTTTCTATAAAAGAGTGTGCCTCACACAAAATTTTAAAGGTGACCATTACTATTGTCAAAAATTGTGACATAGGCTAGCTACTCCCATGTGTTGTACCTTGATTGAAAGATCACAATATGAATAACTTCTAAAGTAGTGTAAAATGCATTAGTACATTGCTGGAAAGTAGTATAGGAATAAACAATAAGCTTTATAAGTATATTAATTGAATAATAAATTATTTTTGCTCCTTTATTCTTCTAATTATTACATTTTTTAAATATACTCGACATAAAGCGAAATAATCCCAGTTAAGAAGGTAATTAAAAGTGAAAAATATCTCGAAAGAAACAATCTTTTGACAGTCACAAGTGTTGAAATTTTAGCTCACAGTGATTACCTCCATATTAAAATTGTGGTTTAGACACTGAGCTCACCTGGCAATGTTTTGCGTGATAACAGCACAAAGCAATGAGCTGCTTGCAAATGGGACAACCACCGTTGGTTTTCCTCTTGCAAATTTTGGTGTGCTGCACCACCCTCTTCATCTTTTGACAGCTTGGGAGCCGACAGTTTGCGTCGCGGCACTGGCATGCGTGAACCAGGGACTGGATGCATCTTTGGATGGACAATTTTCTTGCTTCCTGTACAGATTAAAAAGAAAAAAAACCTTGGGGTTTGTACAGAATTTACTAGTGAGCTATTAACAGGCCTAACAATGTTTTATTAATTAATACAAAATTTCCTATGTTCAAAAAAAAATCCCATTTTGCCAAATACTTGAGTAGTCTAGAGGAATGATGTTTATTAAAAAACCTACTTATATGAAACCTTATTAGGGTACAAACAGGGCAGTGAAGCACAATACTAGGAGTCTACCCAGTGAGTCCCGCTTGACCTATCCTACTGAATCCTGATCTCACCACAAAGTGGTGTGCCCTGGGGCCTGAGCAACTTGATGGAGGTTGGGTCAAGCCTCAGAAGAAGCTAGGTAAGGTGCAGGGAAGAGACAGAAGACTGTTTAGGGTCAAAACCAATAAGCTTGAAAAAGAATCTGGCCAATTGGCTACAAGCTCGGCCATTGAGCTAAGTCAACATTAACACCTGTAGCCTCAGTTAGGGAAGATTATCACCAAAATCAGGTTTACCTGAGGACCTATAAGCAACAGCCCTGCTACTCAGGTGTGGCACACAAAACCCTTAGAAAGTCGATGGCCAAAGCAAACAAAAAAATAGTTGGAAAATAAAGTTAAACGCCAGACTAGAAACAAAGACCACACATGAAAAAGTCTGGAGGGTGCATTGTACCAGGTGTGAATAGACTAATTATGGGAATTATAAGATATGCTGAAGCAGGAATATAATGGTTACACATGGTGTTGAGAGTGATATGGAAGGAGAACAAGAAATCATAAGAAGGGAATTAAGTACTGATTTTAAAGAAAGGAGACAGAAAGAGGTGTACAAGTCATAGAGAAAGTTCCCTCACCACTAGTATTAGTGAAGGTAATGGAAATGGTCAATTACTGCAAACATATCATTTGACAGGGTTAGTGAGTTTAAATATTTAAGAAATATTTTAATGCACAATAAAAATATTAGATTGGAAATTGGGAAAATAACACAGTTGGGAAATATATATTATAACTCGATCAGTAAGTTGTTGACATCTTGGCTGATTTCAAGGAATGTAGAACTCAAAATATACATACATAATATACATTGCATACATACATATATACATACCCACCTAATCACACTATTCCCTTATGGGGTGAACAGGAAACTGTGCATATGGCTAAAAAAAAAAGTTCTGTACTTAATCCATCCTCACTTTCACCACACTTCCCTATCTTTGCATACTCCTTTAGCTTCATCACCCATACACAAAGAGATACATTCTCTTATATTCTTAAAAACCGTAATGTTTCTCTTGTTCACACAATCCTCTACAACATTTAGCCATGTCTTACATGGCCTACCTCTTCCTTATGACCACACTCAACCCTTATATTTGCTTCGTCACTCGACCTACACTCATAGCCTCACATGCCCATACCAACATAAGATGCTACTTTCATATTGACCTTTTGAATTCCCTTTCAAACAGCACTCCTTCAATACTGATTCATTATTAACTCAGTTAATAAAAGTTTTTCCAAATACATTTCTTAGATACCACATTCCAAATTCATTCACCATGCCCTTGTGTTTCTTCTAACAAACTCAAGTTTCACATTCATAAAACAATGTTGGCGTCAATAAAGTTTTATATTCTGCCATCTTTGCCAACATTCTGGCCATATACACAAAATCATTCCCTTGTTCTAACAGTTTTACATTTATACTAAGCATGCTATCATTTCCGAATCCATCCTTGGCAAAAACTATCACCTTAGTTTTGGAGACATTTACACCCATTCTGTCTGTCCCCACATTCTAACAATTTATTGCATTTGGCAAATCACTTTCATTCTCAGCCATTAATACTGCATCATCTGTATATAACAGCCTTCTCACATTCACAATGTCCATCTGTACACCTAGAATATCCTCACAAACTTATCCATAAATACATTATTAGACAACCAAGAAGACATAAAACAACTTTGTCTAACAAACACCCTGTTCAATGTTAAATAATTCGTTCAAAGCTCCATCCACCTTAACATATATTTCCATCTTACATCGCCATATAAACACATTTACTAATCACATATCCACACCATACTTTCTCAGAACACTCCATAACATACTCCTATTCTCCCAATGTCACCCTTTAACTCAACCATTTCAGCAGTATTATATTTTCCTATCCATATTTTTAATATCAACTAAATTCCTTAGATTTTTACAGCTAGCAAGCGTCTTAATTTATATTTCAAAGGACATTTGGAGAGTTATTTATGTTTAATTTTTACTAGGGGTGTGTAAGGATTTTTCACTACGTAGAGTTAGAATGAAAACTAGTTTTTTTCAAGTTCAAGTGGTATAGAGCAATATTAGTATAAGAAATATTTTAAGTTGAATTTCTGTAATAGATCCATGCAAAAGTCATAAATAAGTGCCAAAAGTAATTATTAATTTTATTTAGATTAAAATTTATTTTTACTAGATAATTTACAATCACACAAATTTAATTTTTATACATATTCAATATAACGGTATAATTTTTTTTAAATTAGACAAAAGGACATATTTATGGACTTTAGTTGCTGCAAAATTATATCTTAAAATTGAATAAAATTAATCAAACCTGGAATTTGAGAAAAAATCAAAAATTCCAAGTACTCAAATTTTTTGAGTTTTGTTAAAATCTAGTCAAGTTTGAGCAGCTAATAAAACTTGCCCAAACTCAAATTTTTTAGTACTTGTCAACCCCTAATTTTTACTACCCTCTTCCAGGTTTTATTTGTGTTTAATTTTCACTACCCTATACCAGGTTATCAGTTAAGAATATATTATCATTGTCTTAACCAAGCAGTATCCAAATTTGCATTGTATTTTGTAATAACCCTATTGTGGTAGGTCTATATTGTATTTCCCAAAAAACAAGCTGCCCTGAATAGAGGCCGCACCCTAATAATACGATCACTTCTAATGGAAAAAGTATTTATGTCTGTAAATGAATCCACTTTTAGAGTAATCATATACATCCTATTTCCCAACTTCATTCTGACCTGTAAAGTGAGGTAAGCGGGCCATTTGAGGGTTAATCCTTTCAGTCAACCAGAGATAGTTTCACTGTTTTTTTTAAATCATGTTTTTAAAAGTGAAGTATCACAATAAAATATCTATAAATTCCAAACTTAGTAAATGAATGCATTAAATTCTTATCACAATAGAATAACATTAACCATAAGACAGCAAGCAAAAATCTCTAAAAAAACATGTGTGAAAAGTAATAGCAGATATAAGTTTCACTACTTCATTCAGTTAGCCATATGAGGCTTACAGTTAAATTTGTATTATTAGGGTCAAGGCCCATCTGTTTTTGAAGCAAAGCAGTTGCGGCTTAACCTAATTATAAGTTTTGTTTGTGGTTATATTCTATTTTTAACTATCCCAAGTTGTCATTAAAGTTGTAAGAGTCATATCTACCAAATTTTAGTTTAATCACTTTGTTTTGGCACTTAAAACATTCTTGAATTAGTATTTTCTATTTTTTTAAAAGTTTATTCCTGTCAAACTCACATTATTTCTAAATTTACTTCTTTTTGGTTTTATAGTTAACATAGTCTATTTTTTGCGAGTCTGAGGTTTGGAAACTATTAAGGCGAGTTTTGTACACAATTGCCGGTCAACTAGTTTCATGGATCTTGGTCTCCTGCCATCACTTTTAGTGGAGTGACAGTGCCTGAGAACCAAGTTGTGTTGCCTCCAGTTTATTTTGGTACAAAATGTGTCAACACGATGGAAAGGTTTGAAAGAAAAAGGGACCACCGTGGTTTCCTTTTATAATTTCAAATAGTTAAAAATTAAAATCAACCTTTTAATTTTGTCATAAAATGTAGAGCATAGCATAAAATCGCGCAGTAAAATTTCTAAAGCGGTTTTTTAGTTTTTAGATTCCCATTTCCCCCACACTAATGATGGATATAATTTCTGTAGTGAAAAGGACTGACTGCCGTAGATTTCTAAAATAAACAAACCTAAAGTAAACCAATATTTCCAGGGCTGGCTTTTGATGACCTAAAAATGATTTAAAAAATGACCAGAAAATTCTAAAAAATGACTTTGAATTTTCAAAAAATGACCCTAAATATGAAGAGATAATAAATCCACAAGACTGAATCAAACACATGCTTTATAAATGTAAACTAAAAATTAGGGGTCTGTGAGTACTCGTATTCTGAGCCGAGCTCATCACTTAAGCTCGAGATCGAGTTTGATAGATTTGTAGGCTCATCATTTTCGAGCTTCCACTTGGTGTACTAAATAATCAAATTTTAAAATGCAATAGTAAGCATAGTCTATTTAATTGAGATATCAGCATTTTCACTTATAAATCATTCGGTTGCTTAACAAAGTGTTAAAAATTAATTTCAATTTTCCCATTAATAACGTAATGGAGCTTTAAAACCACTGTCGAACGGTAAATTTATTCAATATTGTTTTCCATTATGAATTATACTTGAAGTTGTTGACTTGAATGATTCTTTTTACTATTTTTACCGGGTCCCTTTTTAAAAGAATAATGTATGTTAAATTAAATATCAAGAATATATTATTATACTAAATGTTTTCAAAATTAAGATTTTTAAAACTTGTATTAATTACGTTTAGCTACAAAACTAGCTCTAGTTTAGTAAATATTTAGTTAAAGAATTATGTTGTTTAACCTGTTTAAATTCAATGTTGATATTTTTGCATACATATTTTACCAAATTTATTTATATTAAAAAAGCATTTACTATTTCATACTGCTTGCTAAAAATATAATTTTAATCATATTACTTTTAATGTTAAAGTCTCAGTATCAACTTTTATAAAAAATTAAAAGTTGAATTGAAGTAAATTTCTCAATAAAATAATGTTTGATGAGAAGCCTGTACAATGCACATGTGCAACTGCGCATAAAGGAATGGAAATGGAACATAAGACATAATAATGCACGATCACACTGAGGAATAATAAACAGAATACGAAACACTTCAAATTTCCTTGTTTATAAATCTTACATTTTCTTATAGGATAAATTAAGTTACTGAAGCATATTTTGGAGAAATATTAGCTTATTAAAACATAGTTTTAATAAGTTTTTTCAAGACAGTGTAAGAAACACTCTACAATAATGTAAAGTGATAGTGAAGGAAACCAACCTGAAAGGATAATTGGGTTAGGCCTAGATATAAACAAACACACTTCTCTATTTCTTCTTACACTTTTACACTTTCCATTTCTTCAAGTTTCCACAGTTGCACATTGTTTTGAATTTTTGGAAATATTTATTTTCATACTGAAGAGACATTAATGAAAAAGTAATATTTCCGAAAATGCAAACTATTGTGGAACTGTGGAAGTTTCAAAGAAGCGGAAAGTGTAAAAGTTTAAGAAGACATGAAGAGAGAAGTGTGTTTGTTCCTATATAGGCCTAACCTAACTATCCTTTCAGGTTGCCTTCCTTCACTATCACTTACATTATATCACTGTACAGTGTTTCTACATTGTTTTGCAATTATCAATGTCCTTAAAAAAGACATGAGTGTGAAACAATTTTAATAGATTTTTATTTGAGTGTTGTTTCTATTTTAAATTGTGTTTTTTATATGTGTTATTTCTAATTTAAAAACTGATATTTTCTTTGTTTAACTTTTTTTTTCAAAAGTATTTTTTTCTTTGTAAAAATGAATATCATTCATATTTTAAGAACACATGTTTTAATATACTCTAACATTTTAAAATTATTAATATAATCGAACTCGACTGAACTCGAGAGCTTTCAGAAATACTAGACTTGAGCTCGACTCTAATGAAAAAACCCAAGTCCGCAGACCCCCCTACTAAATATCATCCATGTAATCACGTATTTAACAATAAAATTCTTTCATTCTGCTAAATATATTGATTTAAAAATATCCACTTCAGAAGTACTAGCTTGGCCTAGTTGAAATTTCACCAGGAATGTTTGTTTTACAACCATACAAGCAAAGAGGGTAAAAAGTTCATAGCCCACATTATCTTATTATTCTGACAATTGTTAGTTAATAAAATATTGATGGTATTGAATAATATACTTAAAAGAAGGTCTTAAAATGACTCAATATTACCTAAAATTCCAAACAACAAAAAATATGTTTAAAATACAAATTCCTATAACCACCAGATCATGAATAGAGTTTATGTGGTTATGGCCATTGTCTTTGATATAAATAACAAATTGATGACATGTCATCAAAGTCTGGGCACCGTATTGAGAGTAGAATAGGGTGACTAGTTATACTACTGAAGCAATATTTTAAGTTTGTCCAAAAATTTGTTTGTTATAAATATAACCAAAATAAAATCTTTAACTCAAGCTACATTTAACTTAACCTTATATTACCTTATGTTACCACATCAAGTGTTTAAATAAAATGTGTCTGGTAACTAACCTGAGGATTGGCTTGCTTCTGGTCGGATGGAGATGAACCGTCATCCAAATCCAAACCTAGCTTTTCCATAGTGTGAGGATGGGGTCCTTTCTCGTAGCATTGCACACATAAATCGAAGTCCTAGAAAGTGAATTAAAAAAAAAAACTAAATTCATTTAACAGAGCAGTAGAAGATTGGTTTCTACAAGGGCTGGGTTGATCCCAATCATTTGGTTTTTATTTTTCATAATATTAAAAAACATTCTGATTATGGCCAATATGAATGCTATGTAAATGCCCTCCTTAGTGGCACCACTTAAAATGCTACACTTCTTCAACTTTCATGAATGTTGGATGCAAATGTCCCAAGTTACGGTGACAATCAAAACAGTAAACTTCTCCTAACATTGCAAATCGTTATCTTGGGATTAATTCATGGCAGTGTGATTCTTTTTAATGAAATAAAAAATATATACTTTTAAAAAGTTATTGTTGTGTCTATGCACCATTTATTGGGATTATTCAATCAGAACACTTTAAACAACATGTATTGTGCCCTGAATATTTATTCAAAGCCTACAAGTACCACCATTAATACAAATGGTCATTTCAGAAATTAACAAAGAGATAACAACGACACAGACGTGAGGGCAGCACAAACAAAAAGTAAAGAACAAATCTGGGAAACAGGAGACTTTGCGCCTCGAGACACTTTTAGAATGTTAAACCAATACATAATATGGGATATTGGCGAGTACTACTAACAGGCGAATAAAAAGTGTTTGACAAGAGAGATTGGATTATTTTATATAATAAAAACTAAAGTTGTCGACATAATAGCTGCACAACTTATAAAAAACAAAAGAAAAGGTATAATTAACAGTTTTCAGCTGTCACCACATAATAAAACCACCATCCAGTCACAGCGTCTCAAGACCCAACATTTTGTAAATAAAACAACTGTTTTCTGTAAATAGATGAGTCAAAATGATGCTGTCACTCAGCATAAGGCAAATATTAAAATTAAATTTCAATTGCTGAATTTACCTGAAAAACTCATTTTAAAATTTAATAATGTGTAATTCCTTTATGACAGCCTTAAAAATGAGTTAGGGTCTCCAAATTTATCTAATGGACGGTCTTATGACTACCAGATAAATATTGTTATTAGGAGGTTAAAGCTAGTGACCAGATAAAGGTTATAAGCCACTTTAATAGCTTACACCTATTATGAACTGAATTTATCTGCCGGATAGCTATCTGTAGGATAAGTATATTTTTATGCAGAAAACGAAAGGTTGGTACTGTTTTCACTGGTGCGTGTATGCATATTAACTCTGCTGCTACTACTGCTACAACCTAACCAGTGGCTACAACACTCAACATTTGTTAAATAATGGCAGTTAAACGAGTGTGAGTAAACAGATGGCGTCATGTGGGCACACAAGCTAGGTTGTCTTGCAAGTACTAATTTCAATATCTGGCAAAATGTGGTCAAGAGTTTGGTACAAAGTTTACAAATTTCATTTATTGTATTAAAATTTAAATAATTTGTTCTTATAACTCTACAAATAGCATGTCAGTTTTTATAAAAGTGTAAATTAAATGTTCTAACTTTATAAATATTTAGAGCCTGGGTCTGTGTTCATTAAATATGTGAACCAAGATTTTAACTTAAAAAACACCAATTTTAACTTCTTTCAGATGAAAGTTAACAGGTACTTAAACCTGCCGATAATAATATGATGGATAAATACATTTGTCAGGCAGATAAATGTTATCTGGCAATCATAAGACAGTTTAACTTAACTTCTTGACCAGATAAAAATATTTATCTGCCAGATTAATATTTATAAAGGAGTCATAAGACTGGCCCTAAAGGGAACAATAAGAATGGAATGAATAGTACACTTAATATAAATTGCCCAAGAAAATAAAGAGTGTAGATGAAAAACTACACTAGAGCATATTATGGGGGGGAAAAGTTACGTAGCATAGACAGTCATAATTAAATTCTTAGTTTTCAGCGGAAAAAAAAAGAAGCTAACAACTCACCATGGTTACTAACAAAACTGGAGTAGCTCATGAAACTTTGATCCCAAAACATTCTAGTGCCCATATTGGCTAACAGTTACCCAAATTGTTCAAATATATATGAGAGAATTTAGTTCAAAACTTGATAAGATTGATTTCTCCTTTAGTTGAAATTAAACAGGTTAACTCTTGAGCAAACAAAGTGGAAGCAGAGAAGAATGGGACATTTAGGGAGTGGTACTAAACAAAGATAATGTTGGCTAAGGAAAAATATAAAAAAGAAGGTAGCAGCAGAGAAGAAGAGAAGTTGTATGGAGAAGCGAACAGAAATTATGCAGGAGGCCGGTATGGGCAGTAAAAAAAAGTATTGTAGAGAATGGCCACGAGTAAAAGAAGAAATAGGGAGAAGCAGGTTGGAATGGAAGACAAAGATGAGAATGCCACGGTGGAAAAGGAGTATCTCAAACAAATATGGAGAGAGTACTTTGAAGACCTGCTGAATGCTAAGATGGAGAGAGGTATTTTTTTAGCACCGCATCTTACTACCTGTTTGGGTTATACGCTTATGTACTAATTACTCTATTGGTTTAAGAAGTTGTATATAAAGGAAGTGTACCCGCATTTGCATGGAGGGATAGTGGAAAATCATTTAGGGAAAACCACCCTAAGTACACCCGACCTATGTTTGAACTTCAATCTTCTCGTCATCGGCAGTTAATCAAATGCAAGTGTAGCGCGTTAGGCTACGCGACCACCTAGGTGGGTACTTGATTATTGTGGATTCACCTAGAGAGTAGTGAAAGATATTAAGTGTCACTTTATTAAGCACTAATAGAATGTGAAGCTTCAAAACTTGTAAATTGGCTTAGAATATTTGTCAACTTAAATACACTTTAAAAAAATATGTCTTAAACAATTACGGAGCTTCGCTAATAAAATTGAGTTAAAATAGTAGGGTTTTTAACAAATTGTTATTCAAAGTGAACTCAAATCAAATATAAGAAATATTCTCAAAGCCGAATCGAAGTTCGAATATTTTCTTTTAGTCGTTTTATGCCCGGAAAAAAATAAATTATATTGTGGTTATTTAAATTATTTTATTCACCAAAATTACTTGAAAAATGTATTATCGCATAATTGTTTGTAATATTTCGTGTTATTCTGACAAATTAAGTTATCACAACATGCAATTCAATTTCAATTTTTTTAAAGTGTTAATTCCAATTTAAAACGCCATATTTAATCTTTCAAACTTTTCTTGAAAGTTTTTACTATCAATAAAAAATAAATGTAATTCTTATTTTAATGTGTGTTTTTTCATATATTTTTAAAATCTTGACATTTTAAATACCTAAACTATTTATTTTGAAAATAGACACATATATGTTCTTTTAACATTTCCAAACTATCAATATACTCAAGCTCTTTTCGAACTCTGAAGCTTTTTGAAATAATCACCTCGAGTTAAACTTGAATGAAAAAACCCAAGCTCGCAAACCACTACATTTTATTATGTATTAATTTGAATAAAAATATATATTCATAATGCTAAGTTGTTTTGTGAAAGTGTGTGTGGACATTTCATAAAATAAATTTGTTTGGATGATAATAGTAATAATACTCACATCACAGACTGTGCAATGGTATCTAGTCTCCACGTGGCTCTTACAGTTGTTGCAGGTGTAGACGAACCTGTCCTGGCCTTGGTTGTGTAGTTCATATAACATGGACATGGAGGAAAACTTAGCTCGGCGCAGAGATGAAAACTCATAATGGCGTTCACGAGCCATTGTGAGAAATGCATCACGTCCATCCATTAAATCGCAGTTTATGAAAGGGTCTGGATCTTGAATGGGCTGCAAACCAATAAAATTGTTAGATCAGGATCATTCCCCGACTTTTCCATGTAACATTTTTCAATTTTCCCCGACTCCTTTTTTCCAGTTTTAATGGTGAATGCTGACTTTTGTTTTATTTATTATTGATCACATATTAAAAAAAGTTTGTCTCTCTACTAAACATAAATAGTTTTATCAGTTATTTAAAAAATTAAAATGTTATTTTATTTTGTGATTATTAACTTTTGTTTTAGTGTTTGGTTGCGAAATTAATGAGATATTTTAGAAATATTTTTTAATTCCCTGACTTTTCCTTATTTTTAGTTAAATTCCCTGACATTTGCCTGTCATCCAAAAATGTCCTGACTTGTCCAGGTTTTACCTGTTTGTAGCCAGCATGTTAAATCTTATGATTTGTATTGAAAGGTTTAAAATTGCATGCTTACAAAATTGTTTAAGCTGCGAGGAAACGAACATTTTTAAACCAATAAAGAGGAATCGTAGCAAAATTAATGTTTGTTATTTATCTATTTTTAACCCCTTAGGACAAGTCAGTTTTATTCCAAATTCATAATAAAATACCAACTAAGAAAAATTGGTTCACCTTTTGCCTCGCTGATTAACTAGAATCATAAAGTTATGAGAGTATACTCAAAAGTAAATATTAGAGGGCATGCGAGGAGACTTGAAGAAACACTAAATAAAAATTCAATTTTTATTAATATTTCTTTGTCTGTCATGTCATAAACATCCTAACTCTGATCATTATACTTCTAAATACAAATAAATCAAATTTATTCAGCCAACAAAGAAAAAAATTGGTATTAAGAAAAAAATCTCACCGCCAAGCTTGCGGCAGACTGAGCGGAGTGAAGTCGTATCACAAAAAACACTTCTTTGTGTTTTTCCATAGTGGCAAAAATCTTAGCCGATAGGTCATTTCCAGTCTGTGGAGTATTAGACTTTTTGCTGTTCTTGCGCTGATTCGCTTTGGATTTATTGGACTTTTTCGCCTTTTTCTGACCTTTCTTCTTGCCATCAGGTCCTGCTTCACTCTCTTCTTGGAGCGAGTAGATCTAAACGAAAAAGTAGAAATTGAAGATTTAGGCAATCACCAAATCAACAGACGAAGAAAATATTATTTGAAATAAATGAAAGAAAATGTGTTCACATATTTAATTGGATATAATAGAGACTTTTTATCCCTTTTCTTCTACAATGACAAAATACAGCCTATGTCATAATAAATTCACATTTAACACTAGGAGGCCCAAGCACATGCATAAACCTAGCAAAACCCATAAACAGCCAAATTGACCACTTCATATAAACAATATGCGATATGCACCAGTTCTTTAAAATATGTCTTATAACACTGTAGCATACTTTTGGATGATGGCTTGTGATTTATTTTCATTAACATGAATTTATACAGGATTCCCAAAGTTACTGTGCAGAAATTACCACGTACCTCATTGCAGTTCTTCCTTTAACAAATGTTGGAAAGGTCCCCCAAGGGCCTGAAGACATATCCGAACACAATTCTATATATCATATATCATATCATATTAAGAGGCGTGTACACACATGTTTTCAGGCTCGGGTGGGGCATTTCCAACACCTGTTATAGGAAGAACTGCACAAGGTACTGAACACATGTCTTGTCAGAGGTGAAGGAAGGGTTTGGCAATCAGATAAATCTGTGCTGGGACCAAGGATTGAACCCTGGACCCCCAACACAAAAGTCTGACTCCTTACTCCTAAATCGCCAGGTCACCCGTGTTATACTGGAATCCCTAAAAATATATATCATGAAAAATAAACTATATTAATATATCATATCAGGACAAATGGAATTAGAGGACTTGAAATTCTTAGGAGTCAGTAGTTGAGATACAATTTGAAAGAAGAGAATGGTTGAGCAACTAAGATTGTACTTTGTTTATTATGCTTGATTATGAAGATGATGATGATGATAATAATAATTTAAAATTACCCGTTAAATTTATTTCACATTATATATTTAAAATCGTGTAAGGCTACCTATGACAGTAATAAGTGATACTGAACTATACAAAAAAATGTGGTAGAAATTTACAATATGAAGAGTTAGAATATCCATCATGTATATTTCAGGCACGTACAAGAAATTAATATATTTATATTAGAATAATTGTTAAAAAATGGGAGTCTCATAGACTTTCCAGATACTTGGGGCAAGTTAGTGTTTTTTATGACTGTGGCTGAACAAATGCCACTGACAGCTGTGTTTTAGGTGGAGCAACTGTCAACTGTTTTGTTCATCTTACTTGCAGTAATCCCTTGACACCGACACTGTTTGTGGTTTTGTTTTTAGCTCGTTCACCAGTTGAAGTATACATTCATGAAGAGATTCTCTGACTTATGACCTTGTAAATTACCCAAGCATTGTGTGTTGCTAGGTCAAGGATGATGTAGAAAACATGGACTAGCCACCTCCAAGAAGCAGCCATTACAGAGTACTTATAAGCTGACTATGTCAACGTCATACTTTGTAGAGTTATAGAAAGAACTCCACTGTTTCTGGAGCTTATTTTCAATTACACATATTTCAACACCTTGGTGGAGCATGCTCAGTAGCAGGATGTTTTTCTATTTCTATCCCTGGTACACAGTCAATGTAATGTCCTTCTGAGCTTCGAGGACAGTGGTCTCATACAACAGAGTTTTAGATGTCTTAAGAGACCCTGTGATTTATCTCCTGGCATGGTTAACTGTCCCTACAATGCTTGTTTCTTCCGCTTTCAATCTCTGTGCCAGCTTCAATAAGGGAGAGAAAAGGATTATAGTGATATTTTGCCCTTTCTTTAGGTCTGGTTGCATGAGCTACAAAATAATAATATTAATAATAATAATAATAATAATAGTAGCAGCCTTTATTTATCTGGCGAAGTTAAGGCGTTAGCCTTCTCTTCCACTTAACCAGAGTTGAGTACAACATACACTATTAAATTTATTGATATACAATTTAATAAAGAAATATTCAAATAAGTATAAAAACATTCGCACGCTCATTCACACACTCATATAAAGATCAAGTACTTGTTTTTAAAAAAGAAGAGATTTATACCATTCAGATTCAGATTTCCAGCCATATCACATTGAAAGAGAGACATTGTACTCACAGCATTAGCAGCTGCAGCAGCTGCCTCCGCCGCCTCTGCCTGCTTCCTCTTTTCCTCTTCTTCTTGATCCAGTTCCTTTATACTCTCCTCAAGGACATTGGGCCAGAAGTCACCCTCAAAATATGGTAACTCAGCTGCTGAACTAAGCTTATCTTCCATGGCTTGTTTTAGAATATCCTATAATACATAAGATTACAAGATCTATAGAAATAAGAAAGAAATGCCAGAGACATTGAACAGAGAACTGTCATTAGTGCTGTCCGCTCTCACACAAACCAAAAACATGAGTTAAAATTAGAGTTAGGTCGAATTCACTATTAATGCATCTGAATCTCCAATTTACCTTTGTTTAAATCGTAAATCCCAATCTTAGTAAAGATTATTAATATAAGAGCAAATATGAAAGAATAATAGAAAATACAAAGAGAAACTAATTGTTAACATTCTGTCTTATAATGCATTTACTATAACGTTCACATATTCAGTTGTGTGTTAAATTACAGGTCTAGGGTAAATAATTGGTTTCTAACCACCAATAAGTAGTATTAGAGCTTTTAAACATATTTTAATTGAATAAACAAAAGGGATTCGAATCTTAACTTTGCCTAAGGATTTGAGGGATTCAAGAAACTCTCTAATTAAAAAAAACTTTATGTTCATTCGTCACGAAACAATATGGCTAGGTGGAAACAAGAAGAGTGGACTGTATACTAATTGAAGCTTAACTTTTCTAGTTTAAGCTTCACTGATAATGGGGGCCTACCTTGGGTGGTGTTAAGTTAGGGAGAGGAAGAAATAAGGAAGTTATTTCAGTGGCCTATCTTGAATTTCTACCGTTTCTTACTTAAAGAAAATCACTTTAAGGCATGTGATGCCCTGCCTGATCCACCAGGATAGAACTATCCACATGATACTTTATACAAGCACATGCCCATTTTGCATACATGCATTAGACTCTATGACAACAGGTAGCAGTGTAAAAAAAAATTGCTCCTTAAAACTAAGATAAATAGTGAGCTACATAAAATGAAAATAGGCTAAGCAAATTATTTCACGAAAGTTATTTTACAATAGGGTTCAGAGGACTTATCTCTTAAAGTAATATTTAAACGACCCATAATTGTTCCACTTTTAAAATAAAATTCAAGACATACAATCTTATTCAAAAATATTGTAAAATTATAAAAATACGGAGAAAGTACTTTTTTTTAAAGGTAAACCTCTTTTCTTTAAGATAAATGATATTTTGCAAGAGGGATGGAAACAAATAAAAGCTAAGTCAGGGGATTGGGCAGTAGCATCTATTTGAGTATTTTCTTCAAAATGTAACCCTTATCCCCTTGTCCAGTGACAAATTGTGAACTGTGTTTCTATTTTCACTGTATCAATTGTGTTTCCTTTATTTGTTTCTATTCCTCTTTTCTTTCCATATAAGTTATATTATATAGGACTAAAGTTAGGTGAGCAACTTACTTTGTAATCCAAAACTATCCTCTCGATGATGCCTTTGTCTAGCATTTTTTTGTACCATTCCTGCAGTCTTTTAGGTTTGGGAATTTTTTGTTCAATAGGATGGCAATGAAATATATAGTCATCGCCTTCAGAGGGTGGGCAAGCCCAAATATGAGCCATCGTATACCTAAACAAATAGAAATATAAACACATATAAACTCAGGAATGAATAAAGAAAATCAAATGTAATAGTTTTTGACATACTTTTTGTGAAGGATGAAGCGAAATTGTATATTTCAAAAAGTTCATTTTAACAGAAAAACAACTCATTTAGAACCATACAAAACTTTCAGAAAATGTGTTCAATTCTTGGACAAATGCTCGCTTGATTAATATCTCCCCAAACCCTGAAAATGAAACAAATATGAAAAAATAAACCAATATAATTTAAAAACTAAAACCGTAAGAAAGACGACTTTGCAGTAAGAAAAAATAGGTTTTATGTTCTTATTAATACTCTACTCATATAATTTTCACATTTTAAAACATTTATTTTTAGCCGTTAGCCTTTTTATACAGTAAGGAGATTTATAATTTTTTTTTCAGATATAAAGTGGGAGTATTGCAACCGTGAGGATTTTCGACCTCGAGATTATGAAAAACCTTGAAGTTTTGTGTAGCCCTGAATCCAAAAAAGTGGATTTTCCTATAAGAGTCTGTCTCATGTTAGTCTAGCCCTTTGTCTGCCCCTGGGGCTAGAGCTGAAGTGTTACCAAGCAGAATTAGTATTCATTAAAATAATAGGGAAGTCCATAATATGATAGCATTGCCTCTGGATACACAACTATTTATTCACCAACATTATTAAGTCACTAGTGTATGGTGAGCACATGATGTTTGGTTGTATTTTCATACAGTATTATTGGCTTAATGACTCAAAGGGGTGCTACCAAATTTTGGAATTGTTACAAAATAAATATTTATTCTTTATGTCTCCATGCCAATTTTACTGTAAAATAAACTATTCTAACAATGTTAACTATACTAGCTCTCAAATGTAAACAGTGCCATTGTAACTAGATTATTTTCCTTCAGGTTCTTTTGTCAGCGAGAACATTGTTGTACAGTACTATCTTTCAGAGTCAATATTAGCATGTGGTAACCAAATTGACCATATAATTGGCCTATCGTACTCATATAATGGAGATCAAGCTAGATGTAATAGCTGTTAATGCGCTTGGAAGTTCAATGGGTCCAGAGATATTATTATTCAAAAGTAAAAAGCCTGAAACACTATTGCATATATTGAGTTTAAAACTGTCGCTTCTGATGCTTATACCCTAAGTGAAGTCAAAAATATTACCACTGACATGATCTCTTTTTCCCAGAAGAAACTTGAAAAGTTCCAACCTCGAGATGACTACAAATAATTACTACCTTACTATTATATTCCTCTGAAAAGGAGATATCTTTCAGACCTGCTGGACTTCATTATGCTATATGGAAGGCAAAACCAATTTATTCATTTAAGGTGTATTTATTAGGATATAATTTCAAGCTGACAAAGAGAGAAGAGAAGAAAATTGTGACATTTGCATTTTTACAGTAAAAGTTTATATTTAACTCTGGTTCCAAGCAACCTTGGAGTTTTTTTGCACCTAGAAAAGCTCTGGAGTTCCTGAAAGATCTAAAAATAAAAAACAAAAGACAGTAAATCAAGCATTGTCCATAGTTGCCATAAGTTTATTGGCCACCTACCAGAGAAACTGATTGAGTTAGCCTTTTTTTAACGAAGAAGTTTCAATTCTGACAAAGCATAAGATGTTGGTCGCCTTGAACAATGAAGGAATGGATTCTCCACTGAAATATATATGTATGGATCCTGATATTGTTGATAGGAAAAATATACAAGATTTTGTATTTTGCCACCCTCTAAGATTTTCCGGATAGCAGGTATTCCATCAGAGTTTCTATGGAAGAATGTATATATTTGGGAAGATGATGATGGTTATAAGACAAGTAGAGAAATGGTTCACTAATTATGGTTGTTAACGATATTACAGAATGAGGAGTAGCATTGATGGAGGAATACAACAAATTACATGACTTAATTGAAGAATAAAAACAAACAGTAATGGTTAATGGTGAAACAATCCAAACATAAGTGCCCTGAAATGAGAAGATGTACTTTGTCATTCTAATATTCATGTTTATTTAAAGAAATGTTTAAGCATGATGTTTTATTCATATATGTTGGTTAAACATACATAAATATCAATAAACCAAAATAAGTACATTTTATATAGATCTAAGAAATATATACGTAAAACTAATTTGTGCTCTTTTTAAAAAAAAAAAAAAAAAAAAAAATCTCAAACTTCAAAGCCTGGTGACCCCTAAAATCCAATAAAAAAGATATATTATTTTTCCATGATTAAGAACACAATGGTATGGTACCTACTAAAAAAACAATTTTTTGGGGGTCAAATAAGCAGCACCCTAATATATATCATGGCGAGAGTTACTTGATTAGGACCATATATATGTATAATGCTGAGCAATAAGATAATTTAAAAAAATTCACAACATTTAACATAGAGAGAGTTAAATGTTTAGGACGAAGAAAACCCATGAAATAAATTATTCAATCAAAATTAAAACTTACCCTAGTTGTTTGACATAGTCAAGGTACCCCAGGAGAATTTCGTGGTATACAGCTGTGCGAAACTGTCGTGGTCTAAAAAAGTGGACTGAGTCAAGGTAGGCAATGTAGACACGCCTCGTGTTGGGACAAGGGCACTCTGACCCATACTCTTGGACATGCATGCCAAAAAAGCATACATCCACTCCATCCACATCTTCAAACGCAAATAAGGCCTTAGCTCTGTACGGGAACTGATCCGGTAAATCACCATTGTCCACAAACCTGCACACACAACCCATGCATTGGTCAGGTCACCTTTACACGAGCATAGCATGATTATATAGCAACTGTAGTAATATGTATTTCAATTTAAAAAATCTCAAAGTTTTACACTAGAAAAATATATCAAGAGTGTGCGGGAAGAAGGCATCTCCTGGAGGAGGAGGCTTGACTATATGTATGGTTTGGAATAAATAAATAAAACATATAATAAACAGTGTAAAAAAAAGAATGTTTTATTGTGATCTGAAATAAAAAGTAACACTGAAATAAAACCTGTGATTGGTGCTAAGGAAAATAAAAATATGCTGTTATCCAAATGAAATAGCTAGGTTATGCACTCAAAAATGCAGATGGTGGAGAAACATAAAACATATCTAATTAAATATTGTTAAAATGGGCAGGGTTAAAACAAGTAGTTTACTAATTTTTTTTCCAAACAAGTGTGGTAAAAAAGTCATTTTAGAACCAATGGTATACTAGTTATAAAAATGTTTTAAGTTCTCATAACATTTGACATTATTTGAGAATTTAACAAAACTTAATACTTCAGCCAAACAATTCCTGAAAAGTAATCCTTCCTTTGATTTAGTGAATGGCAAGAGGTTCGACAAAGAAAGTCTATAGCTCACTAGTAAAATTAAAAACCATATGACCTATTAACTAAAACTAAAACCAAAATGAATAAAGCCATTGTTTGTATATAAAAAATTACATATTTGTTTCCATTTTTGGCACCATATCACCGCACAAGTAAAAATAGTCTCAAATCGATAGTATGAAGGTTTTTATAAATATGGTCAAGAGGAAATACTATCTCAAGTAAATAAAAATAGAGTTTTTACTTAAAGATGTCCATTAAGCATTATTATACTAGTGCTTGTTGATTTATAAAGGGAAAAAAATAATAACTATAAATTATTTCCTAAAAAGGTTCAAACAGCCACGGCTCATTCAGAAATTGCTTATGGTATTTTTAAGCTAGTGTGCCGAAGATTCAAACATTTGCTAGTTTAAACACACATCAGTCAGCCAAATAATGTCATGAAATTAATTTTCATGCCATTTATTTCAATTATGTTTAAGTGGTCTTCGAATGAAGGAGAACATTACATGCAAAATCAATCATATTGATAAAACAATGCTCCAATAAATGGCCAGGGACATGAAATGACGTGTTTAGTTGTGCCTTGAAGCGGAGTGAGGTATTTTCAGCATTTAATGTAAAGTAATTTCCCAGAGGTACTGAAAACTTAAAACTCAATACATTGTATTTTGCACCATTCATGTTAAAATAAATACATAATGAAATGCACCAATTTTATATGAATCACACTGAATATATCATACAGTAGTATTTTATTATTTATACTATGTTTAATAAAGTAAAGTTTCACAATACCATAATAGTTTAAAAAATCAATATATATTTTTTATGTCCAACTATCCTAAAGTATCATTTTTATAAATTCCCGTTTGCATCTAGAATTCGGTATTTTGACTCATTTCCCGCTTTGTTCGCGTATTTATATAAAAATGTAATTGGCATCCACCCCTAGTTTTCATGAACTTATATTATTTTTTATTTTATTAAATTTAATTATGTCAAAGCTTTTCCGTCCATCCCTAGATATTATATTACACAAATTAATAAATCAAAAAGTATTACATTCACACATGTATCTTGTTATAGCTAGACACCAAAATAATACTTATTTTTGTAACTTAAAAAAAGCCATACAAGATATTTGTTTGAAAATAAAACACTTATTTTATAAATAGGCAAAGAACTCAATTGAAGACGGTTTGTATGACATCACCAACCAGACTCTTTTCACCAGTTTAATTTATGGAGAAAACTTAGCCTTTTAGAAGGTCTTGTTTGAAAATAATTTTTTAAGTGAACCACAGATGCCACTCCCACACAAAATAAATCTGTAAATGGTTATTTTCATAAGTTCCGTGTTTCAATGATGTAAAAACTTGCAAAAAAAATTAATAATAATTGTCTGTTGTGAAAGTTTTGACCTCAAAGTAACAATAACTCAACATATGGTCTTGCAGATCATATGCAGGGTTCTTACACACATATGAAACATAAATTTAAGGATTTTTTAAGGACCAAAACTGTTATTTCTCATACCGCCAAAAGCTATACACATCAATAAAAAGATTATAAACCGTACCAGATTTTTAAAAAAATGGAAAAAATAACAATTCACCGTAATTTAATGAATAGATAAGACTATAAAAATAGAAAACTAGCTTTGTTGTCACTTCACTCTCCTTGGTTTATTGGTTAGTGCAGTCTTTCTATATTCAATATTCCACAAGATGAGTATGGATTTCATAGTTTAACAATGTTTTCTGCTGGCACATGCTTTTCATTTACGGTATTTTATATACAGGAGTCTAAGCATGAATGTTTGTACTAACAATAATTAAAATATCAGTTTTTTATAGGTGATAGAATTTAGCAGAACGAGTAACAAATAGTTAAAAAAAAAAAAAAAAAAATCGGGCCAAATAACATTTAAATGTTTTTATAATCATTTAACCTATAGATAGCTGCTTGTTAATGTCAGACAGTGCAGCATTTTTTCTCTTGCTGTTCTTCTGAAACTGTTAGACTTCGACACAAATGTTAGATTTCCTGTTGTTTCTGCTTGCTCTGACAGTCTATCAGCAGATTTAGTGAGTGTGTCTACATCAGCCTGAAGCCTTTGTTTTTTTGCTTTGAGTTCATCTATTTCTTCTGTGAAATTTTTCCTATTTGAATTCTTCTGTGCAGTTTACTTTCCCTCTTCAATTCGCCTCCAAATAACTTTGCCACTTTTGTCATGCACCAGCAACTGAGATAACCATGTCTTTGGTGATTTCAATATTAGTAACACCACCAACTGATGCAATTTGTTGACAAATTATTCCCTGTGCAATGAGTGTGCGCTGTTCATATTTTCCACTTCTATTGGCTTGTTTACAGAAAAACCCTCTCAAGTGCTTCTTGACCATGGGAGATAGAATAAGTACAATTTTATTACACACCATAATTTGTCATATTTTGTTCTAGGCTTTGCACTAGCACATAACAGTGACTCCAAACAGTTTGTCCCAGGCTTAAAATTTTGGAATTTAGAAGAAAGGCCCAACTCTGCAATAATTCTTTATATGATTAAATTAATGAATCACAACATTCAGTTTCCTGAAGTATTTTAGCCTCTACTAGTATCTTAAGCAATGACACAAACTTGGTTGCACAGTTAGTATCCACATTCATATCTCGAGGATCCATACAACTAAGGTTTAACACAATTAAGTACTGTAATGGGCAATTATGCAAGATTTTCTTTACTGTTTCAATAAGAAAATCACGACATTCCATTCGCACTTGAAGAACATCCTTTACTTTAACAATTTTTTTGTGGAGCAAATTCTTAATTCTGCAGCGAATCCCCAAGTTTATTTTGGTCACTGGCAGCTGGTTTTCTTTTTTCATCTACTTCAACTTTAACCAGTTTGTTACTGGTAGTTGCTTTATTTATTTCATCTTCTTTAATGAATCTCTCCAATAAGTTTCTAAGCATTTTCAACATGTCTCTTTCCAGAAATAGAAGCCTTAGCGTATCAGTTTGATACAGTGTCAAAAAAGGTTCTACTTGTTTTGCAATTGACTGAAATATTAATAGCTTTATAGGAGTCAATGAATCACTGGTCGCTTCTTTCACAACTGTAAAGGATTTGGTGTTTGGATTGGGAAGTTTCTAGTCAGTAACTAACTGCACATATTTAGTTACATGAGCACACATTTCAAGAGCACGTGTTACAACAGTTGAATTTTCAACCCAGCTTTATGGCACAATTTTTTTTTTTTTTTTTTGAAAGACACTGCTATCAGTTACTTTCACGTAATCTTCTCTTCTCGCTGGTGTTCCTTAAATAAGTAATAGAGGCTACATAAAACTCGCTCCACATCCCAGGAAGATGATAATGAGCCATTCTTAAAAGCACCAATATGAAGCCCACAATTGCCGGTATGAATTACTGCCATGTTTGTGTCTCTCTTCAATGATCACACACCAGGTCATAAAATTTCCAATTGACAATTGGACCATCCATGGAAGTTGCAGTAGAGACTGTTCCGGAAGACCAATTTCAGAAATCAACTTTTCAAAGGAAGTGAACATATCTTCTGCAGTAGCATGGCCCAGGAAATCTGAATGGATGTAACAAGACTGCACATTATCTGCTTCCCAGTGGTGAATTTGGTAATCTAACTGCTTCTCCTGAAGCTTTCTGTCGAGGCCTTCATATAAAAAAAAAAACATATGAATCTTGTTTCTTAAGCTTCTACATGAGTGCAGACTGAAAATAAGGAGCAATACCAAAACAACATATATGCACATTTTGTCTCTCCCAATGAAAAACTTTTTGCAATTCCACTGTTGAAAAACATTTTTTTAAAATTATAGTCTGATATCTTCACATGATTTGTATGAATAATGACTGCTGCATAATTTCAAGGCCCAAATAATTTCGGCCTTTAGAGTTTCCTGTCCAGTTAAGAAGGAGCTTACTATCTGCTGTCCTTGTGGTAGTGGTTCTGAATCAGGATCCGCAGAACTCGAGATTGCTCTGGTTGTGTAGCACCGAGAAAATAGTGAATTCCTAAAGGGTTTTTATTACATGCAAGACTACATGTTTTTTCCCATTCATGTGACTTGTTAAAGCAGACACCCCATTGCAATTTCAATACTGAGCATATTACATCGTTGTTCTGCGCACTTCAACCATTATAATTCGTTAGTAACACATCATGAAGTACATTCCAGATATGCACGTAATAAAACAACAAACAAAGATTGTACCTTTACGACACACATATTAAGTTACAAAAATCCTCAAGATAATGAAACAACAGTTTATTTATCCATGGCAGATTACTTGCTATCACACTTTAATAAAACTTTCGTGTGGAAATAAACACAGCGGTAACGAAGCAAACTGAACCAGTACTTAAGGATTTCCAGAGAAATAAAACGCATTAAGATAATACAAACTACACATCTACCATCTAAATACAAAATTTCACAGGATACTGTTTACAGACACCAAAATGGCGCGACTATAGGTATTAGAGTTATAGAATGGCAACTCCCTGTAGTATGGCTAGAACAGGAATTTGAGTGCTAAGGTGGTTGAAAGATGAACTAATAGCTATTGGCAGGCCTTTTAGTGCAAAACTTTAATTATAGGTACTTAAAGTGTAATTAGGTAGTCCCAAATCTTCAAAGAATTATTACATATGATGGTTTTAAAGCAACTTATAAAAAACTGGCAAATGCACAGGAATTGAGTTTTTAAATATAGTAAATTAGAGAAAACATTGTATTTTGAGAGTAGCGCTAATGTGTTTGCCAGAGAAGTTAACACTGTTCCCCTTGCCCCTATAGAGATCAAACACATGGGTTGATGACGCGATATGATAACAGATAAAACAAAAGAAGCGGGAAGAGTAATGGAGAGTAAAGTACACAGCAGACAACAGCTAATGCTTAATCAAAGAGCATGCGCTAGATATTTCATGTCCCAGTACATCTTAAATAACGGTCTTTACAACCATTTCAAAAATTAATATTGAAACCTGGAAATTCGAGGACTTTTCAAGGCCCAGAGTAATTTAAGGACTTTTCCAGGCCTTGAACAGACACACATTAAATTACAGGTCTTTCAAGGACCGTACGAACCCTGCATATGGTTTGGTGAATGGTTAGATGGGAACTTTTCCTAGCAGTCACCTACAATCCCATTGTAGATAGGCTCTAGTGTTTATCTAGGAATAGTTGTCATTTGGCTTGTAATAGGTAAATCAAGACTTTGTGAAAATTATAAGTACCTGTTTCTCATTCCTGGCTTAACTTCAACACTCTTTTCAGAGCTGGAAACTACCCTGATGAAGACTTCCCCCGCACCAGCTTCCTTTTTTTTGAGAAAATTGTTGACACGGGTCTCTATGTAGGTCCCTAGCTTTGTCGCGGGTAGCCTCTTACCATTGAACTTGTTATCTTTACGTTTTTGACCTTTCTTCTTTAAGCAATTATCACAAGTGAATCTAAAAAATAAAGAACTTGAATTAGGCACTAAATAATAAATTGGTAGTCATCTTAAAAATATATAAATTTCTACAGTACATGAATATTATTATTACGTCTTACTACCCGTTCGGATTTTACACATTTATGCTAATGTAAAATGGTAGGGGATCGTGAGATAAAATGAAGGACCTATAGTTTAACGTGGAATCCGAACCACAATGGAAGGTTGGCATCCCACACATTTACAAATTGTGATTAATACACGTCTTGTCAGAGGTGAAAGAAGGGTTTGGCAATCAGATAAATCTGTGCCAGAACCAAAGTTTGAGCCCTGGACCCACAGCACAGAAGCCTGACATCTTACCCCTAGACTGCCAGGTCACTATTAATACATTAATAAAATATGTAATTATTTTCTTGAATCCTTCAATCATTTTTCTAGCATAAGCTCACTTACCCCTGAGGCCAAATGGGCTCTAAGTGCAGAACACAGATTTGGTGTAGCTTTCTGCCACAGTCGGCGCATTCAACAAACGGCTCCAACTCCAAGTGGTCATTTTTCATTTCTTTGAATTGATCCTTTTTTATGGCCCTGTTAAAAAAATAGGAATAAAATGTTACACTTGATTATAACCGAACAGAAGTAGGATAACAAGAGGCAACTACTGTTAGATTAATAAAATATAAAATTACAGTATTCATCACTTACGTTTGAGGTTGAGTGGGATCATCCCCCAAGGTGATGGTGTCTCCCGGGATGTCATTGAAGCACTTCTGACAGAAGGTATATCTGCCGGAGAGAAGACCAAGTGTCTTTATGCTGCGATTATGAGCATTGTTAGCAAGCCCCCAAATCCACAAAGCCACAAAGTTTGAGTGGATTAACATAGCAGCAACAAGGAAGGCCAAACATTCACAAGGCAACAAGCAGCGTGCAAGCAGGGAATAAGAGTGCACCACAAAAAAAGCAGAAAATAAAAATAAACGAAACACATTATTTAAAACAGACTGATATAAAGTTAAAGCCAAAATATTTTTTGTGTCAAAAGAAACCAATTAAATACAAGGATAATTGTAGCTAAACTAACAAAAGGATTTCCACATATATAAGCCATAGTAGAAAGCAGTGGGCATTAAAGCAAAGAGTAGAAGCAATATATGTTAACATATGAGTGCGTATTACAAACAAATAAAAAAAAACCTTGTAAACAAGTTGGAAAACATTTGAACAGCCAACCATAATTAAAACACTTGCGTTACACCTCTAAGAAACAATAAACAATAATAAAAATAGTTTACTATGTTAAGATTGTATATTTGGGATTAAAGAAAAATTACACCAACAATTTACTCCTGGGGTAGTGTTAAAAAAGTCAGTTAAATGAGTCTTTTTTTCAACCGCCATATGTTAGATATCAATATTACAGTCTAAGTAATTGTTGTGCTTCTCACATTGATTGTGAAATGGTTTTTCAATTTATGTACAAACTAGAAATATTTTTGATATTTTGGTGCTGGTATCTATGTTATTTAAAAATAATGGGCTCTTTGAAATATCAAATGTGTTAAAGAGTTAAAAAAAAAAGCCCCCAAACCATTATAAATCCCATGGCTAGTTATTAAAATAAGAGATATACTTAATACTTAAATGTGTGTAAGCTATTTAGCTATTAAATCTATTAAGACCTTTAACACCCGATGACTTTCAAATTGAACAAAAATAAAATGATGCCTAACAGCTGGAGCTAATAAACAGTGAAAGGAAAATATAGCAGCAATGCTTATACACCAGAAAAATGTAGGCCCAAGAGTCCAAATTTGAAACATATTTCACAACACTAATTTTTGTACCCCTTCTTCAGTGTAAGAAAGTAGAACAATACAAGGTGTGTGTGTGTGTAGTAGACTTGCATTTCTAACATCCTTTCAATGTTTATTGAAAATGGAAACCTACCTGTTCTGGTAACTGTAATAATTAGCATCCCGTGGAATGGTGCACAGTTGTTTCCCATAACAACATAATACTTGAGGATTGAAAGTGTACTTGCGGCCACAGCAATACCCCAATGCCTGCATTACTGGATCTATCTCTTGTTCAAACACTTCGGACAGCTAAAGGGAAAAATTTAAAAATATATATTAATTCTAACCATGTAATCCAAACAATTACTATAGCTAATGTAATATGCCATTAAATATAATAGTAAAGAGAACTAATATAAAAACCTAGTCTTACCTTGGTGCAGTATCTATAGACCCTTGAAGTTTTCCGATTGTACAGCCAAGCATTATCAAACATTAGCCATACATCATCCACATACTCCCAGGGGTCTGAATACTGCCCTGTATCCAATTTCCTCTTAACCGCGAGAGGTCCATTGGTCTTTTCACAATATCAAAGTAATCCGGAATGCCCAAAGCGTGAGGATCTACAGGTTGACGGAATGGAAGAGATTCTGGATCCTGGCGATACAATTTTTCCAATGTGGGCATCAATGCTTGCCGTAGTTCATCAGGCTTGAACACTGTAATAATATGGAAAAAATTTAAACAAAAATACAGAGAGTCATTGAATGTGTTTAGAAATATAAAGCTTACAAACTATGAAAAGTTTTAGTAGTATAGGTTTCTAATTCCTCTACATTAATATTATATTCTTGTTGCAGCTGTTTGACTGTATACATACATTCTAGGTTTTTAAGATCCTTGAAATTAATTATTTTAAAAAAATAAGTGAAGAACACAAAAAATATTGTATTGTGCCATTGGAATGTCAAGTTCAGGTGGGTACACCAATAGTATGAAGTGGTGTTTGAACTTGGGCAGTTACTAGTAACTCATCACTCATAATGGTTACTGATGTGGGAAAAAAGTTTGGGGGGCAAGGGGGAGGTTGGCTGCTACTGTAGTCAAAACAGTTATTTATTTATTTCTCTAGTATGTAAGGGGGAGGGGAGAGGTAGGGCTTAGTGTAGAGACTGAGAATAGAAAGGTCAGCAAATGAGGCAAACATCCCCACTGCAAGGTCATCTACAAGGTCAACTAATTGTTTGGCAAATAAGATAAGTTATAGGGGGTGTAATTGAGGGGTGGTCAAAATATAACTATCAGTAGTCCAAATAATATCAGGGGTCTCAAAATGCTTAATCCAATATTTCACTCAATGTAAAAAGGCTGAATATTTTTCCAGTATCTGATTCAAATTTCCAGTATTTTCAGTATAAAAAATAAAATCAAGTATATTTCCAGTATTGGTAGACACCCTGTATGACCAAAGAAGATTCAAGCTGAAACTGGGGAAGATTCAAAGGAAGCTAAGACCAAAGAAGATTCAAGGAAAGCTGAAATTGGTTAAGATTTAAGGGAAGTTAAAACCGGGGGGAATTCAAAGGAATAAAAAACTGTGAAAGATTCAAGGAAAACCAAAACTAAAAAATTCAAGGAATATTAAAATTAAACACTATTGGAAGTTTCAAAACTTCTTTATTTAAATAATAAAATTTCTTCAACAATTTAAACTTTTGAAATTAATTTAAAATTAATTATGTTATTAAAATTCCAAGAAATTTAATTAACAAGATATTTGTTTCCATTTATATTGTAAGATTAATATATTTGCAATCATTTTCTATGCATAAATTCCTAAATAATATTTCCTATGTAAAACTTTCATAAACTTAACCACGGGTGAAGTTGAGTCAATTTGACTGAAATTAACCATTTTTAAAATGTGGTAGGACCAATGATAAATTGAATATTTAAATTAACTCTAGTTTTCACTTAAATTTGTATAAGCAAACCTACTACACTAAACAAAATAAAATGGCCCATGTGATCAGTTGATGTTTTAGTATTATTAATACATATTATCTTTGTAATATTTAAAAATTAAAATTAAATAAATTAAATGATTAGTATTGATAATTTGCCTAGTTGGCAAAATAGATAATAGGCCCAGCCTTAAAATTATTAGTTGATTCACGG
The DNA here is from genome assembly GCA_039000515.1 of Timema cristinae. Classification (NCBI taxonomy): domain Eukaryota; kingdom Metazoa; phylum Arthropoda; class Insecta; order Phasmatodea; family Timematidae; genus Timema; species Timema cristinae. The sequence goes on from JBCFYV010011172.1 coordinate 88,514,925, forward strand.
TAGCTTTGCATTTTTCTTTAAGTCTAAAATTTATTATAAGATATTGTTGAATATTCATTCTACTGCCGTACAATGTATTTTATCATAAAACAAGTGAAATCAATTTAATTAACTTGTTAAAGCTTCATAACAATTATGCAAAGTGTGTGAGTATAACAATATTTTTTAAAGTATATTTTACTGCTTCAGATAAGGCCATAGGTCATTTATGAATATACAGCTTAAACATAAAGCATTCACAAGTACTTACAACATTTTTTCTTCTTGTCCTGTCCTCCAGGTCCACTCCCTCCTTGTATTGGTTCTGGCATTGGATGCTTCACATCTAGAGAACTATCTCCCATGCTAGACCCCGACATAGGAGTCATGGGCTCTTCCTTAATAGAAGGTTCATCTGTAACAAGAGGTAGTCATTAACCCTCTGTGAAGTGACAGCATTGTAACCTGTGGACAGTGTTTATCTCTATATTTTTAATATTTGTACACAAACACCCTTAAGTGAAATATTAACAAGGGGTACAAGAAAAATTAATACAATGCTAACAAAATATACAATTTAAATGCCGATAGGGTATTTAACTCGAAAGGGTATGTTCAGATGGAGTGAGATATTAGAAAAAAAAAAGACTACGGTATGCTTATGTTTTTGAAATGGTCTTGGCTTTCAAACAATATAAAAGCAAGAAATATGGTTCAGCTATATTAAAATACAGATGGTCTAAGAACATATGTCAACATATTTTATAAATATAGTAATGTGGGGTGCTTTTTTAAAAATATCATTTTAATGTGTATCAAATTAAATCTCACCTTTTCAATGAAATGTGTAAGATAAATAAATAAAAAACTACCTTTAACCATGTGGCTGTCCGAGGTGCTACACTCGTCCATGGGCTCAGTCTTAATTTCAATTTTAATATCATTGTTCATGCTCTTCCCCCCTTCGTGCCGATGATTCATCTCCCCTTCTTCCCGCTTAATATCCATTTTCATTCCCTCGTGGTCTGGCTCCGACTTAATGCTGCTGTCCAATTTGCCCTTTGTTGTTGGTGGGGGGGAGTCATCATCCTAAAAATGGGAATATAACATTGTGCAACTCAACCAATTAAAAATCAAACCAATAAAATAATTATTGAAAAAATAACAGAACCCTCTGTATCAAAACCACTTTTTCCCAGCACATAAAGAGGGGAGGTAGCTCAAAGTGCAACCACCAAGGGAGGGTGTTAAGGAAGGCGGGTACACCACTGACCTGTTCATTTGTGTTAGTTCACGGCTCAGTGGTGCTATAGTCGTTTGGATTGATCATAGAGTTTTTTGTTACTAAAATATGTATTTCATTTTGTAACTTGTACAATACATATTTGTGCGAAAAGTGTTAGTTTATTTTTGTCAGATAACCCTTAAACTACAATCACAATAAACTTGAAAAAAAAGAAAAACCACAGATGGAAACCGGGGATTTAATAAAATATGTTGCTTTTGTGCAAATTAATGGATTACCACAGTGCTTCTATCCACCTTTCCTATACCTTTTTCCAAATATAATACAGTGCTTAATTAGTTCTTTGTGACTTCAGAACAATAAATCAAGCAATGTAGAATGACATTTTCAAGGAAAGCATTCTGATGAAGTATCCCAACGGTGATGACAGAAAAAAAGCTGTTGAAGAGATATCAAAGAAAATACTACTTCAGCATAGTTGTTTTGCAAACTGGGCAAAGTCTTCATTAAGTACAATAGACGCCAGCTTTGTAATGCAGTTAAATCACAACGAAGGGAAAACCTTACACAGCCAGTGACTTTCCTAAATAATGCAAGTATGACGCTTATGAAGTTATTTTCCAAGATTTTAAAAATAAACATTCTTTCTTATTGTGTGAACAACATCCATTCTAAATTTAAATTCACAATAGATCACAAACAAAATAGAATCAATTACTCTGACCTAAACATTTCTAAGACCAAGAGTAATAAATTTGAATATAAAATATATATGAAACCAACCCATACTGATACCATCATTCCCAATAATTCTAACCATCCCATAACTCAAAAATTGGAAACTTTCAATAGCTTAAATTATAGACTACTCCATATTCCACTCTCCAGAAAGAATTACAAAACAGAACTCAACATCATCAGACAAATCACCACTACTAATGGGTATTCACACCCCATAATATTTAAATTTATTCACAAACAAAAATCACAAATGTACAAAAAATATAACCATACAAATATTTCTAACAACCCTAATCAGCATAAATGGATAAAATTTAATTACAAAGGCCATAAAACCAATTAAAATAATGATATTAAAAAATTAAACCTGATATAAAAATAGCATTTGGAAACAACAACACAATCAAAAAACATCTAACCAACTCCAATCTCAATATCCAAAGTAAATCCAACAAAAGTGGGATTTACAAACTAAAGACCAATTTTTATAGGAAGAACAGTAGAATTCACCAACATTGAAAATAAGTAACTAAAGTTTGACAATATAGAAATTAGCTTAGTTAGAATGAATTATTAAATATATCTAATCTAAAATGTAATAAGAACAATCGTTATAGTATTTACATATAGATTATTCAATAATTTTTCTTTATATTATTAACTATACGGACTTATAATGTAAATTTTTCATTTATGTCATTGTGGTAACATGAGATAAAACAGTTCAAGAGTTAAAAATTAAATGTATTATTTACCCAAGTCTAACTTATTATAACCGATCACTATAAAACATAAATAATTATTTTGTTGACCTTAAAAAACAGGCAAACAAAATATTTGTTTCAAATAAAATTTATTTATTTTTTATACTCGGCGAGGGAGCACTAATGGCGTTGTGTATTGGCATCATCAAATGAACAAAGACTCTCTACCGGGTAGCCATCTTTAATTATTAATGATGACTACCTTTTATAAAGCTCGGCCTTGTTAATTTAATTCAAACTAATAAGATACATTTAGATCATCTAAAAGTTATCAAACGGTTATTCTAATAACCAGAAATTTATTTTTAAAAATATTTGAAGCTACTAACTTGATTTTATATAAGTTAAAGAATAAAGAAATAAAATACCTACCGTGTGTTAGCCAAAAGATTAAAAGTGTGTTTGTTTTCGGGTTTAATTTGTGTTGTGTTATGTTATATAAAAAATCAGACCAAAATAAAGAAACATAAAGTGATTATTTTTTGGTATTGATAGTTTGGTGATTTAAAATTAGGCTACTTTGAAACGTGTGAATTGTGAAAGAACTGCAAAGTGTATTCAACAGTGTATATTTTACATACATTTTTTTTAACTTTTGTATTTGTGTGTATGATTAATAATTAAAAAGTGTTTGTGGCAGTGATATAATATATTGTATTTGATTATAAATTTTTACATGTTTATCAAGAAAAGAAGTGACCTATTTGAACTTAAGATTGTTGTGTTGACTAACCTATTGGCTAGGCCTAAGTCCTGAAATTTGATGTTATTATAGTATTAATACAAAATATAATAAGATGAATTCGTTATTAATAGGATAAGTTTATTACTTTAGATATTAACAAATTAACATAACTTATTTTCATTGTTAAACTTTGTATTAAAACATTAGAAATATAATAGTTTAAGTTAAGAAAATAGGCCTAGGCCACTTTGTTTAAAAATATTAGTTACAGAGGTACTTGTGTCGAATAGATAGGGCTTTAGGTTGTGTCTAGGCTAAGTTTTATTAATCTAATTTTTTCTTCCCTGAAAACGAGTCTTTCAAAACCCAACCAACAAGATCGAAGACCAGAAGAGCCTAGTGGTTCCAAATCAAGAAGAGAAGTCTGCACTCACCAAAGACAAGAAGATATAATCAACTTGGTAGGACTCTACAAGAAAAAGAGAGAAGAAATCATCAACAGACAGCGCGATCCTTCTACATTTTCACCTGGGTTCCTGCCACTCAAGAGCGATGTCACCAAATTAGCATCTGAATTGCTTCAAATCAACTAGAGTAGTGTGAGACGGTGAGTATTTTGTATTTTTTTTTTTACATAATTCTACCTTTTCAAGGAGTGTTTAGTCTATGACTCGTAGATCCCACCATTTATAGTTAAGAACAGTGTGAAATGTGTATCAACATAGCCTGGTTTTCTTCCTATTTACATAGTTTCAAATAGTTACATACATTATAAAAGGCTACGGGAATAGTACGTAAACATATACTGCAGACATACTGTGATTACAACACTACCTAACAGCACTATTATTCACACAATGCTGTTGAATATTGTGCTATGCATTCCTTGAACTGTTAGTTCCAAGTTCTGGTCATAGATGGCACTTAACTGCACATCTGAGTGGGGTTTTAATGACTCGAACAGCCCTGCATTTCACCCTCCCAGTAACTCATGTTCACTGAATCTTAGCTCGAAGAATAGTTTTTCTTGTGTTCATGCTTTATAAACAATTGCAAGGAGAAAAGGTTTATTTGATTAATAAATAGTGGATTTAGCTGATATAGATGACATTGAAGATGAAATAGTAAAGTTGGCAGAATTTGTGATAAAATATCAAATTCAATGGTGTTTGTGAATGTGTACGCCATGTCATAGTAGGTTTATCTCGCAAACGTTGACATGAAAAGATCATAGGGCCTAAATGTCTCTCAATTATCAAATTGGTGTTTGAATGATTAATGGATCGTTCATTACATATAGGCAATTATACTTGCTAGTGTATAGACTATGATACATAGTGATAGTATCTCGGGGTTAGGGCTATAGTCAATAAAATACAATTTTATAGTAAATTTATCTACACATCAGGTAGCATTTCGAATGTGGATTATTCATTATGAACCTACATGCACATTTTATTGCACACGACAACGCTTCGCCTAAATCTACATAACCAGCTGATTGTGTGAGTTTATTGTTTATTATTCGTATGACCTTTTGGTTTTGCCTTTAACTCGGTACTTTTACTCAGAAACCTAATAAGAGACGACAAGGATGACAATGAAGATGAGTCCAACTCCAGTGATGATGCAGAAGAAGTTCTGGCTACACCTCTAGATGATACATTTTAAAGGTTCTAGTCCAGGGGTGAGATAGTAAATAACTCTTATAGTTGCCAAGATGTTTTTACGCACATTAAATTAAATTATAAAAATCATTACCTTATCAAAATATTAATAAAGTTAAGCTCTTACAAATCCAAAATATTATACTGTATAGCCATTAAACGCTAATTTAATTTTACAATAAATTGAAAAAGAAACAAAATCATTTGTTGATTTTTTTTAGCACAAGTTAGAGAAAAAATTTTTTTACAAAAAAAAAATTCAAATGGTTATTTATTCTTTTTATAGGTTTTCTTGATTTCTAATGGTTATTTATTCTTTTTATAAGTTCTCTTGGTTTCAAAACTTTGCTTATCAAAAGTGACAGCTGCCAGAGAGCTGATATTTCAAAACATATGTTTTGGCATAGGGATACGTTTTATAAATCTAGTTATTTTTCCAGATATTTTCTACTGTTCTTCGTACCGAAATCAGACTGTAACTTGTGAATGTAATGCTGCATATATATACCAGACAGGTTGGGTACTTTCTAAAGGTTATGCCGAGCACCTAAGCGACTTTTAACTACACAAGAACCAAATCTAAATTTTCTGAACACTTAAAAACCTTGGGTCATCAACCGACATTCATTAACCAATGCATGAAACTTCTTCAAACCTCCACCAAAGTTTTAAAAATGAATATTGCTGAAAACCTCCATATTTATAAAGCTACTTTTCATCCCAATATTATTTTAAACGAAAAAACAAAATTCAAGAACCAATCCCTTATCAATACAATCAAGAACCTCCCACAACATGTCAAAATAAAAAATGCAATAACTCCCATCCTAATAACCCTGGTCTCATACCACCATAGTTAAAACCTGTTTGGGCCAGTGTCAAGAAGATTAGAACCTAATTTCTTTATCCCTTTGTCCTATATTTTCATTCTAAACTATCACCATATTTAGCGGTGGAGGGGATCCCGAATTCCTGGGAAAATGTTGGGAATTTATCCATTTCCGAGAGTCAGGTGGGAAAGAACCTTTCCTGGCAAGGGTTAATGATAGTTTGAAAGATTTAGAAAAGGACAAAGATATATTATACTCAATCATTGTTTACTGCATAGAAATGAAGGTTGAGGGAGTATAAGTCATTCACGAGCTAAGTTTACCTGGATGACAGCTCAAAATGTTACTAGAAGTAATCCCTAATATATCACTACGCCAACAGCTGACATCTATCACTTTGGATGATTGTAATGAAAACAGATGGTAATATATTAATGTGATAGTTAACCACAGTAATTTAGGACAATATTATTTATATATTTATTTGAGGTTGGACACAAAGTTTATTTATAGTTTTATTCCCCTTAAAAATTTTTTTAACACCACTTTCACAAAAACTTCTATTGAACATAACTTAAAAATGGCCACTGACGAATCTAAACCATATGACTTAACATAACGGTAAACAAGTTTTTCACAATGATGCAGACACGCAGTTGATGAAAATATTTTATTCAGTTAAATATTTCAAAATACGATAAAATAATCATAAAATCATTTATTGTATGTACAAAAATGACAAGTTTCTCTTTTCCAAGTAAATATGATGCCTGTATTAAAAGGTATTGATGTGTGCACTATATTACACAAAATCAGTAACGTTCCAAAACGAAAAATAAGTACTTTTAATTATGTTTAAAATATTGTTTCGAGTTGGATAAAAAGAAATTACACGATTTTTAAAAGAGATTAACTAATAAAAATAATGTATTACAATTATTTATTCAATTTGTATTATTCAATGTTTGTTCAAAATTTTGCTATTTGATTCAATAAAATATTCGCACACATTATTGTTTTTATGATTTTTTTTGTAGTATATTTAATTGTGTTGAAGCTTTTACAAGTATTGCTATAATAGTATAAAAACAACATATTTTTAGTATAAATTAATCTAAAGCTTAATTTTTATAATTTTCCGTTCCCGTCCCTATCTTGATATTGTGACTCATTTTCCGTCACGATAAAAAAATGTCATCATTGTCCCTCTCTAACATATTTTCTTTCTAATGTCTGTTTTTTTTTTCTCTCTTTGTATCCTCATATGATAGTTTGATTTTATCTCATTCTGTTAAGTTTATTTCTTTATCATAATTTAAATATTTACTATTTTTGCATTGGTTTTGTCTAAGACCTGATGATGGCGTAGTCGCCGAGACATTTCGTCACCGAGCCAGATTAGCAACTATATAAGGAATTAAAACACACAGATAAGGATTGTTACTTTTTTTTAAAAAAATTTCAAAACGTCAAAAAAAATAATTCTTTTTGTTACACTTCCTTCATAGAAACCAATTGTACTTACTGTTATTTATTACAGTGTAGGTACCTGAATAACAACCTAGTTAAATATTTTAACCTCTCTATTAATCATCTTTCTACTGTCAATGTCTAGATATTTTAAACATTGCATAACATGCCTTCCTTGTCAACTTACTTTCAAACGATTTACTATTATATCTAACTATTCAACTAAGAAGTTTATTATTGTTACCATACTAATTTACCTATTATTTTTGTATAGTAATACCCTTCATATAACCTATAATCTTTATTTAAAGCATTCATAGAAGTCTGTAACAGTGTGGAGTATTAATAACTCCGGTCTAGTCAATTGCCATTTTCCACTATTCTTTTGTTTATCAACTAATCCTATAATTTGTAACTACTTTAAATATTGCAACAGTACATATTTATATTCTTTCCTTGTTTTCTGCCAATTAATTTCATAACATTAATACTTTAACAATCTCAATGATGATTTTTAGAAATGTTATTGTACTTGTTTTATTCGACTTAATTCATGATAAATTAGCTTTTCCTTTAATAAATTATCCTCATATTATTGTTCTGATTCTATCTTGTTTAATTGAATAAAGAAGGTGCTTTAATCAATTTAAGTAGTTGTACCATCCAAGTACGTTCCTCATATTATAAATGTTAAAATAGTTTATTTTACAATTAATTTGGCATGGAGAGTTTAAAAGATAAATCAAATTCAGAATATTGGTGTGTACATGGTTGTGCATACAGAAGCGGTGCTACAGTCTTCTGGATTTTAGCCCTGGTTTTCTTTAATGAAAACTAATTTGACTTGTATTGATGTAAATACTAACATTGCTTTCAGCATAAAATCTCAACATTGTTTTTTGAGGAAAAGAACACCTATAGTATTTTTCTAAGCTTTAACATTTTTTTCAAATATTCAAACTTAAATTTAGCTTTAGGAATATGTCATATAATTTGATTCAACTTTGAATTGAAAACATGAACTTTGCATACCTCTGAATAACATATAGGGCTTACCTGATTGAGAGCAGCTGTGATGGCTGCCATTTGACTGGACATACTTGAAGTGTTATTTCTCACTAGACCAGCCCTCTCAGCGCTGGTCATTCCTTTACCAAAACTTGCTTGGTGGTTGGAAGTAGCCACAGATGTTGTGGTGGTGGCTGTACAGTTGGCGGTGGTACTTGACGACACTGACAGGTTAGGTGGTATTGAAGAGGGGGTGGAGGATGTCGAGTTGGTCAATGTGGCACAGGTGGATTGAAGCAAGTTTGGAGGAACTAAGCAAGGCGCCGGCGCCGAAGTGGAAGTAGGGGTTTGAGACAGAATTCCATTCGAAGAGCAGATGGGTGGTAGACCTGGAGAGGGTCCTCCAGAGGAAACTGGTGTCTGGGAAGGGTGGGAGATGGGACCAACATCAGAGGTGGGAGTGGTGGAAGGTGGAAGAGGAACTCTATTTGTGGTCGTTGGTGTGAACTGACCATAAGGTGAAGATGTGGCTATTGTCTGAGCACCGGAGGCTGCCACAAGCCTTGCCTTGATGAGTTCCGGGATCTGGTGGTTCTGTTGGGGGACAGGACTACTTGGGACACCAGGCTTACCACCCCCATACTGACTAGCCGTGACGTTGGTAATAGCCCCCGACGTATTAATATTGGGGGGTCCCTGAGATAAGGGCTGGCCAAAGGGTGACAACCCTGGGCCGGAAACTGTCACCATGCTAGGAATTTGATTGTTGGAAGTGTTGTTGGGGCTTTGCCCTGGAGGCCCCACAAGTAAATGCTGCTGTTGAGGCTGGAACTGCATGCGATTTTGTTGTACACCAAGCCCCGGAAGAACGCCATGATTCATTCCTGAACAAAATTGATTATATTTTTGAAATTGTGCTATAGCTTGCTTGTAGGCATTAATAGTGATAGAAGGCTTAAGTAGAAAAATGAACCTTGACAATTTGAAGAGAGGTTTTCTTTAGGGAACTGTGTATTAGTTACAGTTTTATTTTGTCTAGATAATAAAAAAAAGTAGAGATGGGTCGAATCCACTATTTCTCGAATCCAAATCTATATTTTATTCTTGAATCTCGAATCCTAGCAAACTATTATAAATTTTAATGATTTACAAATCAACCTACATTACACAATATAGACCTAAACTGTGAATCAAGATTTATTTCAATCATGCTTTCAATTTTAATCAACCCCAACCACCCCTCGCAAAATACAGGTTAAAATCCAGCCAAATTAAACAATCTAGACTCGTATTATTGTTTAGAAATGAAATCAATCAAAATGTGAGTGTCTAAGTTATTTTTAAAAGTGTTGTTAGAATGAGTTAATTTTCTAAAAAACATGTGAAATAAACAGATTAGGCCTAGCTATCCATTGGTCAACTTTAATCATCATTAAAGGATATTTTATTGTATTAAGATAGCAAAAATAAAAATACAAACAGATATTTTTAATAAAAACTAAAACAACATGCTCAACCATTAAACATGCATTTGAAAAAGTAAACTCAATAATGCCTAAGTATGTTTTATGTATAAGGATAACAGAAGTTGTGTTTAAGAAAGAGATTGGGAGGAAGGAGGGGTTCCAAAAACAAATGGAGTTAAGCAGGGTAGTGCTCTCTCACCACTATTTGTAATGGTAATGGAAATGGTCATGTATAAAATAGCAGAAAAACTCAGAAAGGAAAGCATGAAAGCCATTATGTTTGCTGATACATGATGGTATGGGGAAGAAGGGAGGAAATACAGGAACAGCTAAAAGAATGGAACGAGGAAGTGAAAGAGAGTGGAATGAAATTTAGCATGGTAAAGTGTGAAGTGATGGTAATGACAAGAAAGAGGGTAAGGCATAGTAAAGCTATAAAGTTGGATGGAGTAGAGCTAGGAAAAGTACAGAACGTAAAATATCTTGGAAACGTGAGGTGAAAGGTGGAATTAGAGAAGGATCTAATGAGTAGAAGAGAGCATGGAGAGTTTTTATATAGGTGTGTAAGAGACCTGCTATGGAAAAGAGAAGTGCCCTTGAAGTGTAAGGAAGTGCTGTACAGGACATAATTGTATCTACTTCATATATGCAGTAGAAACATGTACAATTAATGCAAAAAAAAACAACTAAACAAGTGGAGGCCACGTCAATGAAGTTCTTCAGGTAAGAGTGGGTGTACAAGAAATACATGAGTAAAGTAAGCAAGACTGAGATGGTATGGGCCTGTAATGAGAATGAAGAGGATGCCAAAGAAAATTATGGAAATGAAGTATGTAGGAAAAAGGATGCGAGGGAGGCTTGGAAAGAGATGGGAGGAGCAGATAAAAAGTGTGCAAGTGAGATGAGAAGAACGGAAGCAATTAAAGAAGAAAGAATGGTGGAAGGATAAAGATGGAGGCATTTTACTAAAGTGAGCCGGCCACAGGCTGGAAACAGTTGATGGTGATTATGATGGGAGAGTTGGCAGGTATGAACTTACTAATCAGGTGGCTATACCCACAGGCTTCAAACCAAACCTTGAAGTCTCACCTGGAGAAGTGCTGGGCAGCGCAGCTCCTCCTTGCAGGTTAGGTGTTGTGCCCACCGTCCGAACGCCACCTGGGGCTCCCGGCCTCATTTGGGGTTGGACTTGCTGTTGTTGTTGCTGTTGCTGCTGTTGAAGCTGTTGCTCTTTCCGCTTTTGTCTTTTTTCCTCTGAAAATATCACAAATTTGTCAAGCAGAGAATATTTAATTTTAAAAAAGCTGGGTGATTAGCCAATAGAGGATACATACCTTTACTTTAATATGTATGAAATTAAGTCCATTTACTTTACAACCATTACCATTTTCAGTCTGTGAACCGAGTCAATTGTTATTAAAGCCATATGTTTTCCACTACCGACTTTCAAAGCCTATCACAACTTCATATGCCTTATAATTTAACTTAAGATTAGGACAGGCACAACATCAAGTCCTCGGCCGTCATTTTATCACTATGAAAGGGTAAATCCACATTTCACCAATGATAATTTTTTTTTCATGCCAAGAATTGAGCCCGGGACCTTTAGCTCAGTAGACAGACATGCTAGCAACTTAACTAAGGTGTCGGATTGGGATATATACCTGATTTATAACATATATATTAATGTGTTCAGTAGGTGTATACTTTATACCTTAGAAATCAGCTTTAATCAAGAAGAAAGATATCAATAAACCGGGTTGATAATTATTTGCCTTATCAGTTCACCACAATGTGAGACTATTTATAGCAATTGAAGTATGTGTTGGTCGAATAAAAGAATAGCTATTTTTTGTAGTAAAATATTAAGTACACAGTATTGGTAGTATCTATATAGAAATGCTTAGAAATCTTATGTGTTTAATATTATATGTTTAAAAAATATTTTATATTTTTTTTTTCCAATTAGTTCACACTGAACATTAACTTAATCACAGTACCTAGTTCTTTTTGTATCTTGTAGATCTTCTCTGCCAGCAGATGATAGTACTCAGACTGAAAATATGAAAATGTTATTAACAATAAACATAAATAATTAATAATCCTTTATAAAGCAAAATAAACCATTTTATACATCTACTTCTACTATATTTGGACGAAGGTATAGGAAAGTTGGATAGAAACATTTAAAAGAAACAAACAATATAGCTTTTATAGTGAAAAGAGTAACAGTTCACACTTTAAATTGCCATCAATGGACAAAGAGGTAAATTCATAGTTAATTGCCAAATGAATATAATCAAACCAGAAATTAGTTGCATGGTAAGAGTGACTCCATACATTACTGTTCCCAGCCTAGAGCCTGGATCAGTTTATTATTTAAGTCATATATTTCTCCATTAGGGCTTGCTAGGCTGGCTATTAATTTATCAATGTGAAAGGGTAAGCCCATATTTGGTGGAGTTTTTTTTTTCTGACAGTGACTATCTTGTATTTAAAAAAGTAGCTTAGCCCACTTTTTTTGTCAATACTAATCAACTTTTACACTATAATTAAAAAAAATAGTGTGATCTTTACGTGATGTTTCTTCATTTGTGGTTTTAGGCTATTGATTAAAAAAAATTTCTTAGTTAACCCAAAGTGTTTATAATTGTTATTGTTAGAATGCATTTAAAATGAATATCAACATTTTTGTTATTGTATTAGTTTAAAAAATTGAGTATTCAAGACAAATTTGATCTAAACACTTCATAGTGAGCCTCAAACTAATTATTTGATCTAAACTTATTTTTAAAATTAAAACATTGATCCAATTTATTCCAAGCATCAGATTTAATTGGGGTGAGGGTGAGGAAGTATTAAATTATATTCGGAACTGGCTCGAAATTCTTTTTAGGGGTTGGATTCGAGATTCAATTCAAAATTGAAGATCTTGGATCCGTGCAGGTTTAAGAATAAACCGTTTACCTATGAGAAAAGCCACTAGAGTTCTCTCTTCAAATATTGCTCAACCACCTCCTAGATTGATTAGTCTAATGTAACTTTTAGAACATTTATTATAATTAACATACCCTAGAGTTTGCCATTTCATACATGTCTCCTTCAACTTTTCGAGCATACGCCACTAGATTGTGCATTCTCTTGTCAAGCATGGCTTGGGGGTCAGGTGTAGGGAAAATAGCTTGAACACTGCAAGAAAAAGAAACACATAGATTTAATAACAACCAAAAAATGATAAAAGATCTAATGGTGGTCAATGTTGACATATACTCACAGCTTGTGAACCAGGTGGTTGCGAAGGTCTGGCGTAACAGACTGGTGCCACTCCTTGGTGCCCTGCACAGGTGTCGCTGTCACCTGGCCAGGGTGTAATCCTACAGGTAGCAAGCCCCCAACCTAGAAAAGAAATATTGCTATCCAGATTAAACTAACACTCAAAAAGTTTATGCCGGTGCTATTGAGCATAATTATTTAGTCTGGTTTGACAATGACAAGGTCATCAGAGCTAGAATACTGGATGGGTATTTTTAAGAGTGTATTATCCTAAATAGTTTCCCACTTTGCCTCGATAAAAAGGTGGCTACATTTCCTCTAAATTTTATCTTCCTCATCTCTACCAAATTAGGGTAGGCAATAAATAACTGTGTATAATCCTAACAAGTAATGAGACACAGTGAAAAAAAGCTGTTTTACAAAAACTTTTTACTTTTTCATCTATGATGTTATGGGGAAAATTTTTGACCTCGAGATTATGATGAATCCTTAAGTTGTACATGCCCACGAACCCCCGCAAAAAGTGAATTTAACAATACTTCTGTCTTGTCCCCATGTCTGTCTTCCTGTACCTAGTAGAGATATGAAATGGTGTGATGGATTTTGTTCAAAGTTAATATCTGGAAATAATATGGATAAACGTCAAAAAGAAAAAATCCTTTTCACTTTGAGCCCAGCCCTTAGATTGAGAAGCTAGTTTACTAATGAGTACAATTTTTTTCATATTGTTTTTAAAGGGTTAAACCTAGGGGTCTGTGAGCTTGGTTATTTTTATTCTAGTCGAGTATTTCTAAAAACTCCTGAGTTTGAGTCAAGTTAAGTATTGTACATTCATAATTTTAAAATGTTAGAAAGTATATTAAAACACATGTTCTTAAAATATGAATGACACTAATTTTTTATAAATAGTAAATCATTTTGAAAAAAAAAAAGAGTTAAATAATGAAAATATCGGTTTTAAAATTAGAAATAACACTTATAAAACACAATTTAAAAATAAGAACACTACTACATAAAATCTAATAGAAATAATTAAAATGGTTTCAACACTTATGTCTTTAAGGACATTAAAATTACACTAACAATTATAAAAAAATGTTAACTAAATGAATAATTGCATGATGGCTTGGAAATGTATAACAAGACAGTGTAGAAACAATGTACATTAATGTAAGGTAAGTGATAGTGAAGGAAGTCAACCTGAAAGGATAGTTAGGTTAACCTCTAGATAAGAACAAACACACTTCTCTCTTCATGTCTTATTAAACGTTTATACTTACCCCCTCTTCAAACTTCCACAGTTGCACATTAGTTTGAATTTTCGAAAATATTACTTTTTCAGTAATGTCTCTTCATATGAAAAATAAATATTTCCTAAAATTCAAAATAATATGCAGCTGTGGGAGTATGAAGAAGTGGGAAAGGAAATAGAAACGTGGGTTTGTTTGTTTATATCTTGGCCAATGGTTGGCTTCTTTAACTATCACTTTACATTATTGTAGTGTGTTTCTACTATTTTGATAAAAAGTTAATATAATTTGAAGTTTTAATAAGCTTATATTTCCCCAAATTACGTTTCAGTAACTTAATTTACCATATAAGAAAATGTAAGAATCATAAACATTTAGAAATTTGAAGTGTTTCATATTTTGTTTATTATTCCCTAGTGCTATCGTGCTTTTTCACATCTTGTTCCATTTCCATTCTTCTATGCCCAGTTGCACATGTGTGTTGTATAGGAACTCATTAAACATTACTTTATTAAGAAATTTATTTACATTCGATTTTTAATGCTTATAAAAGTTGATGCTGATACTTTAAAATTAAAAATAACATGATAAAATAATATTTCTAGCAAACAATATGAAATAGTAAATGCTATTTTAACCTAAATGTGGTAAGTTTGGTAAATAATAATATTTAGCACCGCGTCTTACTACCCGGTCGGGTTATACGCTAAGTTCGGTAAAAAATGTATTGTAAATAATAAGATCAACAATCATTTAAACAGGTTAATCAACATAGTTCTATAACAAAATAGTAACTAAACTAGAACTAGTTTTGTAGCCAAACACATTATTTAATACAAGTTTTAAATATCTTAGGTTTGAAAACATTTAATTCAAAGGTATACTCTTGATATTACATTTTTAATTCAACATAAATTATTATTTTAGAAAGGGAGCAGGTAAAATAGTAAAAGTAATCATTCATTTAGCTATTTTTATTTTCATTGCTTTGTCATGTCAATACAATTAAACAAATTTAATCAAGTATAATTCAAAATGGACGACTATATTGAAAAAAAAATTACCAGTTGAGAGTGATTTAAAGTTCTATTACGTTGTTAATGTGAAAAGTGGAATTCATTTATAACAATTTGTTAAGTAACCAAATGATTTATAAGTGGAAATGCTGGTATTATCTCACTTAAATAGACTATGTTTACTCTTGCGTTTTAAAAATAGATTATTAAGTACATCAAGTGGAAGCTCTAAAATGACGAGCCTACAAAACTTATGTCTATCTGGATTTTAAGCGACGAGCTCGGCTCGAAGCTCGGGATACGAAAACTTGCAGAGCCCTAGTTATAACAATTTGTTTAAAAGAGATCTCTAGTGAGTGTTTTGATTTCTTAAATAACACTGATTACTTGGTTTTTGGATAAAACAAGGACATTTAATGAAGAGTGAGTTTTTTTAATTTAAATTATTTAAAAACGCTCTTAGTGATTTTATTAAAAATGATTATAAGGGAGTGTTTGACCTATCAAATAAAACTTGACGATTTGGTTTGATACGGGTATCTGGTAAGTTTTTTAAAATATACATAATTTTCGATATTTGTTTTTCTTTTAAAAAAATTTAATTTATATGAGTAATAAATAACTTTTGAAAATTATTAATTTAAAAAAATACCGAGAGCTTTTATTTTTGTTTTAACTTTTTTCCAACCCTTTTTTACATTATAAATAATGTTAGTTTATTTATTTATTTATTTTATTAATTTAAAGGTAATTTACTTAGCACAAATTTTTCAAAAATGGCCTTGCAGGTTTTGTTCAAAATGGATAACTGGAAATTTTTTTAGCAATATTTTTATTTAAAATTACAAATAATTTGAGGGTAGTATAAAAGTAACTGATTTTTACTTTTTAAATATGTGAACAAATGAAGACTGAATCTGACCTCACAAGGATTATAAAAAAAGACTAAAGTGTGGTTGTTGATTATATGAAAAAATATTTTAACAAAATGGCTAGAATCACAAAATTATCTTCAATATTATAAGAAGGTCCAATCCCCTATATTTAGGGCACAGATTTTCATAGATCAAGTTTTCATGAAATGTTTGAAAAATCCATTTTGAAAGCTAATTAATAACTTATGTTTTAAGTTCACAAAATAATATTATAAATGTATTTATATGCAAAATTGAAGCTCCTAACTAATTCTTAATAATACTTTTTTACAAAATTCATGTTTTCTAGGCAAGATTCCATTTGTTTAATATAATTACACCCTTTGATAATACATAGCAAATGTTGTAACTTTGAGGAGTGTATGTAGATGTCGATATATATTGAAATATTTTATAATCGCCTAAACTGCTTGGTTTCAAAAACTTTATTTAAAATTAGATGGTCCTTAACTATATTAGAACTTTATCTTTAAGCCCAAAATAAACGGGTTGGTGGATTTTGATTACCTTACAGATTAAAAAAAAATATTGAATTTATATTTCTGGGTTATTTGTGATCTTTGCAAGCCTTAGAATTTCTAACTCCCTTTGTGATTTCATTGTTTCTATGATTTTTATGGAGAATCATAATAAATTACCGTTCTTTAGTTTTATATTTGCGTTTATATTGTATTTGTAAAAATGCCTAAAATAGTGGCTACCTTTAATAGAGAGAAAGAATTTTCATTTGCAAATTAAAGTTTTTTCGATTTTTATCAATTATTGTTTGTTGTTAGTGTAAACGAATTGGGGCAGGTCAATGCCAGTGAATGTGCAAGAGCTCTTGTTGATACACTTAGAAAATTTGAAAGTGTGTAATAACATAGTTACTACTTTAACAAAGAGTGCTAATTACATGACAAAACGTGTTGTTTCATTTAGAGTAATTTTGAAATAGTCATTTACACAGTAAATGTTGGGCACAAGAACTGAATCTTGTACAGCAAGTTTGGGTATTATACAATGGCTATTCCAAGTGAAAGTATGAAAATGGACAAAAAATGTTAGACTTTTTTTTTAGCTCTGGTACTCACAAGGCTGTGTGTTGGAAATCCGTTCTCTACATCAATTAATACTCGTTTGACCTATTAAGAGTATTTATCAACCTAACAAGAATTCACAGCACTCCTAAGTATTTCAATAAAATGTATACGGACACCAAACACAAGATCCAATGCAAGGCCTAGTTTATGAAAATTCATTGTACCGATCTTGTAAATATTTTGAAGCTATTGGAAGGCTCAAGCTATTCCTTGAACAATAAATTAATTTTAATATCATTTTAGCAAACATTCTAAATACAAAATTAAGTAAGGAGTAGAAATGATATGGTAAAGACTTAGAAACCCCACTTAAGATTCCAATAGAAAGGTGATAGGCTGAATAAATAGAAGAATTATTAGAAAAATAATATTATAAAAATTAATCTTAAGTTAACAATGATTATATTTAAATAGTGAAAAACACGTTAACCAATGATCCAACAAGCATGAGATAAATGAGATAAAAAATGAATAAATTAATAGATTAAAATAAACCCATGCATATAACAATAGATAGTAAGCCAATTGGTGACCATCAGTCAAAATAAACACATAAACAACATATTAAAATAATTACTATCAGCACAAAAACTTATAAAAGTACACACAGTTAAAGTCTAAATAATCGAGATCGTTTTTAAATGGAATCAAAACTTTGAGAGAATATTGTCTTTTTAAGTTAGAACATATCGTGATAAAAGTTTTAGAGCGAAAGGCAATGATAAATGAGAATCCAAGTCTTAATGTTGTTCTGTCCCATACTCCTTGGGTTAGGTAATCAGCGTTTAGCATTGGTTAACATGTTTTTCACTATTTAAATATAATCATTGTTAACTTAAGATGAATTTTTATATTATTTTTCTAATAATTCTTCTATTTATTCAGCCTATCACCTTTCTATTGGAATCTTAAGTGGGGTTTCTAAGTCTTAACCATATAATTTTAGTATGTTTAATGCCCACGTTACAATCTATATTTTGTCTAACTCAATATCTGATCCAACTGTAACTTTCCTGAGTCCAAAAGTTACACATGTTATCTTGAGCCAGCGTCCCCGTATTTGGACTAAACATGTTTGACTTATTCGGTGGCTAATAATCGAGAGCTTTTTCTTTTTAGACTTTGTTAATCAACAACTTGAATAGTACCTCGGCTCTCCCAAAATTGTGATGTCCTTTTGAGCAACCAGTGAGAAGTATATCTTTCAAGTAGGGATAACTTCTAACACTCCATTGCTAATGAAACTTGGTGATTATTCAGCTAAATCTAACATGGCAGTTGTACTCAAGAATTCATTAAAGGCTTATTGAAAATGTGTTCACATCTCTTAACCCATTTAGATCGCCAATAGGTCTAAGGTGTTACTCTCCCAATAAACTAGACTGCTGAAGACGGGCTATCGGAGCTCGAAGAGAGTCAAGTGTACTAAGGGTGGTATTTCCTATATTGCTTTCCACCCTCCCTCCACACAAATGTAGCTATATTTCCCCTAAATTCCTAATCCCTAGTGTAGTTAGTACATAGGTGTATAACCAAAAAGGATAGTAAGTGGCAGTGTTTGAATCAAAAACATGTATTTATTGTTTAAATTAGACAAGATAAATAGGTCTTACTTACCGCATTGACCCGAAAATAAGCCACACTTTTTCTCCAAAAACAACTTTTAAAAAACCTTGGTGTGGCCTATAATTGCACCCTTAGATAATAACAAAGTTTGTAGCTTCGAGGACTGTGTTTACTAATATTGATATGGAAATAGTTTATAAGTGTCACAAGAGATGATATTCTTTAACTGCTAAGCTTCAAATACATTATATGTATGAAATAAAGTGCATTAAGCAAAATATATATATTTGGGGCGGGAGGGAAGGATTTGGGTCTTGAATCAAACATTTTCTTGGCTATCGGTATGGATTTAATTTTAAATTATTTTTCATTATGAAAATATGACTATTGAATTGCAACTTTATTTACAAGTATATCTTACTAAATTTTTTTTTATGAAATTGTATTTCTTAGTGAAAACAAGGTACACTTACCTCCCTTTTGAAGTCAGAATACAATAAATAGTACATTTCATTTTTCATTTATTTGAGGTATTCAATGTGCACGTATTCAATGCGCACTTTCTGATATATATAGTCCTGGGTGTTGTTTGTGTTCAGATTAAAGTTTATATATATATAATATATATATATATATATATAACACACACACATACAACAACACACACACAGGCTTGCCAAAGCCATCAAGGCCAGTAAGAGACAGTGCTGGGATGAGCTCCTGGTAGAGGTGGAAGGTGATCCATGGGGTAGGCCATATAAGGTGGTCATGACCCGGCTGAAGAGCCAGCCGATGCCCCCGCCAACGTGCCCAGATTTACTGAGTAAGATCGTCTCAGCGCTTTTTCCGCAACAGCCCGAATGCGTCTATCATATCGAGCAGGATAAGGAGGGTACGATCCCGCTGGTGACAGCTGAAGAGAGCGTGCGCGAAAGTGGGAGACACGAAGGCCCCAGGGCTTGACGGTATCCCCAACGTCGCGCTCAAGGCAGCCATTAACACAGTGCCAGGAATGTTCCTGGACATGTACAACACATGTCTCCAGGAGGGTACCTTCCCTCAGAAGTGGAAGCAGCAGAGACTGGTGCTCCTCTCCAAGGGGAAGAAACCGCCGGATGAACCTTCATCCTACCGTCCACTCTGCATGCTTGATACAGCTGGCAAAGTCCTTGAACGAAAAATTCACGGGAGAATTGAGAAAGTAACAGAGAAAAAACTATCAGATAAGCAGTATGGTTTCCGCAAAGGGTGCTCCACGCTCGCGACTATTGACCTGGTGGTGAAACTTGCAAGGGATGCAATCTCCGGTGACAGGTGGAAGAACGGTGAGAAGCAGTACTGTCTAGTAGTGACGCTCAATATCAAGAACGCCTTCAATACAGCCAGGTGGGACTGCAACATGGGGGCGCTAGCGAAATGGATGTTCCAGGATACCTGCAGAAGATGATAGCTAGCTACTTCACCGACAGGGTCCTCAAGTACGACACGAAGTATGGTCCGCAAGAGTATCGGGTAACTGGGGGAGTACCTCAGGGCTCGGTTCTTGGGCCTCTCTTGTGGAACATCATGTATGATGGACTTCTGAGGCTCGTACTACCAAGAGCAGTGACACCCGTGGCCTTCGCTGATGATGTCGCTCTTGTCATTGTAGGAAAACACCTGGAGAACATCGGAAACCTCTTTGAGATCGCATTCATGAGGATTCATCGGTGGATGGATTCGGTTGGCCTGAAGCTGGCAGAGCACAAAACTGAGGCAGTATTGATCACCAGCAGAAAGAAGCTTGAGACGATCTCACTGCAAGTAGGTAAGCATGAGATCACGTCCCAGCCGTGCATTCAGTATTTGGGGGTGATGCTCGACTCAAGACTCAACTTTAAGCAGCAGGCGGAGCATGCCAGTGCCAAGGCATCTGTGGTTGGGGCTGTTCTATCACGGCTCATGCCCAATGTGGGGGGCCCCAAACAGAGAAGGAGAGCACTCCTGTCATCAGTCGTCACGTCAGTCCTTGCGTATGGCATTTCCATCTGGGCCGATGTACTGGCACTCCAGGAGTCCCGTCGTAAAGTGGCACCAGTCTATCGGCTGAGCGCTTTACGAATAGCAAGTGCGTTCCGCACGATATCAGAAGATGCGGTGTGCGTTATCGCCGGAGTGCTGCCTATTGGGGTTTTGGCGGAAGAGTGGAAGGCCCTGTATCGTCGCAAAGGTCTAACATCGCTGAGCGCAGAGGAGTTGAAGAGGCAGGAGCGGCGAAGCAGTCTCCAACGATGGCAGCGGCTGTGGGAGGCCTCCACCAAGGAGAGATGGACTTACCGTTTGATTCTCGAAGTGGATAGGATGTACAACCGCAGCCACGGAGCTATTAATTACTACTTGACACAGATGATCTCGGGACATGGGTGCTTCCGGGTATATCTATACAAGTTTAAGTATGAGGATTCCCCGGAGTGCCCCACCTGTCGCGGGTAGAGGAGAATGCCGAGCACGTGTTCTTCACGTGTCCTCGGTATGATACCCAGCGTGGAAAACTGGAGGTCATAGTAGAGGGAAAGATTATGCCAGAAAACTTAAGGGATACGATGCTGTCGTCAGAGGCAGCGTGGGAGGCGACAAGCACGTTCGCGACGGAAGTCCTTAAGGGTCTACGTCACGAAGAGCAGGAGAGGAGGAAAAGAGAATCAGAAGGAAGGAGCCTAGGACATCCCTAATCCCGCCACCAACAGCTAGGTGGGAAAGGGGAAGTAGGAGAGGTCGAATTACAGAAGGAAGAGCAGAACAACAGCTAATGCCGTCCCTCACGAAGTAATACCTAACGGCGGTTCCGTGAGGGAGTAACAGAGGCAAGGAGAAGAGGGTCAGGTTTTTTAGTCGGTATGGGTTTGGTCAACCCCAAACCAAGTCCGACACACTGTGCGTAAAAGCATTTTTCCCCCCTCGAAAAAAAAAAAAAACCACACACACACACACAGAGTAAGTCCTGCTATAACGTTGTTTAATAATCTGTGACCCTTTTTTTACATAACGTCCGCTATTGGGTACAACATTTTTCAGCTGAACATGTGACAAGTGTCAACTGCCTGGTTCCCGTTTGTGTGGGCCTAATAGGCCTATGAGTCATGCATGACACGTCAGAGATTTCTATCCCCCAGACCCCTTCCCCATCTTCCGTACATAGTGGTGGTGTGGTGGTGGTGTGTGTGGTGGTGGTGTGTGGTGTAGTAGTAGTAGTAGTAGTAGTAGTAGTAGTAGTAGTAGTAGTAGTAGTAGTAGTAGTAGTATATAGTAGTAGTAGTATACACAGCAGTATAGTATATAGTATTAGAGTATATACAGTAAGCACAGTACAGTAATAGTATATATATATAGTAGTATATATATAGTATAGTATAAATGGGTATTTTTACGCGAAAAATATATTTTTTTGTTTACAGTATTTTAAATTTGGAATATTTTACTTGATACTTTTTGCACCAAATTTAGAGACTTTCAGCATTACTGAGTTGGCAACACTTAAGATGGTGCAAGCTATGAGCAGTTTTGTTCAAGCATATAAGTTTTTGTTTAGCTTTCTTGAGGTTCTTATATTTTTAATTTGCATGGTTCTTTTGTTTACTTTCGTGTTTTTTTTATATTTAAATACATTTTAAGTTCGTGTGACTTGTGTTTACCATTCTTTGTTTTTATATCTAATTTTTTTTAGTTCGCGCACAAGGTGTGTTTGTTTTGTTTTTTATTTTAGCTTAGGGGGTGGGGGTGGGTTGTTATCTGTTTGCAATAGCGTCTAAATGTCTATGTAATTTATCTAACACTTTAATTGCAAAGAAAAACAGACGATCCATTAGTCTGGCTGTTAAAATGGACGTAATAAAGCGACTCGAATCTGGTCAGAGCAGTGTAGACATTGCTGCAGCTTTGGGCCTACCTGCAACTACAATTCGCACTACAGGGTAAAATGCCATGAAAATTAAGTGCAAAGTGGAAAACTTTTCAGGGCTCAGTGTGATAAAGGTCAGGCATACAAGAAACGAACACATTGAAAGAATGGAGGAAATGCTTTCGTTGTTGATTGAATCTCAAAACCAACTTAGTGCCCCAGTTACTTTAGTCCTTGTTCAAAGTAAAGATAAATCTTTATATCATGACGTGTCAAAGCCTAAGGACGGCGAAGGCTCTAAAGAAGAATCTTTCAGTGCCAGCCGAGGGTGGTTTGATGGTTTTAAGCACCGGTACAATTTTCATAATATTAAAGTGACTGGTGAATCTGCAAGTTCTGACAACATTTTGGCGAAAGCCTTTGTTGTCGAACTTCAAAACATCAATGAAGACGATGGATACTCACCAAATCAAGTTTTCAATGTTGTTGAGACCGGACTGTTTTGGAAACGTATGCCTGCCAGAACTTACATTTCACACGAGAAAATACAGCACCAGGTTTTAAAGCTGCGAAAGATCGTGTACCACTGTTGCTAGGTGGGAATGCATCTGGTGACTACAAAATGAAGCCACTCCTGATTGCCAGATCAGAGAATCCACAGGCTTTGAAAAGAAAGATGAAGGAGCAACTTCCCGTTATTTACAAAGCCAATAAAAAGGCGTGGATAACTGGTGCCATATTCTGTGAGTGGTTGAAAGTCTACGCAATACCCGTGTGGAAGAGGTACTGTGCGAAGGATAATTTAGATTTCAGAATTCTCCTCCTCATTGATAATTCTCCCTCACATCCTCATGACATAAGGCTCTAATCCAACCAATGGACCAAGGTTTAATTGCCACTTTCAAGTGATACTACTTGTGACATACGTTTGAGCAACTTGTCACAGCTACATATGGTGAAGACAAGACCAGCATCAAGGAGTACTGGTAGGGCTACAATCTCTTTAACACCATCAACAACATATACATGGCCTGGCTAGAGGTTTCCCATACATGCCTCAACGCGGTGTGGCGAAATATATGGCCTGAATGCGTCACAGATTTTAAAGGATTTGAAGAGATTGTGCCAAGCACAAACACAAACCTCCTCAACATTGCTCGTGAAGCAGGCTTCCAGAATCTGGAAATGGAGGACATAGAAGAGGTGGTGGCGAGATTGAGGAACTCACTAACAAGGAGCTACAAGAGCTGGCCCAAAATCCAAACTCTGAATCTGACAGTGAAGAGGACAAGCCTTCATGCACATTTACTACAAAGAGCATGGCTATTGCATTTCACCGCATTCAAGAAGGACTTCAGATGTTGGCCGATGAAGACCCTGATGTAGAACGCAACGCAAGAGTTCACAGGACTGTCATGGAGGGCCTTGCATGTTACCAGGAAATTTACAAATAAAAAAAAATGTGCCGCTGAGCAACCAACTATCTGTGCATTCTTTCATCCAGTGGCCGCCATGGTGACACATGAGGGGGATAAGATTATGAGTGGTGAGCCAGTCCCATCCACGTCCCGAAATTAAATGTATTCCTGTTCTGAGCTGTTTCTGCGATATATTACATCTATTTGTAAGAATTGTGGGGGGCCTTGGAACCTAACTCCTACACTTAACATTGATTCTTATGGGAAAACATAACTTTTATAAAGTTGTTTTCTATAAAGTTGCGTCTCTCAGGAACATAACACAACGTTATAAGAGGATTTACTATATATATAATAGCACATATTAGATCAGATCACGACTAAAAAATTCACCTCTCAGCCAATGTTAGCAACATAAAAAATAATAATTTAATCTTAGTAATGACATGTAAATACTATGAATATTAGGAAAGCAAAAGGAAATGTTGTGTATTTGAGTACTTTCACAGTCATCTTATTTTTAGGGTGAAGCTTACTTTCGGGTCAATGTGTTGTATAAAATTCTGTGGTGATATTAAATGAACCAATTTTTTTTATCAGGAAAATGCACAACGAGATTTCAGAGTTTAATATTTAATTATATTTGGAAGAAGGTACAAGAAAAATGGATGGAAACATATAAAAGGAACAAACATAATATGGCCTTTTCATAGTATGGTTCTATCCACTTTTTTTTTTTTTTTTTTTACCTTTTTACAAGCATAGGAAGATTTTTCGTATAGAGAATTTAATATACAAAGTTCTAATATGAAAAATTCAGAAAGTTATGCTCAAAAATATGAAAATTTTCCCACACCTCTAACAATGAAGTAAAAATGAACTCAATTCTTAGGAGTAGGGCTCTGGGAGTACTCTGATTTCGAAATTCAAGCCGAGCTCATCATTTAAGCTCGGGACCAAGATTGAAAGTTTTTTTGGCTCATGATTCTCTAGCTTCCACTTGATGTACATACAAATCAATTTTTTTGATGCAATGGTTAGCATAGGCTAATGATTTATGTAACAGCGGCAGTTTAAGTTATAAATCATTCAATAACTTAACAAACTGTAAAAATTGATGTCAAATTTCACATTTATAACATAATAGAGCTTTAAAACTATATCAGACAAGTAGACGTATTCAATATTGTAGTCCATTTTAAATTATACTTAATTGAAGTTGCAATGCCATGACAAAAATTGAAAATAATAATAGTTAAATAAAATCACTAAATAATGGAATAATCAATATGTTAAAAATTTAAAATCTAGAATATATTAAATGGTATGTTTTCAAACCTAGGTTATTAATTTTTTTATTAATTAATATGTTTGATTATAAAACTAGCACTAGTTTAATTAGCATTTAGTAGAGCTCTGTGAGTACTTGTATTTCAAACTCGAACTTGAGTTTGTCGCTTAAACTCGAGATTGAGATCAAAAGTTTTGTAGGCTCGTCATTTCCGAGCTTCTACTTGATGTACTTAATAATCAATTTTTAGAACACAATAGTAAGCAAAGTCTGTTAAATGAGTTAGTATCAGCATTTCCACTAATAAATTATTTGGTTACTTAACAAATTATTAAAAATTAATTTCAATTTTCACATTAATAACGTAATAGAGCTTTAAAACCACTTTCGACCGGTAGATTTATTCAATATTGTCGTCCATTTTGAATTATACTTGATTGAAGTTGTTCACTTGTATTGCCATGACAATGCAATGAAAATAAAAATAGCTAAAAAGATTACTAAATAATTGAATGATTCTTTTTAATATTTTGACATGGTCCCTTCCTAAAGTAATAATTTATGTTGAATTAAAAATGTAATATCAAGAGTATACTTTTGTATTAAATGTTTTCAAACCTAAGATATTTAAAACTCATATTATTATACATTTAGGTACAAAACTAGCTCTAGTTTAGTTACTATTTAGTTATAGAATTATGTTGATTAACCTGTTAGAAATCAAATTAATCTAATTTATTGAAATACATATTTTACCAAACTTACAATTGTATTAAAAAAGCACTTACTATTTTATATTGTTTTCTATAAATATTATTTTTAATTTTAAAGTATGAGCATCAACTTTTATAAACATTAGAAATTAAATTGAAGTTAATTTCTCAATAAAATAATGTCTAACGAGACCCCATACAATTTGCATGTGCAACTGTGCATAGAGGAATGGAAATGGAACAGAAGACATGATAATACATGATCACAATAAGGAATAATAATCAAAATACGAAACACTTCAAATCTCTAATTGTTTATGAATCTTACATTTTCTTATACAGTAAATTAAATTACTGAAGCACATTATGTGCAAATATTAGCTTATTAAAACGTCAATTGTATAACTTTTAATCAAGACAGCATAGAAACACACTACAATAATGTAAAGTGATAGTTGAGGAAGCCAAACTGAAAGGATAGTTAGGTTAGGCCTAGATACAAACAAACACATTTCTTTATTTCTTTTTACACTTACACTGCCCTCTTTTTCAAACTTCCACAGTTGCACATTGTTTTGAATTTTCGGAAATATTTATTTTTCATATGAAAATACATCAACAAAAAAGTAATATTCCCAAAAATTCAAACTAATGTGCAACTGTGGAAGTTTTAAAGAAATGGAAAGTGTAAAAGTTTAAGAAGTTATGAAGAGAGAAGTGTGTGTTATTATCTAGGCCTAACCTAACTATCCTCTCAGGTTGACTTTCTTCACTATCACTTACATTACATCACTGTACAGTGTTTCTACACTGTCTTGTTATACATTTCCAAGTCATCATGCAATTACTCATTTTATAACTTTGTTTTATAATTGTTAGTGTAATTTTAATGTCCTTAAATTATTATGATTAGCACCGCGTCTTACTACCCGTTCGGGTTATACGCACTTACACTAATGTGTAATGGTAGGGTGATTGTGAGATGAAATGGAGGACCTACAGCTTAACGTGGAATCCGAAACACGGTGGTGACTTGGCATTTAATGTCCTTAAAGACATAAGTGTTGAAACCATTTTAATGATTTGTTTTTTATTAGATTTTTATTTGAGTGTTCTTGTTTTTTAAATTGTGTTTTATAAGTGTTATTTCTAATTTTAAAACCAATATTTCCATTGTTTAACCATTTAAAAAAAAGTTTACTATTTAAAAAATGAGTGTCATTCAGATTTTTAAAACATGTGTTTTAATATACTTTTTAACATTTTAAAATCATGAATAGGCTTATACTCGATCGAACTCGATGTCTTTTAGAAACACTCGACTCGAATTTAAAAACCTAAGCTCGCAAACCCCTAAAAAAAAGCATTTATTATTTCACGTTGTTCACTAGAAATATTATTTTAGCCATTATATTTTCATTTTAAAGCATGAACATCAACTTTTATAAGTATTAAATATCAAATTGAAATAAATTTCACAAGAAGCTATTTCTAGCGAGAGTCTATAAAACACACATTTACAACTTCACATAGAGGAATGTAATTGGAACAAAAGACATGATCCTGCAAGATTATTACACTAAGTACTAATAAAAGGAATATAAAACATTTCAAATCTCAAACTCTTTATGATTCTTACTTTTTTAAAGAATAACTAAAGTTATGGAAGCATATTTTGGGGAAATATTAGCTCATTAAAACGTCAATTTAAAGACTATTTTATAATGGTTAATTTTATTTTAATGTCCTTAAAAATATGAGAATTATAACTAGAGGTGTGAGTCCACTCTTTTGGTTTGAAGCCAAGTAGAGTCGAATGTGGGAAATATTCTCTAAGCTGAATTGAAGTTCAAATAATATCTATTTAATTTTGAGTAAAAATATTATATTGACATCGAGTATATTTATCTAACATCTAAGTAAATATTACATTTATATTTTCTTAACACCAATATTTGTAAAAAACATGCAATTGCTTTAATATCATTGGATTTGCCCAGCATGGTGTTTCATAAACCTTTCATATATAAGATAGAATTAACAAAACACAAATCTTAATGTCATATGCCTAAAAGCATATAACCCAAACGGGGAGTAAGATGCAGTACTAAGTATTATTTTATGTATAATATAAACAATTTTTTGTAAGTTTTATTTAATTTTATTTTTAGTAAAATATATACGATTTTATCTAAATCAACAGTAATTTTCATTCAAATGAACTAACTATTTGTGTATTTTTTTAAAAATAATTTAAGGAATATCATGTTCCTCGCACATGCGCTCAACTAATTCTGAAGTCTGCCGCTAGCCTACTCATTAACAGTAATTTAATTGAACATCCTGATTCATGTAGTAAACAAATGAAATGCCTCGATGTGAGAATTTTAAAATATTTTTTAAAATTATCAATATTCAAGAAATAATTCAAAAGTTGAATAACACATTGAGAATTTTAAAAACTTTTATTATTTATTTTAATTTACACTTTCAAGAGTAATAAATTCATCTTCAGTTGGTACCAATCAATGTTTGTGATCAAGGCGGTTAGAGGTTTAATGTTATGGCCTTCTTGAAATTCATAGTGTTATGGAAATTTTCCCCGCTTCACTAAGAAAACCAAGCAAACATGTTTTAAAACTCAAAACGATAAAAATATATTTGATTTGGTAATTTTAGTTCACTTTATTTTATCTAAAATACAAGTATAATACTATCACTAGAGTTTGAATATCGTTGGTTTGAATTGAATACATAGTACACCAATATTCAATTTGACTTCCAATTTTTCGAAGCTTTACAAACCCTAGTTGAAACCATTTGATTTTTTTGATTTGAGCATTGTTTTTATTTTAAAAGTTTTTTTTTTAAAAAGTGTTATTTCTAGTTTAAAAACCAATATTTCTGTTGTTTTTTAAACTTTTTTCAAAAGTATTTACTGTTTATAAAATCTCAAATTTGAAAGATGAAATAATTACATTTTGTTTGTTTTGACTGGTGACATTTTAAATAATAACTATTTTACTTATAAAATAAACAAATTATGAATACACTCAAACTCAGCAGCTTTTTGAAATACTCGGATCGAGTGTGACTTGAATGAAAAAACTTGAACGTGCAGACCCCTACTTTGGAGCTTTGTTATGCGACATGAGCTCGAGAACAATTTAAATGAAAAACTGAGCTCACAGATCAGTAAAGTAAACAAGCCTCTCATGTTCAATTTTTTTTATATAAGATTCCGATTCAAAATTAGTAATAAAATGAAGATTCAATTAATAAAATAGTTAAATTCAACGTATCTCTAGCTTAAAAAAAAAGTAGGGGTCACACAAAACTGCTTTTTAACACGTGATGAAATAATCTAAAACATTAAATGAGTGATGTATTTTCTTTTAGTGTCACTTTCCTCTGGCCAGTAAATCTAAATGGAAACACATTCCTGGCTTACAGGTAAGAATCAGGCATGTTAACCAATCGTGTAACCTTGAAGGTCCCCTGAAGGAGTTGAGTAAAATATATGGCTGTCTATCAATTACATAATTTATACTAGAGCATAAGACAAAGGCAAATATGCAGATCTCACCGAGCCTGACTGGGAGTCCCCACCCAGTCCCCCGAAAAGGGTGTTGGCAACAGCATGCTGTAGTTGTGTTGCAGTGCTAGTAGAGTTCTGCACGCTGTTGGACGAGGGGTCACTGCTAAGGGGAAGAGAGACGTTGGGGGCCACAACCTGCTGCTGCTGTTGTGAGCCAATTGCCTGGCCTTGGGCTGCTGACACAATTATAGAATATTATACAATGTCGCAAGAAAAAGTGCTATTTCATTCAGACAAACTTTACAACAACTTTAATTTGCACATAAATATATCTTAAGGCATATCTGAGTACCCAAATGATTATACAA
The DNA here is from genome assembly GCA_039000515.1 of Timema cristinae. Lineage (NCBI taxonomy): Eukaryota > Metazoa > Arthropoda > Insecta > Phasmatodea > Timematidae > Timema > Timema cristinae. The sequence continues at coordinate 88,545,108 of JBCFYV010011172.1, forward strand.
AACAATAAATAAAAAATTAAGGTTGTTAATGTAAATTTCTAAAAAATTATAAAATGTAAACTCTCAAATCACAAACTGTAGCTATTTTTAAAGAGACAAAACAATTGATTGGCTTAATTCAAGGGGTAGTCGGGCAGCAAATATTTGTATCGAGCGGCCATTAAAAAATTACACTCGACACTGGCAGATTCGAGCAGGCATTTCATTTTGCAATAATTTTTTTTCTTATTTTGCAAAATAGTAAATTCATAATGGGATTTTTTTAAAGTGCCTGTGAAGACTAGTAGTGTTACAATGTAGACACTTGATTGAAACATTAAACTTGTTGCATTTAGCATAGTCTTTACTTATTTTGGTGAAAAATGTCCAAATAGGAGTTTTACTGGGATTTCCTTCCCGATTAGCATCACTAAGCCTATTTTGCGGATTCGCGGTCATTTCTGTAGAAATGCTGCTACAGATTGCCTGAAAGTTTATATGAGGTATAGATTCATTAACCGTTTCTTCTTTCTCGGTTACATTTGTATAATTGTAAAATAACATAATAAACATTCACAAACAAAATTATTTAACTAAAAGACAAATATTTAAAGTTTTAAGCACGTGGAGCATAATAAAAAAATTAAAACTTGAATTATTACTACCCGTTCGGGTTATACGCAAACAAATAAATAATTCAATTGAATGTTATTTAGTATTTACCATAAATAGTATTTATTTAATTTATAGTACAATTTATAATTTATTACCACATAAATGGAACTAAATATTAAATCAATTGAAAAGATACAGTATGAACAAAACTTGGAACATAAATAAATCCAAAATGTGTTTACTTGAAGCAAAATGGTCGTTTCCTATTTAATGTTCATTTGATGTGTACTTTTTTATTTATATCCTAACAAATCTGGCTAATGATAATCAATTAAAGAAATGTAAAGAAAGCCAATTTGTTTTCACAAACATAGGGCCTAAACATCTCAATGTGGAAATGTTGAATTTGTTATGTTGTTGGCATTGACAGAGAAAATTAAATCATAGGAATCTTGATCTCGCTATGTTGTAGACTTGTAACCTGTGAGAAATGCTATTATGGTTTTATTGAAATTTTCTTCAAAGTTTGAATCAAAGATTAGTGCCTACATTGTATTATATACTTAGCAAGCTCTTGAGATGCCTGGTCAAAGTACGAGCATAAAAAATACTCATCCGAAAATCCGGATTTTTAGATGCCCGATTTATTGCCCAAAAATTTGGGTGCCAGATCATTCCTACTTTAGTTCCCCTATAGTTTAACCTGTGTGTCTATTAATTTTATGTATTAAGTAGAGCTCTGTGAAGTCCCCTTTTTCAAATAAAATATTTTTGGTTAATTGTATGCTATTTTTGTAAGTTTATACATTAAAATCGTTGAGAAATATATTACCGTACAATTGTAGTATTTTGAATGTCAATATTTTCATTGGTGAAGCTTTGTAATTATCGAAGCAAGATTTTACCAAAGCAAAGTTGAAGCTGATATTGTTTTGAAGTCAAGCCAAAACTTTCGAAGTTTCACACACCCCTTGTGTGAAAGAAGGTTAAGATATATAAAAGCAATTAACTGTATCAAAAGTGAAAACAACTTTATAACTCACATTGGGAGTGAGGTTGTAGCACCCTTATGTTGCCCCCAGGTCCTGCAGTCGTGTTGGGCGGGGGCCCAATACCAATGCCAGGTACACTAACCATACGGTGAGTCCGGTTCACTACACTATTAGAAGGGGGGAGGAGACCACTTGGGGCACCCGTCGTAGGACACTGGATACCTAGTGCGTCGTATGCTCTTCTCATGTCTGATGGAGAGGGGTTAGGTTGAGTGTTGGGGGCCTGACTCGATACAACTGAAATATATCCAAAATACCAACATGCATTTCCTTTACCAAGACATATCATAACAAGTTAAAAGTTACATATTAATGATGAAAGTTTTCATTAAATGTGTCCAATAATTTAACCAATTTATTATGCAATATTTTTTTAAGAAATTTACTATGATGTTTGATAATTATTAGAAAAAATATTAATTATAAAAAAATTGATTCTAATAGCTCTTCTTTACTTATTATTTGCTTGGTTAGATGCCCATGAATGTCATCAGTTGACTGGAAGAGATTTTATTTATTCTGTTGAGGCTCACCATTGGGATTATTCCTATTCTTGTCTGCTTGTTTGAGAGGTAAACAGACAGGGCAGTCAGACCGAGTGCAATGTTTCCAGTGGGAGATTATCTGTCGGAAGAAGAGCAGTGGGGGACCGAACATGACTTGCCAGCCTGACACGTCGTCATGTGGTTCAACACATTCTTCATTGTCTTGCAATGGGGGAGGGTGCACTGCAACAAAATTGAATGAATCAAATGCAATTAATTTGCCTCCAAAGCATTGTATTACTATACCGTGAAAAAATTATTTAGATTTCAAAAAGCATTTATATAGTTTCAGTAGTATATTGTATTTTTAATGAAATGGTAATTTAATTATCTAAGTTAGTATAGTTAACAAAGTTAATTATTTCTGATTTAAGCCAGTCCCGTCAACTCATGATAAACATACCTGCCAGACATCGCCGTTGGCTTGACTCTCCCTGCGCTGACACTTGTGAGCATGCAACAAGAGCACCAACTGCTGCTGGATAAGTTTTCTCTTCTCTGGGTCAGCTGTGGAGGGAGCTGTGCTTGGGGTGGCGGGTTGTCCCGATGAGGGCGGCTGACCCTGAGTGGCAGTCTGGGGTCCAGGCTGGCTCCCACTTGGGGCTCCTGATTGTGGTTGAGCAGGTGATGGAGCAGGCGGAGTAGCTTGCTGGGCCATTCCCCCTTCATTTCCAACCATCTGGGAGCCACCTGGATAACGGCCGACTGTGGTGTCAATATATTGAGTAAAGTAAAGGCGCGGTATTGTCACTTTTTAAGGATTAAGGTTAAAATTTTAACCAAGATTTCTCGATTATTGCACTATAATTAGGAACTTTGTGATGTCAATAACACGAAACACAGGCGGTTAAATAAATAAACAAATCAGAGGTGGTTAAATAAATAAACTATACACACTTTTTTTTATGTATGAAAGAGCATTGAAATAAAAACTAATTATAGGCCTAATAAAATAGTTTAATTATTTTCTTTAAATAAGGGTAATATATGTTATGTAGCCATATTAAGTTATAACCCCCACACTAAGAATACTGTTTCTAAAATTTAGTAATAAAATAAAAACTATACAATAGATAGCCCTTGCACACATTTAATAAAATACTTAGGCATTAATTGAACCTGGGGCTCTCAACGTGAAAATAAAATTGACATATAAAACTCATTTAATTTTGATGATTAATAATTTATGTACCCAAAACTATTTTACATCGTCTCAGTAAAATGTGGTGTACATAACTCACCAATAGGCCCACCCCCAGATGCTGCGAACCTCTGCTGTGCCTGTAGAGCGACCATGTTTGCCGAAATACCTCTCTGCTGGGGCGCAACCACAGCCACGTTTGACCCGCCAGAGCCCACATTCACGCCCTGGTTGACAGCTGCCCCACCACTTGGAGAACCATATCCATAGGGACTGCCTGCATTCATCTGACCCATGGATGACATGTTAGGAGCCTGCATATAGGACGACTTATGTAAGCTAGAATTCACTCACAAGTAACTCAATGGATTCCACACATAGCTTAGCTTGTAAATCTGTAAGAGAATAGTAAACTACTCAGATAGAACAAAACTTAAGTAAAGAAGAGGGGCCTGCTTAAATCGAGGTTCAAATTCCTGTCAGTTGTAATGAAGGTGTTTTTCTCTCTAAATGAACGTCCAATTTCACCCCAAGAAAATGTTGGTATATTTCCTCTAAATTCAACCTTCATCTCTAACACACCAGCATAATTAGTACATATGTGTACATATAGCCCAGAGAGATAGATGCAATGGAGAAAAAAAAGAGAGAGAATGGGTGTAAGTGATTTTTTTAAAAGACAACAATTACTTCTTTGTCTAGTGAAGAAAGTATTCAAATCTTATTTCTACATAGCATTACAGTGTAAGTATTGTGTATGCAGTCATACCTGCATGCGTGGCCCCTGTCCAACGCTGAGTCCCACGGTATGCACTTGATGTGGGGACTGTCCTCGTGCAACAAGATGTGCCTGTTGCTGCTGCATGGCAGCCGCTGCCACAACTGTACGTGCCATTAGTGGGCCATTGGCTAGACCATGGTGCATCACCCCTTGCTGTTGCTTGCCAAGTGTAAGCTGACCCATGGTGCCTGAGCTCGTCATGATGGTAGCCCCGCCACCACTTGTATTATTGTTGTTGCTCATGCTCACCATGGCAACAGGCAATGACGACATGCTCATCGTGTTGACACCCGGATTGGGGCCAGACATGCTACTGGAAAGAAGGCCAATGGGGTCCCCCACCACTACCCCACTCTTGCTCACAGACACATTAGGTGGGGACTGCAAGTTGGGGCTCTTGTTACCAAGCTGGCCAGCCATCGCCAGTGAACTCGCAATTAGGCTCTTGCCCTGCAGGGGAAATACACCAGCCTAGTGTACAAAACCCTCCAGAGCATTATTATTATTCCAAACATTTGACATAGTTAGCTTTTCACATATTTAATAGGTAATAAAACATATATTTAAACAAATTAATAGAGTTGGGGGGTTTCATGGTCCCCCTGCTTGGGCAAACACACCAAAATTGTACATATAACAAACTAATTAGAAAGAGTTTACTACTATTACAGAGAGGTTTGTATAAAAATGTTGGTGGGGAGTTTCCAGTGGAGATTATTAGGAAGGGATATTAGTGTTTAAGAGGTAAATAGAAACAAGTTGTTTATTAAGGTGCGGACAAAGTGACTGTGGAAATGATAAGAGCTGCAGGTGAAGTAGGTATACAATAGTTATGCAGTGTATACAGAGCTTAGAGTGATTTGGAAGGAGGAAAAGATACCAGAGGATTGGAAAATGGGATTTATAGCACCTATTTTCAAGGAAGGAGACAGGAAGAGGTGTACACATTATAGGGGGATAACACTGATGTGCAATTGTACAGAAATATATGAGAAGATCCTGTAAAAGAGATTAAGAAATAAAATTAAAGGAGAGTGGAGAGAGGAACAGCACAGATTTAGGGGATAGAAGGTTTACAATAGACTTGATCTAGCCATATAACAGCTGATGGAATGAATTTAAGATAGACTTGGTAATGGTACTTACGGATGTGGAGTAGACATATGATGGTACGGATAAAAATAAAGTTTGAAAAGCGATGGAGGAGGTCGAAGTGGAAAGAGGAGTTGTAATGAGAGTGAAAAGCAAGTATAAGAATGACAGGAGTTGTCTTAAGACAGAGAGTAGGAGGAGGTAGTGGTTCCAAATAAAAATTGAGTAAAGCAGAGAGTAAGTACCCTTTCACCATTACTATTTGTAATGGGAACAAAAATCATGAACAAATTGACAGGAAAACTCAGGGAGGGAGGAAGGAATGAAAGCCATGATGTTTGTTGATCAATTGATGGTATGTAGGAAGAAGAAAAAGGAAGTACAGAAACGGCTACAGGAATGGAATGAGGAAGTGAAAGAGTTGGGAATTAAATTTAGCATGACAAATGTGAAGTAAAGGTAATGACATGGAAGAGAATAAAGCCTTGCAAAACTATAGAGTAGGATAGAGTAAAGCTGAGAAAAGTACAGAAATTAAAATATCTCGGAAGTGTGATTGAGGCTAAAGGTAGAAGTAGAGAGGATCTAATGAAAAGAGGACAGCAGGGAAAGTTTTTCTACAGGTGTGTAAGAGGCCTGTTATGGGGAGAAGTCCCTTGACGTGTAAGGAAGTTTTGTACAGGGGGTATTTTGTACCCAGTGTCACATATGCAGCTTAAACAATGCCATTGAATGTAAGAGGAGGTTCAGAGAACAAAGTTTGTGATAAGCATATTTGCTGTCACGAGGCAAGAAACAAGATTTGGAATGTGCTTACTAAAAAAAAGTAGGGGTACAGGTAGTACAACAGATAGTATATGAAGGAAGACCGAGATGGTAAGGGCATGTAATGAGGATGGAAAAAGAGAGGATACCAAAGGAAATTATGGAAATGAAGTATGCGGGAAAAAGACTGCAAAGAAGGCCAAGAAAGAGATGTGATGAGGGGGTGGGGGGAAACAAAGTGTGCAAGTGAGAGTAGAAGAATGGAACAATTAAAATATGAAGAATGATGGAAGGATGGCGGGAGATGAAGGCATTTTACAAAATTTACCCGGCCACAGGCTGGAAGCAGTTGATTTATTATTATGTTTATTAAGGTTCTAGCCTTTTAAGCCAATACCACACAATAACGAGGCCAAGAAAGGTGATAGAACCGAATGAAGTAAATTTGAAAAAACAAAAAGTATAAATTATCTGGGTAGTGTGATTGAGGCAAAAGGGGGCAGCAGAGAAGATTTAGTTAGACGAGGGCAGCAGGGAGATGTTTTCTGCAGGTGTGTAAGAAACCTACTATGGGGAAATTAAGTGCCCTTTAAGTGTAAGGAAGTGCTGTATATAGCATACTTCATACCCATTGTAACATATGCAGCAGAAACTTGGACTTTGAATAAAAGAGAAAAAAGGAAAGTGGATGCCATGGAAATGAAGTTTTTGAGGAGCATGCTAGCTCTCACCAAAAGAGATAGGATTGGAATGAAGATATAAGGCCAAGAGGATTGATAAAGAAACATTTGTTCCAAAGCAATTAGAACATGTTAAATTGTTGGTGGATAAAAACAAATAATAAATTATTCAAACCTGTGGTACTATTAATAATAATAATAAATAATAAATAATAATAATAATATTTAGAACCGCGTCTTACTACCCGTTCGGGTTACACGCTTTAAGTACTAATTACGCTAATGGATTAGGAAGGTTAAATTAGAGGAAGTGAACCCGCATTTGCATGGAGGGAGAGAGGAAAACCATTTAGGAACCCCCCCCCCCCCAGTTCACCCGAACGAGATTCAAACCTCTATCTCCCCGTCCTCAGCAGTCGAGCTCAACACGACAACGCGTTAGCCAACTACGCCGAGGCGGGTCTGTGGTACTATTATTATATTAAGATTATCTTGTATTGAAATGACATTTTAAGAAGAAAAAGGCTAGAGAAATCAACAATGACAAAACACTAAATCTATCTTATAGCTATAAAAAATCAAAATTATTTATCAAGAGCCAGTTGTGAAAGACCCTTCAACATAAGCCTACATATTAAATAGATATAGTAGCTTTTAAAACTGTAATATAAGTATTCATAAATGAAACAATACTTGGATGAGATGGATCCTAACAATGACCCATCTGTGCTCTAATATCACAATTCACTTCCTTGTGAGTAACTGTTGATGCTAGCTTAAGTTTACAACTGGGTTTTCTCATAGTAATGCCTTGCTTACTTGATCTGAGCAACATTTGACACCTCTGAATTTTGAAATTCTATCCAATGTATACACTTACCATGATGCACACAAAGATTGCATCTTTTGATGTAATGACACCAAGATATCAAATTATGTATAAGAATGATAATCAGTATCCAATGACTAGTAGACAATAAGAGTTGGGTAGACTTGTAAGGCCAGTTTAGGAGTCACTGTTTTGCACTATTAGTGTGGGTCATTTATAGGCGGTGCTAATCGTGTGGGTAGTTTAGAAAGTGCTGTTTGTATGGGCAATTTAGGAGGCACTGATTGTATGGATGGTTTAGGAGGTACTGATTTTATGGGTGGTTTGTTTAGGAGCTGCTGTTTGTATGGGGTGTTTAGGGGTATTGATTTTATGGGTGGTTTGTTTAGGAGGTGATGTTTGTGTGGACAGTTTAGAAGTGATGTGCATATTGACAATTGAAAAGGTCCTGTTTTTGTGTACAGCAGGGTTCTTACAAACATATGAAACATAAATTTAAGGACTTTTTAAGGCGTTTTTAAGGACCAAAACTGTTATTTCTCATACTGCCAAAAGCTAAACCCGTCAATAAAATAAATTATAAATCGTACAAACTTTTAATAGATGGTGAACAATAACTTTTCACCAAATTTAATGAATAGATAAGACTATAAAAATAGAAATCTAACTTTGTTGTCACATTCTTCATTCTCATGGTTTATTGGTTAGTGCAGTCATTCTATATTCAATATTCCACAAGATGAGTATGGATTTCATAATTTAACAATGTTTTCTAGTGGCACATGATTTACATTTACGGTATTTCATATAAAGGAGTCTAAGAATGAATGTTTGTACTAACAATAATTAAAATATCTGTTGTTTATAGGTCCTAGAATCAGCAGAACGAGTAACACATAGTTTAAACAAGATATCGGGCCAAATAACATTTAAATGTTTTTAAAATTCATTTAACCTATAGATAGCTGCTTGTTGATGTCAGCCAGTGCAGCAATTTTTTCTCTTGCTGTTCTTCTGAAACTGTTAGACTTCGACACAAATGTTAGATTTCCTGTTGTTTCTGCTTGCTCTGACAGTCTATCTAGCAGCAGATTTAGTGAGTGTGTCTACATCAGCCTGAAGCCTTTGTTTTTTTGCTTTGAGTTCATCTATTTATTCTGTGAAACTTTTCCTTTTTAATTCTTCTGTGCAGTTTCTTTCCCTCTTCAATTCGCCTCCAAATAACTTTGCCACTTTTGTCATGCACCAGCAACTGAGATAACCATGTCTTTGGTGATTTCAATATTAGTAACACCACCAACTGATGCAATTTGTTGACAAATTATTCCTGTGCAATGAGTGTGCGCTGTTGCATATTTTCCACTTCTATTGGCTTGTTTACAGAAAAACCTCTCTCCAGTGCTTCTTGACCATGGGAAGATAGAATAAGTACCATTTTCATTACACACCACAATTTGTCATATTTTGTTCTAGGCTTTGCACAAGCACATAACAGTGACTCCAAACAGTTGGTCCCAGGCTTAAAATTTTGGAATTTAGAAGAAAAGCCAAACTCTTCAATAAATTCTTTATATGATTAAATTAATGAATCACAACATTCAGTTTCCTGAAGTATTTTAGCCTCTACTAGTATCTTAAGGAATGACACAAACTTGGTTGCACAGTTAGTATCCACATTCATATCTCGAGGATACATACAACTAAGGTTTCTCACAATTGAGTACTGTTCCTAAGCATTTTCAACATGTCTTTTTCCAGAAATGGAAGCCTTAGCGTATCAGTTTGATACATTGTCAAAAAAGGTTCTACTTGTTTTGCAATTGACTGAAATATTAATAGCTTTATAGGAGTCAATGCATCACTGGTCGCTTTCTTTCACAACTGTAAAGGCTTTGTGTTTGGATTGGGAAGTTTCTTATCAGTAACTAACTGCACATATTTAGTTACATTATGCCACATTTCAAGAGAGCGTGTTACAACAGTTAAATTTTCAACCCACCTTATGGCACAAATTTTTTCGGGAAAGACACTGCTATCAGTTACTTTCATGTAATCTTCTCTTCCCGCTGGTGTGTCCTTAAATAAGTAATAGAGGCTAGATAAAACTCGCTCCACATCCCAGGAAGATGATAATGAGCCATCTTAAAAGCACCATGAATGATATGAAGCCCACAATTGCCGGTATGAATTACTGCCATGTTTGTGTCTCTCTTCAATGATCACACACCAGGTCATAAAATTTCCAATTGAAATTTGGACCATCCATGGATAGTTGCAGTAGAGACTGCTCCGGAAGACCAATTTCAGAAATTAACTTTTCAAAAGAAGTGAACATATCTTCTGCAGTAGCATGACCCAGGAAATCTGAATGATGTAACAAGACTGCACATTATCTGCTTCCCAGTGGTGAATGTGGTAATCTAACTGCTTCTCCTGAAGCTTTCTGTTGAGGCTTTCATCGAATAACAAAACATATGAATCTTGTTTCTTAAGCTTCTACATGAGTGCAGACTGAAAATAAGGAGCAATGCCAAAACAACATATATATATATATATATAATATATATATATATATATGCACATTTTGTCTCTCTCAATGAAAAACCTTTTGCAGTTCCATGTCGAAAAACTTTTTTTTAAATAATAGCCCAATATTTTCGCATGATTTGTATGAATAATGACTGCTGCATACTTTCAAGGCCCAAATAATTTCAGCCTTTAGAGTTTCCTGTCCAGTTAAGAAGGAGCTTACTATCTGCTGTCCTTGTGGTAGTGGTTCTGAATCAATAGCCGCAAAACTCAAAGATTGCTCTGGTTGTGTAGCACCGAGAAAATGGTGAATTCCTAAAGGGTTTTTATTACATGCAAGACTACGATGTTTTTTCCCATTCATTGACTTGTTAAAGCAGACAACCCCAATTTGTCAATGTCAAATACTGAAGAGCATATGCTACATCTGGCTTTGTTCCTGTCTGGCACTTTTACAAGACATTTATTAAATTTGGGTTATGTAACCACAAATAATTGAAAGTACAATTCCCCGGCATATCGGCACGTAAATAAAAACAAAACAAAACAAAGCAAAAGGCGATTGTCTACCTTTATGTAACACATGGTATAAAAGTTACAAAAAAATCCATTCAAGAATAATGAAACAACGGTTTATTTATCCATGGCAGATTACTTGCTATCACACGTTAATAAAACTTTTGTGTGGAATTAAACACAGCGGTAACAAAGCAAACTGAACCATTACTTAAGGATTTCCATAGAAATAAAATGCAGTAAGATAAAACAAACTACACAGCTACCATCTAAAACAACATTTCACGGGATAATGTTTACAGACACCAAGATGGTGCAACTATAGATAATAGAGTTATAGAATGGCAACTTCCTGTAGTATGGCTATAACAGAAATTTGAGCGCTAAGGGGGTTGAAAGATGAACTAATAGCTATTGACGGGTCTTTTAGTGCAAAACTTTAATTATAGGTACGTAAAGTGTTAATAGTTAGTCGCAAATCTTCAAAGAATTATTACAAATGATGGTTTTAAAGCAACTTATAAAAATCTGGCAAATGCACAGGAATTGAATTTTTAAATATAGGAAATTAGAGAAAACATTGTATTTCGACAGTAGCGCTAATGTGTTTACCAGAGAGGTTAACACTGTTTCCCCTTGCCCCTATAGAAGTCAAAACCCATGGGTTGATGACGCAATAAGATAACAAATAAAACAAAAGAAATGGGAGGAGTAGCGGAGAGTAAAGTAAACAGCAGGCAACAGCTAACGCTTGATCAAAGAGCATGCGCTAGATATTTCATGTCCTTGTATATCTTAAATCATGGTCTTTACAACCATTTCAAAAATTAATAATGAAACCTGGAAATTCCAGGTCTTATTAAGGCCCAGAGTAATTTAAGGACTTTTCCAGGCCTTGAACAGACACACACTAAATTCCAGGTCTTTCAAGGACCGTAGGAACCCTGGTACAGTTTAGTACAGTGGTTCTTAACCTTTTATTACTTGCGGCCGACTCATTTTTACCAAAATATTAATTCCCTAATGAGATTTCTTCTAAAATAGTGGATTTATTTACTAATTATAACAAACTATTAAAAAAGCAGGACCTAACTTACCTAATTGTATTTAATGGGACCTCTGCCATTAACACTTTCCACTAATGGGTCTATTTTTAGGGATCTGTGAGTATTCCGAGCCGAGCTCGTCGTTTAAGCTCAAGATTGAGAGTTTTGTAGGCTAGTCATTTTCGAGCTACCACTTGATGTACTTAATTATCTATTTTTAAAACGCAATAGTAACCATAATCTATGTAATTGAGATAATATCAGCATTCCCCCTGATAACTCATTTGGTTGCTTAACAAATTGTTAAAGATTATTTCAATTTTCACATTAATAACGTAATAGAGCTTTAGAACCCCCTTCAACCGGTAAATTTATTCAATATTGTCTTCCATTTTTGATTATACTTGATTGAAGTTGTTTAGTTGTGTTGCCATGACAAAGCAATTAAAATAAAAAATAGCTAAGAAGATTACTAAATAATTGAATGATTCTTTTTACTATTTTTACCAGCTACCTTTCTAAAATAATAATTTATGTTAAATTGAAAATGTAACATCAAGAATATACTATTATATTAAATGATTTAAAACTAAAGATATTTAAAACTGGTATCAATTAATACGATTAGGGACAAAACTAGCTCTAGTTTAGTAGCTATTTAGTTATAGAATTATGTTGGTTAACTTGTTTAAAATCAATATTGATCTTATTTATTGCAATACATATTTTACCAAACTTCCCACATTTATATTAAAAAAGCATCTACTATTTCATATTGTTTGCTGGAAATATTATTTTAATCATATTTTTAATTTTAGAGTATCAGCATCAAATTTATGAGTATTAAAAATTGAATTCAAGTAAATATCTCAATAAAATAATGTCCAACGAGAGCCCATACAATGTGCATGTGCAACTGTGCACAGAGGAATGGAAATGGAACAGGAGACATGATCATGCACAATTACACAAAGCAATAATAAACAAAATAAAAAACACTTAAAATTTCTTTGTTTATGAATCTTACGTTTTCTTATCGTTACTGGAGCATATTTTGGGGAATTATAAAATTACTAGAACGTCAACTTTATAAACTTTTTATCGAGACAGTGCAGCGAAAGAAACTAACCTGAAAGGATATTTAAGTTAAGACACTTATCGATTTTCTTCTACACTTTTATACTTCTCGCTTCTTCAAATTTCCACAGTTGCACATGTTTTGAATTTTCAGAAATATTTATTTTTCATATGAAGAGACATTAATGAAAAAGCAATATTCCCGAAAATTCAAACTAATGTGCAACTGTGGAAGTTTTGAAGAAGTAGAAAGTGTAAAAGTTTAATAAAACATGAAGAGAGAAGTGTGTTTGTTCGTATCTAGAGGCTTAACCTAACTATCCTATCAGGTTGGCTTCCTTCACTATCACTCTACATCACTGTACAGTGTTTCTACACTGTATTAATATACATTTCCAAGCCATCATGCAATTATTCGTTTTACTAACTTTTTTATAATTGTTAGTGTAATTTTAATGTCCTTAAAGACGTGAGTGTGAAACCATTTTAATTATTATTTTTATTAGATTTTTATTTGAGTTTTGTTCTCATTTTTAAATTGTGTTTTATGAGTGTTATTTCTAATTTAAAAACCAATTTTCCATTCTTTAACTTTTTCTTTTCAAGAGTATTTACTATTTATAAAAATGAGTGTCATTCATATTTTAAGAACAATTTTAAAATTATTAATATAATCAAACTCGACTAGAACTTGGGAGCTTTTAGAAATACTCGATTCGAGTTTGAGTCAAATGAAAAAACACAAGCTCGCAGAACCCCTATCTATTTTGGTTTCAAATGTATTACTTAATGCTATTCGCAAGCAGGAGTCAAATCGGAGTCGATTTCGATGCTTCGTTTTAACATTTATAACTGTGGAAAATCCCTTTTCACATAAATAAGTAGAAACAAAGGTAAGCAAATTTTGAATGGTGATACATAAAATTTAAGAAAATTGACTTCAGTAATAAGCAAATAACATTTAAAAAAAATAATTCAAGGCCTCCCCCCAAAAAACCTTTCATGGCACCCCCAGTTTAAGTATTGCTGGTTTAGTAAGCTTTGTTTGTGTGGGCAGTTTATAAGTGCTGTGCATATTGACAATTGGGAAGGTCCTGTTTTTGTGTACAGTTTAGTATGTTCTGTTTGTGTGGGCAGTTTATAAGTGCTGTGCATATTGACAATTGGGAAGGTCCTGTTTTTGTGTACAGTTTAGTATGTTCTGTTTGTGTGGGCAGTTTATAAGTGCTGTGCATATTGACAATAGGGAAGGTCCTGTTTTTGTGTACAGTTTAGTAAGCTATGTTCATGTGAGCAGTTTAGAAGTGATGTGCATATTGACAATTGAGAAAGTCCTGTTCGTTTATACAGTTTAATAGGGATGTGTATCCAAAGTGTTTGTAAGGTGTTACAAATGTGGGTAGTTTGGGAGGTAATGTGCTTGTGGACAATTTAAGAGTTTATCCTAAAAGGTGGCATAGCTTATAAAATAGAGCCATATAGTGTAATCCATCAAAGAAAGACTGATACCATTCAGGGTAAAGAGGGTGCACCCAGTTTGGGAGATGCTATGTGTGCAGAGTCTAGGTGCTGTGAAGTTGAACAATTTCAGAGATTAAGCATAGGTTGAACAAAAAAAAGATGGTATAGTACCTGTTGTTGCACAATATGGTGTGATAGCTGCTGCTGTTGCTGCTGGTCTAAAGTCCCATTTTGAAGACCTCCTCCAGACCCAGGACCTGGCCCAGTCGCGGGCGGCTTGTTGCTGGTTGGTGGCTCAATGGCATTCCCCCAAGTCCCAGAAGACATCAGTTCATCCGGCAGGTCATTCTCCAGATCAAACATGTCCGTGTTGGTGAACAAGTCTGCTGTACAACAAAAATAAATGTGTTGAAAACAATTCATAAACATCGATAAAATAATGACCCGGGCAGGACAATACAATCATCCATCTTGGGGAGATAAGGGCATTTCCAAATTCGAATTCTATCTAAGCTTTTTGACAATGATGTCTGCGAAAAGTTAATCTTGACAATATACTAAATTGTTATGATACTTAAATTAATAAATATAATTAAGAACAACAAATTGAAATTTCATATGTTTAATCGTATTCACAGAAAAATCATCAATCTACAATGTTTAGGAATATGGGGTTGCAACTTATTTACCTCCTTAAAATAGAGTTTATAAAATAAAAAATTGTGTCAGATTCACTCATTCTAAGTTTGTCAACTAACGTCATAACGTTAAGAGCAAGCAATGTAAAAATCTTGGATAAATTAACTATATAAATTGATTGGCATCTGGAATAGAATATAAACATTAACACATTGGTAAAATTACACTATAGGTACAAATGTCAAAATTTCTTAGGGTATCCTTCCACTGATATATTTCCTAACATCGTCCTAAGGCAAAATAAAAATTAGAATAAAAATAAATATACCCTTGAAAATTATGATAGAGATTTTTATTATAAATATAAGAAGTTAGAATAATGTGTAAAAAAATATATTTTTAAGTAACACCCTATTACAGCAACCTCTCATTATTATTTGAAAGTACCATGGGCCATAATATATTTGATAAATACAAGTTTGGGGGAATAAGGAGATGTAAAACTAAAACAATGAAAAATTGTGTTAAAATAAATTACAAAATAAAAACAAATTTACTGAAAATTTAGCTCCCTTCTGTCAGCAAAGCAAGATTACATACAGTAAGTGATTTGATTGTTCGCGTTAATTGGATTGTGTAAAATCTTTTTATTTTATTGGCTTTAATTTTCCATCCCCTTACATGACAAACCTTTATCTGATTGCATAGCAAGTAGCCACAGGTTTATGGTAACCTATTTAGGGTAAACAATCATCACAAAGACATTGACACTAGATTTATGACAGGAAACAAAACCTTTGTTTAAATGCCTTTAAGCTTCAATAATAATAATCTTTTGTTATGTTCTTGATCTTTAAGATTATGTTTTAATAAGGAATGCATTCAATGTAGTAAATTATAGTTAAGTACCTAGAAATTAAGTAGCAGCAGTTTACTATACAACACTACAGATAGTGAGTGATGAGTTTGAAAATAGTTTTAGTGTTAATGATCAATTGGATTACTTAGGCCTTAGGGCAAATAAATGGCTTTATAAATTTGTGTTATCTTTTAAAAAAAAGATATTCGGATATTTAATAACTTTGACTTCAATTCAAAGATTTCTTACAACTGAGTTAAACTATGAAGATTTAACTCCAGTAAAATATTGACAGCCATAATACAAATTCATTTTTTACACATTTTATTAAAAAAGGGTTGAATCTGTTAAAGCACACAACCTATTTGATCTATTTACGTTTTTATTTATTTGAGGCATTTAACATGCATTTCTTGAACCGAATGATTATATCAGCACATGAGAATTTATATTACCGAGAGCAAAAGGGCATACCAATTTTGCCTGCAAAGGTATTTTCACATACCTTCCAGGGTTCTTTTACATGCCACAATCAACATGGGACTGACGGCTTTACTCGCCCTACGAAGAAAGTTGTGCTACAAATATTTAACACGCTAAGAAAAATCAGTCGATCTTCACTGGGTCTGAACCCACGTTCATCGAGTCCTAAGGTGAGCTCTTTACCCCATGACCACAGAGGTGACTTATATAATCTACCTGTGTTGGAATTTTCCATAGTTATGTTTATTAAAATCAATTCTTAAATTGCTCTAATAAGTAGTACGCAAGTCCTGAAAAAAATATTAAAAACAGTTTGGGAAGATTAACATAATTACAATAAATCCTATTAAATGGTTTTTTGTAGGAAAATAATATATTTGAACAATTTTTATAATTAAATTTATATACAGTATATTTCTATACACTACTGCAGCAATTTGGGTGAATTTGATGGAAATGCCTAGAAGAGAGGATGGAGAATAATCACAGTGAAATTTAGAGAGAATTGAATCCTATTCTGAAAGTCTAGCCTTCTAGTGCAAACCTAACTCTATGGGTGTAAATATGATAAATATTAAAGCAGTTCTGACAAGAGCCTTCAGAAACTATTAAAGTCCATTCACGTAGGAATTACTCTCTGAAAGGTCTTTTTTCTACCAATATCCTATATATAATAGAGTTATGGTAGGGACAAAGGCCTTCAGAAGTCAATCTACTGTGAACAGACAAAGCAACTCCTTTTGATACTGCTCCCCCCTCAAAGGAAGGAACCAAAATGAGAGTCCCTCTGAAACAAGTAATTCTTTTTGAACTTTGTTATTTGAGTGAATTACAAAAAGGTCTGTATCCTATATCAAATACTTTCATTTGACTACAGCTTGCTTTAGCTATTTTCAAGTCTGAAGCAAGGGATCATTATTAAATTCAGGCAGACATTGTTTGGTGTAGCTTATAGTAGGTCCCACATACATACATACACACACACACACAACAATATATGTGTGTGTGTATGCGGAACCTACTATAAGCTACACCAAACAATGTCTACCTGAATCTAATAAATGATATATATTATATAAAAATCACCAAGACCAATTAAAATGAACAATGTGAGCAAATGATAGTGCCAAGCTTCAAATATCTACAAAAAGTTTGAACATTTAATTTAGCTACAACACATTTTGAATAAGTCCATAAACTGTGTTAATAATCTTTCATAAATGAATACAGAATTATTATGAAGGAAAATAAGTTACTTTGACGGTGTCAGAATAGTAATATTAGTGATGGAAAGTATGATCATACTAGCAGTTTCCAATCAACCTAGAAATAATTGAGTTTGAAGAAAGTTGACCTTTGTTAATTTCACATTTATTTTGTCAATACTACATATAGCAAGGTATTTCCTGATGAAACAAATTATTCTGTTTATGCAAAGGTGTCTTAACTGTAGAGGAACTATTGCAATGGTCAAGGTGAGAAAAAAACTTTCTTCTTGTGTACTATCAAGGCAAAAATATGGCCATATTGTACTATCAAAACAATACCATTTTAACATATTTTGTACCCATATATTTTCATACTATTGAGTAACTGACTAAGTATTATTAAGTTGGGCATTTACAGAAAATACTTATATTTATCACTGTGTCTTAGTACTAGTTTGGGTTATACAAATATATTAACTACACCAATGGAGGAAAGACGAGGTAGACTTTTAGAGGAAATGTACCTATAATTGTATTGAGGAAGAGTGGGAAACCCTTTAAGGAAAAAAACACCATTATACCCAACCAGGATTCGAACCCAAATCTTCCTTTCACCAGCAATCAAGTCTAACAAGAGTGTGACATGTTGGTTCATGTGGCCACTGATGCAGGTAGAATTTTTTTGAATTAATTATTTACTAATTGTAATGTAATGATTAAGAATCGATATATATATACCCATTAGTTAGAAAACTAAACCACACCAAAAACTGGTGTTTTATCTATCTGCTTAAAGTCTACTTTTTTTTTAATCTAGACAACATTATGCTCATTTAACATTTTTTTAAATATACCCTGCTTATTGGTAGGAATGGTGGTCTGAAAAAGGACATTTCAGACCTGCTTTCCCACCATGTATGAGGTATCATAGTGTCTACTCTACTTGACCAATTAAATTCCTAAATTTTTCCTTGATTTCCCCTTATCATTTCCTAAAATTCCTGATTCAAAAGTATGCCTCCTCCCCTTCTCCCACGTTTTTTTTTATAACTAGTAATAAGTTTTAAAATTTAAATAAACAATTTGTTTTATCTATATTAACATAGTCTACTAAGAATTAGAAAATTATAACATACTTACACAGCTACGAAAAAGAATGGTTTGGATCACATTGTAATTTACTTATGTAATGATTATATAATTTAATATATATTATATATTTTTTTTTGTAATATACAAAATTCCCTACTTATTGCCATTTTTCCCTATCTTGAATTCCCAACTAGCCCCCGTATTCTCGGATTTTCCTGGATGGTAGACACCTTGGGTATAGATACAGTTATCCATTGTATAACACAGAAATTATGCTTGACCCAGAATAGAAAAAAATATTTTTTTAAACTTTTATTGTCTTAACACTTTATTTAAATAAGAAATATTTTCATTAATTATACTAATTCATCTGAACAAAATACCATTCAACTTTATTTAATTTAATCTTGGTTACACACACAATAAAAGTAAATACTAAACCAATCTTTGTCACTGTCTGTAGAAAATGTATGTAATTGAATTTGTGTTTTTGACCACAACCATATATCCTCATCAACATAATTATATTGAAACATTATTTTATAAAACTAAAATATTTAGTCAAAACAACACAAATTACTTGTGAACCATTTAAAAAAACAAATATTCACACAAAAAAAATGTATTCACACCTGTGGGGTAGGGAATGTTGATTGAAGACAACACCTGCGCAAAATAAAACGTGAAGTGCTAGGTTAGATTCTGACACAAAGTGCTTAGCAAAGCATAAAGGGAATATCTTGCTTCTTAAGTTAAACCGTGCCATTCAAATAGAAAGAATTGCCGTTTTATAGGAGGGTTACCTAAATATAAATAAGAGTCAAATAGTAAACGTTTGTAATTTTTTTTTTTCAAATTCAGCTAGGTAAGAAGAGTTCAAAACTAGTTCAAAACTATTAATAACATGTTTTAGTAAATATGTAATACTATGGTTTGGGAGTTAAAATTGCCTTAAAACTTGATGTTCTAATAAATTACTCATAATTTAAATTTTAAAAAATTATTGAAATCAATATAGTAGCCTGATAAAACCTTTTTGGAAAAATGATATAAATCTAACATGTTATCATGACATCAAATAAATACTATATAATTTGATTAAAATATAATAAATATTAGATCAGCACAAAAATGCTCATGCAACAACAATAAAAGTAATAATGTAATAAATTGCTAAGCTAAATAAATAAAGCATTTTAAGGTAGGAAATATAACACGGTATACACACATGAACTACATGCACCTGTTAAGTTTAAGTGCAATTATATTATTTTTAAGTTCAAAATTTTCATGGGGAAATAAAACTACCAGTAATGAGAATCAAATAACCCTTTTGAGCATTCTGTCTGTCCAATTCAATATTTAATGGATCCAAAATAACCCTTTTTTTATTTAATAATTTTATTAAGTTAGTTCTACATTACAATTGGTATTTTAGAGAAATGAAAAAAACTCCAGCTATTGCTGTATTTCGTAATTATAGGTAAAGTAAAAAATATCATATTCATTAAATTAAAAAATTACACTTGGACACGAGAATTGAACCCGGACCTTTGGCTTCATGCACAAATAAGTTTACCAATTTTATATCCAGGAGTAGCCCTGTACCCAGGGTCATTCTTAACTAATATTTTAAGGCAGATTCTGTCAAGTGTGCGCACAAATCAGCAGTTACATATGAGTGGTCAAATAAGATTATGAGCTATTAGATGATGTAACCATCTTTGATTTGGGAGGGCTTTATGATGACAATAGTACGACAATGTACATATTCACACATTATGATGGATTAAATATAAATAGCCAAGCTATTATTTGATATATATGTACAAAATTGTCAATTGTACTAATGGCAGCATAAATCCCTCTTGAGTTGATATGATAGATCGTGAGCTTAATTGATCCCACATATGTAGCTGACAATTTCTGCATTTTCACCACAGACTCTGCCTTAGAATAGAAGTGAAGAATGACCCTGGGCAGCTCGTTTAGCTATTTAATCCCAAGTCAAAAGAGTTTTTTTTAACCTTAACTTAAACTTTTCATAAAACGCTTGAATGCTTCACGGTTTGCTAGAATGAGGGCTTATATATCAAAGAAAAAGGTTTAAGATTTTATAAATGATGTAGTTGTTCAAAAATTTTGATCAGAATAAGAAGGCAAGAAAAGGTATGCGAAAACAAGGTCGCTGAAGGGTGTATGACAGTAGCTTGACAAGAGAAGCTTTACAGGGAGTGAGACAGAATGCACAATCATCTCAGGACATCAAAATATTTAGAAGAGGCTGAGATATTATTGGAAAAAGGCTACAAGTAGAATACATTATGAAAGAATAGGTGGATTGTTTTTTTAACTAAGAAGAGCCTGAGGAGTTAGTAGGAAGAGGCTACAGGTAGAATCCAGCCTGAAGGATTGTTGGATGGTTTGTAGTATGCAGGGTAGTATTTTTAGTTGGCACAAGGATATATTATCTTTAAAAAATGCATTTAAGAAATCAAAATGTTTCATAAAAAGTTGATTGGTTTTGAGACACTGACAAAATTACATAATTTATTTTTTATTTAGTGGATGTCTTCAAGGTCATCTCAAGGTCAACTATTGTTTTTTTCAAATTGAACCTTGTATTTTTTTTATTGTAAAATAGTATTCTACAGAAAAATACAAGTAACTTTTGTGTGAAACATTTTTTTTTCTGAGGTGTATTTTTGATATTTAATGAAGTAAAGAAATACTTATGTTTATGAAACTGTTTTTATTTCATTTTATGCCTACTAGAATTTCTGGAGAGTAAACAAATACAAGCAAAATGATCTCATAAATGAAAAACAAATTGTTTGTTCATAAGGGTCAAAATGTTAAATTGCAATAATTATTCAAAATTATTACCTTCTACTTGATAGCCTTTCCAATTCGCTTTAGAAAATAAATGTATTTAAGAACGTTTCTCCAGTTGACCTGGCGGCCTTGAGGTAAGGTGTAGGTCAGACTTCTGTGCTGGGGGTCCAGGGTTCAATCCTTGGTCCCGGCACAGATTTATCTGATTGCCAAACCCTTCCTTCACCTCTGACAATACTTTTATTAATCACAACTTGTGAATGTGTGGAATGCCAGGCCTCCACCGTGGTTCAGATCCCACGTTTAACTGTAGGTCCTCCATTTTATCTCACAAACACCCTACCATTACACATTTACACATTAGCCTAAGTGTGTATAACCCGAACAGGTAGTAGGATACAGTGCTATAATAAATAATAATAATAATAATAATATAGTTTCTCAATCAATATCAGTGTAAGCAATTCTAATGATTTCATACTAATTTCTGGAGTTGTCAGTACATTGTGGTATTAATTTTCTTTTAGGTAGTTCCATAAGAAAAAATCTGGTGAGCTAGCAGGCCAAATAATTGGACCCCCTCTATCGAGCCAGCGGTCAATGTAATTTCAATCCAATACTTGTCATGCAATTCTGAAATAATGGGTAGGGCACCATCATGCTAGGTTTTCTAGCAGCAATGCCAATCGTTGATCTAGAAAGTTTCTATATTTGTCTTTATTCAATATACCGTCAATAAATACGGAACCAATCAATTTGTCTTCATTAAGTCCACACCAAAGGCTCACAGTCCAAGGGCAATCAATGTCTTTCAACTTGGCACAACCACCATGGATTTTCTGCACGCCAATAATCCATGCTGTCTTGGTTAGCTTTTCCATTATTCGTAAAGTTCTATTCATCAGAAACAAAACTTTAAGAAAAGAGTTCCTATTTATTCTTACTTCTTGCCCATTGGACTGAGAAAATATTCTCCATGAAGTTCTTGATTCAACGACAAGTGGTAAGCATAAAATGTATGATGCTTCAATATTTTGAGCACACTACTCTTCGATATTCCTAAATCACTAGAAATTGCACAAGAACCTACATGAAAATTATTATCTTTTGCAGCTAGGACTATGATCTCATTATATTAATCAGTGACAGTTGCTCAGCGGCTCCTTTTCCTCACCTGAACACTTCCATTTTCCAAAAATTCTTTAACCACACGATAAAAAGATCAAAATGGTGTGCATTTATTTTAACGATCAGCTTACAGTAGAATAGCATCATTAAGTTTTATTCTACATTCACTGTAAATTAAAATAATTTCAATATTTTCAGTAACAATTTGTTTTTTGTTTGCGAGAGTGTTTTGTTCAAATTTGTTTACACTCTTCAGATTCTAGTAGTCAATACATTGAAATAAAAACAGTTCCAAAAACATCATACACATTTCTTTAATTCATTAAATATCATCAAATATAGACCTTGGACAAAAAAAAATTATTTCGGACCAGAGTGACTCGTTTTTTCTTGTAGTATTCGATTTTGCAATAAAAAAATTACATGGTTCCATTTTAAAAACAATAGATGACCTTGATATGACCTTGCAGATGTCCATTAAATACAAAATAAATTATGTCACTTTGTTGGGAAAATCTCAAAACCAAGCAACTTTGTATAAAACTTTTTTTAAGTTAGTTTCTTTTAGATATTTCGTTGAACCAACTTAAAAATAACAGCCTGTTTATTTGAGGAAGTTTGATTTTGGGAAAAGAAAAGAGCCAGAGATAGAAACAAATTTGACAAAGCGGTTATGGCGATGTGTGTATTCAGTCGTAGAGTTTAAGAGGAAATAATACTAAAGTATTACAATCTACCACTTAGCCAGTGGTAAACAGGTACTTTTGAATATATATTTCTCTATTTGACTCATTCTCTCTCATATATTCCAATGTTTAATGGATGATATAACTGAGAGCATCAAATATCCTGTTATTTGGTTATGGTGATGTTTGGCTAATTCCTGTATAAAGCCATTTAGCCAAAACTTAGGCTCGCTTGTCTTTTGTGATATTTTCCTTATGGTTGGCTGAATACATCATCCTACCTCTCTGCTTCTTTTCCTTTTGAGACCAAGTAGCTACTCTTTCTTTATTCAAGTCTTGAATGTGGTATATGCTTACTTCCAAGTTTAGCATCTTCTTATATAATATCCCATATAATGCTTTATAAACCAACTTCCTTGATCAACTTGCCTATTCCTACCTAATAAGCCATACGTATGCCCTATCACCACTCTTTTTAATTATTTACTTCTCCTTACCTTATATTTCATATGGTGCCCCATCATCACACTTCCTTCATTATCTGTCTCTTCTTGCCAAGTATCCCATAGGGTTATCACCCTTTCCTCAATATGTCTCTTCTTACCTTATATTCCATAAAGTGCTCCATGGTAAACCTTCCTTCATCTATCTTTACTTGCTTAGTAATATCCCTTACAGTGCTTCATCTACTTTCCTTAATTATCTGCCTATACCGACATAATATCTCATATCTTGGCTCCATCACCCCTTATTTCTCATTCATCATTTGCCTAATCTTTCCGGTAATGCAATATATATACAAGAGTTAAAGTTGATGTAAGATACAAGGATAAGTGCTAGCTTGTGCCTTGTTGATGCCGCATAAAAATAAATCAAAATCTGAATCGACCCATCAAAAATATTCTACTTGTTATTAAAGAATAATTTTGAATTGTATATGAGTAAGTATATTTCTTATGTAGAAACTTATCAACAAAGAAAATGACCATTCAAGTTTTTCTAAAATGAAAATGTAATTTTTTATCAACTCAATCTAGTTAGTGTGGTGTCAAATTTAATGCATAAGAAAAGAACATTATTTCTTGATAAATAAAATGTTTAAAAATGAATTGTTGGCATGAAATAATTATTTACTAGCAAGAAATCATCAGTAAAATCCTTTTCATGACAATTTGCTGACTTCCGACCTGACCAAACTAGTTATTTTTTTACTGCACAACTTGGTTATTGAATAAAATGCGTGGGCCAGTTTCAGTAATCATGTGCATTGCTTTTTGTGTGGTATGTTGACATGTGCTTTGACAAGAATAATTCAAACGAGATTTATGTTTCACAGATTTACAATTATGTATATTTATAACTGACCTACCGGCAGTGCTTGGTTTGCCTTGGCTGGCGCTCGTCAGTATCCGTGCAACCAGTGCTAAAGCTGGGTGTGAAAGAACAAAGATTCAGAACAATGCAACAGATTGGCACACTTTAACCGCGCAAACTAATTTAGTTTGGATTTTACAAATTGGAATGAAAAGAACGACTTTTTTATTATTATTATTTTACTGCAAAATCTATAACTTTTATTCTCAAAGCTAATTTTGTCGGTTAGGCCTACCTTTCTTTTAAATGTTACCTCAAAATCCTCTCATTGTAATGTTTATCAGTAATAATCCATCACGTTCAACAACAAAGTCCTATGATATCTCATCTCTATTTCCTCGACATATTGATACCTTTTCCTTGGTTCTTAGAAAACAGCTCCAAGATTTGCAAGGAAATCACAATGTTTGTTAGCTGATATTACAAAACCATTATTTGAATTTATTTGGCATACTGTTAACGATTATATAGTAAGCTGTCTCCCAAAAAATGTGTTAATATATTTAAAGGCAGGCTGCGATTCTGGTTGAACCGTCTTTATTTCCTTCAAACTGTTAGCTCAAAATGAATTTCCTTAGCTGAAGATTACTGAATATACCTTCTTACTTCTGCTTGAGTTAAGCTTCTTAAAGAGCAGAAAGTTTATATCGAAAATGCTTGAAACAATCTTCAATTTGACTAAAACGTTTAGGAAATGCTTCGAAGAAACCAAGTTTTATGTCAAGTGAATGTAATAGGATTTTTTGGGCTCAACCAAAACGTATGTATCCAAAATTGACTTTTTGAAATTGAAACTGAATAAGTATATTGTTGACAAAACCAAATAAAAAGTTTCTAAACAGTAACACTAGTTTCTTTGTACCCAAACGTACCTAGAATTTTTATTTATATATATTTCTTTCAAATGAAATGAATGAACATTGGGAAACTAAGTATAAGCAAGCTATCATATTGAAGAAAGCTCTTTTAAAACTTCTTTGGTGAAAATCAATTAACAATTTCCATTAACATTTTTGGTAAGCTACAGAACTTTGGTTATTTTGGGTTAACAATGAGATTTCTATGCCAGTAGCATGGTGTTTTTGGAGAAAATAAGTTCTTAGTCCAGTCTAGATTGAAAAATGTATAAATAACCCTATGAAAAACTCAAATCTCTCACCAAATAATTAGGTTGACAGTGTTAAAAGGAAGGTTGAAAAATCATTTCACCATTACTGTTGATATCAGGGACTATCAGGATTATTTGGTGGAGTACATCAAGTTCATGAACAAAGAGTCTTAGAGCACACTAAAGGTTTAAATGAGAAATTTCACTTTTGTTATTGTAGCTTTGCTAATTAAACAAATAAAATTAGCAATTATCTTTGAGGTATCCTTGATCACATCTGTTTACTGAAATTCCAAAAGATATATATATATATATATACTTTGATTAAATTATAAAACTCCATGGTATCAACCTGCAATCAAGCCATATCGACCAAGCAACCACCATGTTTTAGTAAAGATAGTGCTAACTACTGTGGATAGAGGGTGTCATTAGCTGTTAATCTAAATTTTTTAGACCGGAGCCACTACTTTTTCATTCAAGTAGCTCCAAATTTGTCCTCACTAGGGTGAGTTGAACCTGTTATAGACCCATTGCTTCACAGAAAATCTGAAAGTACCAGGGATTAAACACGGGACCTCTGGAACTGTATCCAGGAACTCTGACCACTAGACCCCAGAGGTTGTCCCGGTTAAATTATAGATAAACAAAAATGAATCGAATAAATACCTTGAACAGTTATAAGCACAATGCTACCTTAAGAGAGCAATTAATTTAAATTCACCATATTAATGGCAGCAGAGAAAATATCCAAATGTTAGATATTAACCTAAGTTAAAAGCTATATAAATAATTTGGAAGGGCTCTTCTTAATATACCAGAGCAGCAAGCACATATTATCTTTAAGTGTAAAACACAAGAAAAAGTCCCCGTCTCCCTATCCTAACACCAGATGAGTTGTTGCTAGGACCCCTACTTGTCACCGATAAATAAACAGTTGGCCAAACAACACTCAGAGAAAGCAGGTAGTCATCCTTAGAGTATATATAGTATGTTAAAAACTTGTTTTTATACAAAAATCAGTAAATGCATAACTTTTATAAAAAGACCTATGTTATGAATTATGGCACTTTATATTTGTTAACAAAACAATCGATTAACCAATAATTTTATTTTATTTAGTGAAATGTGTTTAAATTGACTCAAAATAAAACAAAACTTAAAAATACTTCATTTAGTATCATTAGGAGAGTGAAAACTGATTGTGGTATAAAGTAACACATGCCTGCTGGTGTTAAATATACCGGTGCGCCTATTCAAGGGTTAAAGTGGGAGTGTAGGGAATGAGAGTTAGGGGTAGTATTTTTGCAATTTTTATATTAAAACCTTTGGGCCAAAATAAATAAAATTAATTCAAATTAAGAGTTTAATTTTCTTGACATGGTGAGTATCTGTCAAGGATGTCAAAGAATTTAATGACAACTTTTTTAATTCATTTCAGCATGTGAAGAAAATTAAACTATGTTTCTACTGGAGCAATTTTTATTTATTTCGGCAAAAAAAATGCTTTGCTATAAAAACTGTAAAAGTTCCGCCCATAACTCATGTACCCTACACTCCCATCTTAAGTTATTCAGTGAGAGCCTAATGGAAGTGTTCAGTGCCCTAGAAGGTGTAGTAGGTATCCAAATGTTGGTGGTGTTGTCAAGAGCACCAGCCTCACCATAAACATATCTAACACGCTTTTTACCGCCCCTGGGCTGTTTGCAGTAGCAGGAGCGTTATCACCCTTCCACTAAAGTAGCCTATAAGACCCAAAGGTGTCCGAACAAGATTTACCAGATAGATGATCAATCAACGCTACCAACCCTTCCAGTTATTCCCAACCAAGATTGGCATGTTAAACTTGATACACACACTTATTAGATCCCAGGATCATAAAATTTCTTACAGCATAATAAGTACAATTAATCATTATTTAATACATAACACAAGTCAATGCTCATTGATTTTGCATAATATCAAGACTAAGAAAATTAAAATTCTACTGGGAATAAAACTAGCAACAAAAGGTGGTTGAACAACGTTTTAAGGCCTAGCACCCATACACTACTGCCAAATATAGACGCCAATACATTTAAAATTGTCTCTGCCCTTCAGAAATTTAGAGGCTGATGGCCACTTAAAAACTGTACTTGCTATCAAATTGTATGAAAATACTAAGATTTATGAAAGTTTAAGCCTGCCAAACTGTTCCAATTTAGAGCTTATCTGTTAACCGAAAGTTTTAAATCAACATAAAATGGTAAAATGTTATTTTCTAATTGTGTGCATCTTTTCCATCATCAACCCATTTATAGTTTGAAATGCAGGATACAAACATTAACTCGGTAAGAATGGGTAAAATGGCTATAAATAGTATGGTCAGCAAAACTACAATTCAATAGATCTGTACTTTAGTTTGTTTAGATGTACAAAACAATCTTGTGTACTAGTTAATAAAACCAGACCCAACAAGTTAACATTATATGTGTATAGAGGCTATAGGTGAAATGTTTTTGTGCACAAAAATCTTTATAGGCTGATTTTATCTCAACTATCTGAAGAATTACTTAAAAGATATTGTTTGAAATGTTTTTGTGTATGAAAATCTTTGTATAGGCTAATTTTATCTGGACTATCTTAAAAATTACTTAAAGATATATATTTCATCATGTAAAATACAATTATAATAAAAATAAAACCAGAAATTAGGTTCTAGATTAAAATAGTACTGGACTAAATGTTCATTTTGTATTATTAGTGATTTAACTTGATCTCAATTACCCTTGAAAAATTATTAATATAGAACATTTACTAACACCTAATGAAGCGCAGTGTCATGCGCAGAGAATAAACTTCATAGCATTTATTTAGCAATTGTTTATATAACAATATTAAAACATTACTCAATCCTATATATGGCAATGCATCCAAATGGGAAAGTGTTAATATGTTGACTTGTTAAACAACTTTAGAAAAATTTCTTCTCGCTCTTTGAGGTAAATAGCATTATGCATGGAAGAAGGTACAGGAAAGAAGAATAGAAATAAATAAAAGGAAATAAACAAAATATGACTTTTACAATAAAAAGAATACAGTAAACACTGTACATGGATAACATTGGACAAAGAGGTGATGGCTGCCCCAGAATTCTTGAAAAGTGAGTTCAAAGTGCAACACAACCTCCTAGAAGAATTGAACAAAATAGGGGGGAAAGTAAATTGGTAAAGAATGAAAGACACATAAGTAGGAACATATAAAAGGAAAGGTTAACATGAAGGACAAATACAGAAAATGTAACGGAAATGGTGTGAATATATTGTAAATAACTCTTCAAGGAAAACCTATTT
Organism: Timema cristinae; assembly: GCA_039000515.1. NCBI lineage: Eukaryota > Metazoa > Arthropoda > Insecta > Phasmatodea > Timematidae > Timema > Timema cristinae. Next base: position 88,573,960 of record JBCFYV010011172.1, read on the forward strand.
TCACTCTCTGAGGTACATAATATTATACAAGGAAGAAGGTTCAGGATTTTAAATTGTATGCTTTGGGGAATAAATTTGTATTTACTTCTCTTCTGTGAACTCCATTGTTGTTGAAGTTGTTGTTGGAGTTGTAGCTGTTTGGCACCACCACCTGTGTTCCCCAGAGCCGAATTCAAGCCCAAGTTGAAAGTAGGGTGCATCATTAAAGGCGCCATCGTACTGTGAAGTGGATGGTAGGTAACAAAATATTAAGAAAATTAAAAAAAAAACATTTTTCATTATTCATCCCAAAAAAATTGTTAATTTACTTCAATAATAGGACAGCATTTACTCTTTGTACATCCATCAATGTTGATACAAAATGTCCACACACCTCAAAATAAATCAAGTTGTGAACAATAAATAATAGCCTACCATTTTTAACTCACAAAACTTTTTTCTGAGGTAATAAAGTTCCATATAATTTAACTTTATGTGGGCAGAGAAGCATATTTTCATGCTCTACTCATGCTAATACCCATGCCACATTATAAATAAAAACTATTAGTAAGATAGCAACAAATACTTTTTATAAAACTATTAGCATGCATTAATTATGTAAACATTGTGACATCAAGGGTTATGCATGGGTTGTAGCTTGACAGGAGCATAATAGTAAATTGTTTCCTCTCATTCAGTTTCAAAATTGCCCTTTAAGGCTAACATTTGTAATTACATTATTTTGTATGTGGTTGTTCAAATTATTACTAAAGGGGAGGGAACAGTCATGTCAACCCTTGCAACAGCCCATGAGCTACCCCTGACCACCCTACAAGTAAAATGTACATTAGGCAACAGTGAAATAAGTTTACAGATAGCCCTACTCTTTTTAAAACAAATGTATAACATTTATTTTTAAATAAGGGTATTACTTACTTACCCTATGGCATTAGGAACTTGAATGTTCATTGCCACATTCATTTACAAAAGTACACCACTTATCCCTCTACATTGAGCTAGTTCTATCCAATACACCTTATTACCTCATATTCTTCTCTTTAGCTAGTTCTATCCAGTCCACCTCATTAAACTATATCTCTCTCTTGAGCTAGTTTTATCCAGTCTACCTCATTACATCATATCCCTATCTTGAGCTAGTTCTATCCAGCCTACCTCATTACATCGTATCTCCTTCAGATCTATTCTAATGTTATCCTCCCATCTGCAACTATCTCTGCCAAATGGTTTCTTCCCATTGAGTTTACCAATCAATACTCTGAACACAGTTCTAGTTTCTTCCATTTGAACTGCATGTCCTGTCCACCGTAATACATGAGACTTGATTATCCTAATAATGTATTGTGATTAGTACAGTATGTGTAACTCATTATTATGTAATCTCCTCCACTACCCAGTATCGTCATCCCTTTTTTGAGCAAATATTTCCTAATTACCTTACTTTTGAACATTTTCACACCTATAAAACAACAGGTAAACTAATGTTTTTTTATATGCTGAGTTTTACATGCCTTGAACGCAGGTGAGATGTCAACAACTTACTGAAAAAGTAATAGCATGCATTACTTGACTGTATTCTTTTCCTAATTTATATTTTAATATCATTATTGTTAGTTAAAATTGTTCCTAAATATTTAAACTCATTAACAATGTCAAATGATATAGTGTTTGAAGTAATCTCTAAATTATCCTACTCAATTTGGGTTCTAGATAAGGGTATTAGCTCCACTAAATGTATAATGTAAATATAATATATTATGTGTTTTAAAAAACAAGATATTTTCATTAAACTACTTTTGACAAATATTTCTCAACACAAGCTCTTCCAGAATATTAAAACACCACTTTTGACAAATATTTCAACACAAGCTCTACCAGAATACTAAAACGTCAAGTTCTGGTTAAGCTGAACATTCACAGATCATTTGGTTAACATATCCTTCACACCCAACCTAATAAAAATAAAACATAATCCCTAGAACTAGATACTAATCACACCAACTGGGGGACCTCTAGTAAGGGAAAGAACCAATAATTTTTTTACAGTTATGATTCCAAAGCCAGGTTGAGATTTTAAAACTATTGATAGAGTAGAACTAGATATGACCATGTAGGATAGGTTTTCTGGAAGAACATTTACAATTACTGTGGTGGCCATTATATTGACAGCTTTGTAATTAATTGTATGTAATAAGGAATCCAAAATATAAATTATTAGAGATAAAGAAAAATCAGGAAGTGATGAGAGGTAAACTATCAGTGATTCCAGCCACCTAATGCAAAGTCGGGCGTACAGGCACACATCAAACTGTGTTAAAATTATCTGCACAGTACAAATTGTAAGCTTTGGTCTCCAAATATTTTTCTTCGTGAAATCATTGCTACACTATTTTTCAGAACAATAAAAAGAGGAAATGTTTTAAAAATTGTTTATTTTATTTATAAATATTTGAATACTATTATTTATTGTGTATAAGGAATGGGGAGAAGAGGCAAGTGGGGTCAAATTTCCGTCTATGACTTGTTTTCTTCTAGTCTGCCAAACTCAGGCTGCCAAACTCAACAAACGTTTAAATAAATGATATAAAAAGGTGTTAAATTATATGTATTTAAAATCTTGCAGTAGGCCTATGAACGTAGTTTCAGTCATCTCACTAAGTATTTTTTTAACTAAAAGTGAATGTGTTAGGGATGAGGAAGGTTGAATTTAGAAGAATTGTACATGCATCTGCATGGGGTGGAAAACCATTTAGGAGAAACTTTCCTCAGTTCACCCGACCAGTATTCCAACTATGATCTCCCCACTCTCTGCAGTCTAGTCTATTGCGAGAGTTAAGCCTCAGGCAGCCACCAATGCAGGCAAAAACAAAATATTAAACAAACTTGTTTATCTATGGTAAACTGAAACTAGTCCTAAAAGTGTTACTTGTTTATCACCATTATCATTACTTTTTATTTTACATATGGTCTGCCATGTTTGCTGCATTATGCAAAGTGGCCCATCAGACAGGAAAGGCTGGTGATAAAGGACTGAAAGCAGCGAACCTGGTGTTGAAGGAGTCAAGCTGGCAAAAGGAGTGCAACCATTTTAACTTGGAGGTTGGGTGTCTGGGTATATTATTTGTCTGTGGCCTAGGCATATAAAATTATATATGTTCAAAAAATAGGACATGTCCAAAGAAAAGAGGTAATATCCAGGGAAAAGCAGATGTATGGTAGCCCAGCCTAAAATGGAAGTAGTAGACCAACAAATCAACAGCAGGTTGGCATCTTCATTTTCTAAATGAAGTATTGTTTTACATAAAAGGCTTTACTAGATGAAAGTAGAAATCTAGATGATACCGTCATTGCATTTAAAACTAAAATGAAATTGTTGACAAGCCCCAGGATGAAAAGACCAAATAATTTGTCAAGAAAAGGACCCTCATACAGGCGAGAAGAAAAAATGTATAGTGCAGGCTCGTTACATGTTTGTCCATTTGTCAGAGGCGCATAAAATACCCCCAAATAAAAGTAGGCCTCACCAGCATTACCAAGTTCTCAATGCTAAGCCCAAAGCACTGCAAACTATTTGAGAAAATGCCTCATAACATATGTTTCTTGTTCATATCATGAACAGTGATCTAAATGAATCTACAAAGTTAAAAGATGAGTTTTATTGTTTTATCAAACAGATAGTATGTGATAGTTTATACAAAGACATGCTATCATGTAGGGATAACCTAAATAAATTTGTATCATAAAGAGACATTAGTGAAATAACATCAATGGCAAAAGACAGGAGGCCATGTGGAAAGGGTAGAGAATATTAGTAGTATTTGAATGTTTCAATGAGTTACAGTCTCAGCTGAAAGTATTTTATAAGCCTCATCCGCACTGGGCAAACATGTCCAGGGAACATCGTTTGTCGGAATTTCACCAAACATTGTGATGTTTGCAGAACAATATTTGGTGTTCAGTTGTGTGGATGCCTCAACAAATAAAACTGAGTGTAGTGGTGGGAGAAGGCGGCAGCCATTTTGTTCAATGGAATTATCCGCTCTGTGGGTGAACTTTTCCTAAGGTCAGCTGCAGATGACTCTGAAATAGCCAAGCTTGTGGTGTTATTTTGTGTTTTTTTGGTGTCTTGTTTTGTAATTAGGTACTATGTGTTTACTTGTGTGCTTTTAATTTACTTGTTAGCAATGAGTAAGGATTTGTGGACCTATTAAGAACAGTGAATTTAATATAAATATACAAATCCAACAGTTTGCTGTGGAATACCTTTTTTTTATTGAAGCATGTAGGCCTACAAAAGGAATGATGGCTGTGGGCATTGCTTCAAAGCTAGGTACTACGTTGTAGACGTAAAAAAAAAAAGACATCCTACTATCTCAATTAAGAAGAGAGAAGATTATGCTGAGACTAAGTCTAGGATGGGTACTCATGAAAATAATCTATAGAAATTGCAGTTTTTTCGGATGGAGCCTCATTCAAGCAGAGGGTCTTGTTTGCCAATTTAAAACATTTTCAAAATAAATATGAATCAGGCCTACAAATTTCGTGGAATTTTTTTGCCACTTCACATGGCAAGGGGGTTGTTGATGGTATTGGAAGCACCATAAAAAGATCAGTTTGACATCAAGTGCGGTCTAGAAAAGAAAATGTTTCAAATGCAGAAGAATTTGCTCTTATAACACTAATTAAAAACTCCAAACTGAATATAAAATGAATTGATAAGAAGGGAATAGAGGAGATCACAAATGTTTCCTCGGGTAGTGTGGGAAAAGGTCTCAGCCATGTTTCAAACTGCCAGTTTATACACCATGTTAAACCATAAGTCAAACTTCATGTTCCAATTCACTGATGAAAAAATATAATTGAAAATGAAAGTGAAATCAAATAAATTATGATTACGAACCCCAAATATTATTTATTCAAGTAGACAAGTAGGTTGTTGTTAATATGAAGAGGAAAAATGTCCAGGTGTTGTGACTAAAGTTATAAATATAAAGAACAATGATTTTGAAATAAATGTGATGCAATTGTCAAAAACGGGATCATATTAAAAACGGCCGCAACAGTGTGATGCATCTCCATGTAGGGTTGGCTAACATGTGTGGTAATGAAATAAATAGTTGTCTGCTTCCCATCATGCCCCATCCTAATTGACTATTGATAACACAGCCCAACAACAAATACAACAACAAAAATATTTGGTGCTTTGGAAGTTAGAGCTATTCTTGAGTATATTTGACCCACTGATTCCAAAAATAGCATCAGTTTTACCCTATCAAATATAGTTTTAGAGATACAGCATATCCACCTTTTATGCTTATGTGTGTTATATGCAGTATGTATGCAATAATTTCCAAATTATTAATCACACACACACACATATATATATATATATAATATATTATTATTACCATTTATGATTGTAAAGTCAGGAAATATAAAAGAATATAATCTTAATGTGATTTGATACCCTTCTTCTCTATGGAAAACAACCTAGTGTTCTGCAATAATATCAAGAGGGCTTCTTATGAAAATGGGTTTGCCAGAATACATGCCAATGATAGCTCCAAGCGGAGTTTAAAATGTGTTCTTTTACACAATGGCAACAGATATGGCTCAAATCCTATTGGTCATTCTACCTGTATGAAAGAGAAGTACGAGACAATCTCATTAGTCTTGGAAAAGATAAAATATCAAGATCAATGGGTGATTTGTGTAGACCTAAAGATGGTGAACTTTCTCCTTGGTCAGCAAAGTGGCTTCACAAAATATCCTTGCGTTTTATGTCTTTGGGACAGCAGAGCCAAACATGACCACTGGATAAGAAAAAAGTGGCCTTAGAGAAAAGAGATGGCAGGTGGAGAACAAAATGACATCAATGAACCTCTGGTTGACAAAGCCCAAATAATCCTGCTACCATTACTTATAGAGCTTGGACTGATGAAGCAATTTGTAAAGGCTTTGATTAAAGATGGTTTGTGCTTTCACTATTTATCAAGTTAATTCCCTAGACTGAGCATGGAAAAACTGAAAGCAGGGATTTTTGATGGTCCCCAGATAAGACAGCTAATAAGGGATTCACATTTCATAGATTCAATGAACAATATTGAGTCTTGTGCCTGGTTTCCGTTTGTTCTAGTTGTCAATAACGTTATTGGCAATCATAAGGCAGGCAACTACTCCAAATTAGTAGGGGATATGCTCTCCAATTTTAATAAGTTGGCTGTAATATGAATATCAAGATCCATTACCTGCACAGCCACTTAGATTGTTTTCCGGAAAACCTTGGTGATTTAAGTGAAGAGCAAGGAGAAAGATTTCACCAGGACTTAAAAACTATGGAAGACAGACACCAAAGAAGGTGGGATACCCAGATGATGGCAGAATACTGCTGGAACCTTCAGCAGGACTGTTTTGGTAGATCTCACTCTAGGAAGTCTTATAAAAGAACATTTGTATGTGTGTTGAATTACTGATAAAAAAATGTTTTATAATGATCTTTGGTTGAAATAAGTGGATTTAATAATGTGTGGTTGTTTTAATAGTATGTAATATTAATAGCATCAAAATATCTGATATGATGAATTGACTGATAAATAAATAGTTTCAAATGTTTTTGGGTTGAAATAAACTGAGTTAATATATGTGGTTGTATTGATAGTTAAAACTGATGCCATTTTTAGAATCAGCGGGTCAAATATACCAAAAAATAGGTCTAACGTTTAGGGCAGCAAAATGTGTGTTGGGCAGTGTAATCTTATTAATAGCCGATGTTCTTGACCAAGCAACTAGCAAGTAGCAACTTTCAATGAACAAAGTCGTGTTTTTATTCCAGCCCCCCCCCCCCCCCCCCCCGACCCTTACCTAGTTACGGACATAACATATTGGCAATGAGGAAAAGCCAAATATTATGTAACGTGTTCCAGGCTATTTGGAAGTCGGCTAATTCCATATCAAATCACACACTGTAAGATGGATCTTGTATTTTTTAAGAAATTTAGGGTGCTTAATGGTCCTATGGTGTAGTTCAAAAATACTAATTTCTAAGGTTTTATCATCATTATATGAAATGCTAAAGCTATGTAAAGTTTTTTATTTATGCTCAAAAATTGCTGTTGTGCTTTAGTGGGTCACCCAGTTGAGATATAGAGCTGGAGTAGTCTCTATTTAAAGGAGCTTTCAAATTATATGCAACACATAAGGGTTAATAGAATTATTATTTTTCAAAAATCTAACTCAATTTTTTCAAGTTTTCTGAAAAACAGACATTTTTAAAATTTCGAAAAAAATCTCAATTCTAGTACATACTATCTGTAACTATATAAAAAGTATTTTTGGGGGGATCATAAGATATGAGAGGTAACAACCTGTATACGTGTATACGCATAATAAAAATAAATCTGAGCCATCACCCCCCAACACATATTGTGTATCTCTTTGGATTTTTCTATTTCTTAAAGTAGTGAGCCTTTCTATCCGAATTATGTTGGGATCATAAAAACTTGTAGAAAATAAATACATGATTCAATATGGTTTCAAAATCAAAAATCACACACACACATATATATATATGCACACACAGTTATTAGTTCTATCATTAAAAAAAACTATAATTCACATGAATGTTTTAGTTCATGCCAGATCTACGCTTGTGGACACATTTTTAGTCTTTTCTTGAGCTAGTGAACTGATTAAAAGCTTGAAGAGCTTGTTGGACTTCCTGACCGGAGGGAGTTTATGTACGACCAGTTGGTGTTACAGGGTTCACTTTACACAGGACATATGTGGATGGAATCCATAGAACATCTGGATTTTTAGGGTAAGCAAATGAATAAGATTGACCAGATGGGTGAAGGAATTTTAACTTTACTTCATCGTCCTCTTCTTTTTTTGCTAAAACGTAGCCCAGCCACCAATTGCCACTATAGAGTGCAATTACATTACCTCATATTTCACTGAAAACCAGTCTTCGTTCACATATTGACACAGTATGTTCAACTGATGTTTGAGTAAAAGAAAAAGGTTTGACCAAAATTTTTGTTTCACTTGAAGGTATGAAAGCATGTAGTTTTTGAGTGCCAGAAATAGTTTGTGCTTTGCTGAATCAATCTGTAAAAATTGGTTAGTTGCAATGAACTCTTCCTGTGTAACAAATGTAAAGTCAATTTTTAAAATGTTTTCTTTCGCCCATTCATAGAGTTGTCACTGTGGTCATTATTTGGTCCTCGTATGGTCTTTTGAGACTTGCTCTAGCTGCCAACCTTTTCACGCCCCCCCCCCCCCCCCCAACACTATAACATGCCCCTTCACCATGAGCTGTAGCAGAAAAATGCCACTCAGCTTCAATGTTGAAATATGTTTTATGATTACATAAATTCAAAAAATTCTTATTTTTATATTGCACAGCAGAGCCGTCAGAAAAATAAAATATTATTTTGGGTAATTTCTCAAATCTGCTCTTCAAAAAGTCAGAGTTTTTGTTGAAACAAATACACAGTTGCAGTATTGTGTTAGAGAGACTCTGATGTTTTAAAATATACAACAAATGGATGCACTGTAGCTTGATTGCTGGTCCAATGATTGAACTTTACTTCATCTTGTGCAACAAAAGAATAGTTTTCTGAAAAATTGCACACAAAAGCAATTTCTGAAGCTGACAAATTTTCTTTGAAATGATTCATAAACAAACTTAGTTGTTTATCTATGAAGTCATAGCGAAGTAAAACAGAAACTTTATCACAAAATAGGTCGACTAATTCAGCAAAAGTTTTTGCAATATTTCTAAAGTACATCTATATACATTCATCCACTGGCGAAAAGTTATTAGAGTCTCGATCAAAATTTTTTCAAAAGCATTTTCTAGTAAATTTTGGATTACTTGAATTCCAGGGTAGGATACACAGTTACCCAAGTAACAGTCAATTGATACTGGATTGCATACTATCTTTACAGGGACATATTTGTAATTTTTGATCTCACCATTAGTGATGGATGGTAACTTGGCATTTTCAGTCATGAATTTGATATTCTGATTTATGGTACACACACAAACTGCGTGTGTACCACTTTGGCCAGCTAGAACAAAATTATTTGGTCGTTACTCCGCAAATTTTGAAAATGCCACATTTACATTTGAATATTCAATATCACTGTCAGATGATTCTGCATTGACCAGAAGTTTGCGCTTTACAGCAGTATTAATTCTTTTAACTTTTCCTGTAGAATATCGTTTAGATTGTGCTTGGAAAAATTAACATTATAGCAAGGAATGCTTATATGGGGGTATAAAGTTATTGTGGCAAGAAATTTAGTAAACAGTTGTTAGATGAATTACATTAAAGTAACCTTGGAATAATTAAAATTAAATCTTTAGCCAGATCTTATATTTGATGGCCTAATATTGAACAGGACATTGAACGAATGGTCAACAGTTGTGCAACATGTCTCTTGAAAGACAAAATTCATCAAAGAATATGTTACATGTTTGGAACTATCCAAATAAGCCAGGGTCTAGGTTAGATGTAGATTGTATGCGTCCATTCAAATCTAAGATGTAACTTGTTATAATAGATGCATATACTAAATGGTTGGAAATGTTAGAGGTATCATCAACGGCAGCAGGTTAAACCATTGCTCATTTAAGACAAATCTTTGCGAGGTTTTATTTACCTGACCATATTGTAAGTGACAATGGACCACCATTTACGTCACACAAATTTAAGTTATTTTTAAAAATGAAAATGGTATTATGATGTTGCCTACCTGGAAATTCATAAGCTTTTTTTGCGAAGCGGGTTTCATCTAACTTGACGCACCTTAACAGTCTAAGCACTATCACACTTAAATGCCAATGTACAAAACATAAAGGTAAGAAAATGAAACGTTTACCCTGAGATGGCTCTTGTCTATTTGCTTATAACCCTTTACCTTTGATGAGTTTACAAGGTCACTTTAATATTTGCGCCTTGAAAACATTGAAGTGCTTTTTAATTTTACCTTTTTCTTGTTTCCTATCTAGATAAACATATGCTTCCACCGACTTTTAATCTGCATCCTGCCAGTAATATTCCTACAAGCCATTTTCGTGACCAAGTCTATTAGTAGAGAATTTGTAAAAAATATGTTTACAAAAAACTACTTAAGGCAATTGGCCCTTTTCATTTGGCATGAAAATGCAGAGCCATAGTAACAAACGGCAATCTTCAAGAATATAAGCATGTTGATTAAGTTATACTTTTTATATACACACTTCCTCTATAATTAAGTGATCAAATATCAATAATTTTGAAATTTTTCAATAGAAAATTGTCAGATAAATAGCAAAAAGTAAGAAAATATAGCACCTGATAAACATTGATACATTATCTTATAAGAGGTGTTGAAAATATTACTATAAAAATTTCACTTGTTCTCGAGAAAACTGAGATTTCCAAACATATGATTTTTCCACAAGACCTGTCCGGTAGTTAGTGCCATCTACGGTTTCCATGATTCATCTGTTTTTGTTGACAAGGAAGGATACTTTGGTCGGTTGTGAAGCCACGCCATGCCTTTCACCCTCCCGCCCACCATCCCACAAAATAGGTTTTAGACCTGCACTCGACAGGGTCAAGGGCCTTAAAGATAAAAATAATAATTTTGTGACACTGTAGGACCATTTGTAGAGTTAGACCTATTTAAGAATGTATGGTTTTGTTTCAATTTTAGACCTATATCTTTAAAACTCTTGAGTAAAACATAAATTTATTAACATGGGAAATCCTATCTTGACTGGCCGTGACATCACAGGTAGTAAACATCCTTAAGCATAATTTAACACCTCAATACCATTTTCAAAGTAACGGCTTAGCAGAAAATGCAGTAAGATTTGTAAAAAATAAATTAATGATTGCTATTTATGAACAGAGAAATATGGGAGTAGCTTTAAGTAGATTTCTGTTTGATTATAGGAACTAAGTACATAGTACAACAAATTAAACACCATCAAATTACTGTTTAATAGACAACTTAGAAATAGGCTAAATTTGCTATGTTCTAATGTAAACTAAAGTGTAGAACAAAATCAGAGAAAACAGGTTAAATATGCAAAGGGATGAAAAACTTGTGAACTAATTTCAAAACAAACAGGTACAGAGACTATCGAGCAAAAAATAAATGGATTGAAGGGGTTGTGTCACAATTGAGTCTGGTAGCCTAATTAAGTCAGATTAGGGGCGGTAACATGGAAAGGTCATATTGACCTATTAATTAGTATACAGTCTTCTCCTGAAGATAAAGTGGAAGAGATAAAACCTAGCACTAGAAAGCCATATTCCTCAGAGGTAGATCCAAAACCTAATATGTAAGGTTTGACATCTACTAAAGTAACTAGGGGTGACAATCACTCTCCATGCATCCCCAGGGTTGATTCTCATGAGGGGGACAGTAGTCCAAAATCACACCCACCTCTGAGCTAGCTGAAATCTCACTACATGTAAACGAGGAACCTAGGTATCCAACTAGGTGTAGAAAACCTGTAGTTGTATTGAATTTGTAAATAGCCTATTATATTATTGTATTATTTCATTGTGTATTATTATTAGTATTATTTAGCACCGCGTCTTACTACCTGTTCGGGTTATACGTTTTAATTACTAATTACGCTAATGGATTAGGAATTGGGAAGGTTTAATTAGAGGAAGTAAACCCACATTTGCGTGGAGGGAGAGTGGAAAACCATTTAGGAAAAACCACCCCCAGTTCACCCGACCGAGATTCGAACCTCGATCTCCCCGTCCTCAGCAGTCGAGCTCAATACGACTAGCGCGTTAGCTAACTACGCCACCGAGGCAGGTTATTTATTTCATTGTGACTATTTGAAATAGGTATTCTATATTTTATGTATTTTGATATATGTATTGTCAAGAAATTGTGAGGGAGGAATATGATGAAAATAGAAAACAATGTTTTACAAAAAGAGTGTAGACTGAACAGTTATACACATTTTCAACCCTTTACTGTTTTTGATTAAATCAATAATAACAGAGATAATTTTAACATTACAAACTAATTTTAGAAAATTCAGTGTTTTAGAAATTATTTTGTGTAGAAAACGGCAGAAGTATCTTCCATTAGTAAATGGTTTTAATTGATAATGTAATTTGTATTAAAATATACTACATATTCAATATGTTGATATACAAGAGCAAATTTTGTGTGTGAGGATTAAAAAATATAATGAAGTAATCTATTTTTCATGTTTTTTTTAGTTATATTACGATATTTTACATATAAAAACATAATGGTATTCATATAAATATAATGATTTTAGTCACAATATAATTGTTAATTACAATATAATAATACCATTATTTGTTCACACAGGTTGATTTATTATATTATATCACTCCAGATAATCTCCCTGGTTTTCACAGTCGTGGCACATGCACAGAGGTGTACACTTCATGGTAGCAAGTCCAAGCTTGCAGATCTTGAAAATGCATATTTTAAACAAGCAATAAACTAATTTGTTGCACATAAGTGCTGCCTGGGGTAAAGTCATTCAAACGGGGCTTCACCAATTGCCTTCTTTTTTCCAAGCCCACTTTTCCATATCACTTTTTCAGCCCTGTAAGAATCATCTCTTTCGAGCCTGTGCTCAACATTACCCTGCTTGATAAGAGGAATGCAGACCATGTTGATAAAGAACCGCTCTGGTGGGCAGGATTTATCAATCGTACGGCCTTTTTCCCTTTTTCGGTAAGAAGTTTCTTTAAACATTAATTTACTGTTGACTGTGAAGAATTTGTATGATAAAGAAGTACAACAAACACCTCTAATGTACTCATTTCTAAATCTATGCTTACTGGAACCTGTGACCAAGCTTGAAATGTAGGTAGGAAATGTGGTAAACTGTTAAATATTTCCCAAGCTGATTTCTTCCGCAGACCTTGAAAAAAGAAGATGTTAAGTCAGGACCTGTAAGTGCATGAAAAAATGGCAATGCTTCCTTTTCCTTCCCTAGTTTTTCATAAATATTGTGGACAGGAATATACCGAAAAGTTTTGCCTTTCCCAAAAGCTATCCATAGTTTCTCCAGTCGCAATTCTCCATACAATGCTATCGCAAGTGTAACAAAAGCTATATCAACAGTTCTGTTTATGACAGTTGTGTGTCCCTGTTTGAATGCTTCACAGGCGTGCAATACCATCTGGCTGTCAATCTTCTCATGATTACATGGTTGGAGTTCTGAGTGTTGAAAAGGGTTAGTACACATGATGTTACTTCCAAATGTGGCAATGACTTCCTTTGTTGTTAGTTTGCTTTATTACTGCTGATGCTACTCACAGACAATTCTGGACAGTAAACTGAAAATCTCTGATTTGTTTCTGTCCACAAATAAGAAACCTTTCCAGTTCTTAGGAATCGGCGTATGAGTAGTCACTCATTCTTGTACTCCTGTTCCACAAGCAATCCTTGTTTCATACTTCTCGATATTTGTCAAACACAATGTCTGTTGATTGTCTATCCATTATCAAAGAAATATACTGGCAAACTTCTCACCACAGTCTTGCAAGGTCTTAGCATCTCCAGGATTTATTATGTGGAACATTGCCGGTTCATCAATAATCCCAGCTGAAGCTTTAGACTTTTCTTAATCAAGATGTTCATATAGAGTTTATTAAAACAATGAGGGAGGCCTGATTTCAAGGTTTTATTAGTTTTCCACAGTCTGAAAGTGATGTTGGGAAGGTCTGGTTTTCATGCATAAAGATGATTTCCATGTTTGAGCATGTGTGCTGACATCCAATGTAGAATTTTGCAAAGAGACTTGCATCACTCTTTGCCTGGTTCAAAAGCACTTTAGCCATGTTTACATCCTTGTTTAATGGCTCATGGAACCGCATTAACTTGTTTTTCTTTATTGGTTCCTCAATTGGGACAAATATGTATTTTTCAAAATCTGAGAAACATATTCTGTAAACTTTACCTGGCCAATCTCCATTAGCTTAAACAGAAGTCTAATGGCATTTTCAGCTGACAATGTATTTCATTATTACATTACTGAGCCCACAAGTAGTATAAAAGGAGTTCCAGGTTTTAAAATTCCCTCACAAATTTTTTTTACATCCAGGAAAAACTTAAAAGTTGGAATGAGGGTTAAGTTTCATGGTGTCTATCAGAATGTTAATTATTAAGGATGTGCTTTTTGGCATCCCATGCAATCTTTACCAATTCTGGTACTGCCATCATCCATCGTCACAGTGCTTCTGGATTTTAAGTTAAGCCTATTGCCCCTCCATCTCCCTTTACAATGCAGTTTAGTTGTTCTTGAGCTTGGTCAAGGGCCATAGACAAGAAAGGCTTTCCAGTAATGTTTGCCATAAATTTACCATCCATAAAGTTTTTGTATATATCAGGGTTTAAATACATGGAAGGCTTTCCAACTCATGAAAGTGTACTAGAAGCCACCAAGCATAGTGAATATGATCAGATGTAAAAAAAAACATGATTGCATATTTTGTATATGTGTGATGATGTACAGTTCAAAGTTTGAAGTTCTCAATTTACACTTCACTTCACAACTGACGCTAGAAGCGCTCCTCTCTCACAACCTGGTGCAAGGGTTTAAATTTAAGGGAACCAAGTTTCAGTAAATATGTTGTCAAGAAATTTTATTTATTTAACAATGTATTTAATGAAATTTAAAAACCTCCTAGAAAATAGCTATTCTCAACTGGCATAGTGAGCTACAACTGGAGTTTCCTAAACAAAAAATTTCTAAAACACGAAATTTTCTAAAAAGTAATGTTTAGTTATTTAGGTTTTCCTGTTATTAAATTAATCAAAAAACTGTAAGGAGATTAAATGTGTAAAAAATTTTAACTACACTTTTTATTTAAAAGCTTTTATAAATCATCTATTTTAAAAGTTATGGTTAAAAACACATTTTTTGCCCACCATTTTGAACCAAGATGTCGGATAGTTGGGTCCTACCTCAAAAAAATGTTCTTTGATATACCTAGTACTTATCCTTTATCCATAAGTGTCCAATTGTAGGAAAATCGATGAGTTAACCACCCCACTAATGCAAACTTTCTAGGGTGAAAATGGATCTTAAATTAAGTTGGTTGTTTTTGGTTATCTTAAGATACCCCCCTTGGAAATGGTGGTGGTTATTTATGTTTAAATCAAGATCAAATAATTCAAAAACTACATTAGGTAGTCCTGTTTCCTTCAGCGAGGAAAAAAACTAAAAACTGATTAATGTAGATCAGCTAGTATTTATTTTTAACATGTGGTAGAAATAGTTCAACCAACTAGGTGGGTAAAAAATGTTTATGGTTCGTTTTGAGAAAATATTTTTCTTACAAACCAAAAAATCTTAACTTGCAGTGTTATTAATTCCATAAGACACACAACAGAGTCGGTCATTTAACTATTTTGATTGGTTGAGATTGGGCATGTATAGCATGTGGCGTGAGGCGAGCACATGTAAATTAATGAGATAGCGCCCACTAGAGAAGCGCTGAAGTGGGGTGGCATGTAGTGTGTGTCGCAACGGCATTCCCCTGCCTCCAGGCTCCAACATGTTTAAACTCGTATAGCGGCCTTATGGTGATCGCCACAGACCCGTCTCTGTGTATTGTACTGGAGTTGGTTACTGGACCATCATTTAGTTTGTCCTGAATTTCGTTTGTGAGATTTTCAATGCAGGATGATCCAAAGTTTAATATTAAGTTTGTATACACATAACTTATGACAACTTTGTATGGAAATAAGTATTCTCAAAACTAAGCCTTAAAAATGCTTTGTTAGGCCTATATAATAAATATAGCTTAATGTATAATGTTATTAGGCCACTCTGTGTGTTCAAATGATAAATTAAATTAGAGGAGATAATTAAGCTTAAATGAAACTAATATTTTTAAAAAAACCTATTAGTAACATACTCATTTTAGGATTTATCTTGCTACTGATGACTTGTGATTAATTTGGTAAACCTCTTCATTTCTAGCTTTAAAAATAAACATTGGTTTTCTTTCCATAGCAAAGAGCTAACTTAGTCGCAAACTTTTATAATGGAAAAAAAATTATACTACCATTCCCAACCAGACCAAAGTAAATGTGTGGATTTGAAAGCAAGTAAACAATTTCTAATCAACACACCTCTGTGGTGTAGTTGACTAATGCACTAGTTTCGTGTTGAGCTAGACTGCCGAGGATTGGAAGATCGAGGTTCAAATCTCAGGTGACTTGCCGATGGTTTTTCCTAAACTGTTTTCTACTTTTCCTTCACGCAAATGTGGGTTCACTTCCTCTAAATTCAATCTTCATATTTCTAATCTGTTAACATAATTAGTAGGGCCTACTAAAGCATATAACCTGAACAGGTAGTAAGACACAGTGTTAAATAAAAAATGTATAATCAAAATACTTCAAGATGAAAATGGGTGTAGAACACAGGCACCTGATTTTAGGGGAAAAAAAATTTGCAAAAAAAAAACAACTATCTAATTTGTGTTGTTAATTATTAAGACACATAAAAATTACTGATGCTAAAATATTTTGAAAGCTTATTTTTAAATTAGTTTATTTTATGGGATGAATTTTAAACACCTTTATTGTTGATTACTACTACACCTTCCACTACTTCGTTTCAAGATTTCCATCAAACGCTACAATTTCACAATTTTTTAATTTTGTTTATTTTAAGATTAGGTTGAAAAAAGTTAGCTTTGATTAATAGGTCCTATGTTACTTTATTTTTGTTTACTTTGGTTTATTTTATGTAGGCCTTGGACTAGGCTCTATTTTAAAAATGTTTTTTAGCTTTTTTTTATAAAGTTAGCGATTAGATTTAAATGTATTTTATGACTTGTTTTATTTTGCTTATTTTTAAATTGTATGTTGCTTTGAGAAGTTTTCAGAGTTTCTTTAGGTCCAATGTTTACTGTTTGTGAAAGTTTAAACAATTTTAGTGTTTCTTTGGGGTACTTACAGACTAGCGCACGTGCTTATTAATGTATCTTATGTTATCTTTCACATGAGCGAGGTGTCGGCTCTAGTGAGCCAGTTCACAGTTCTCTCGAGCTGGCTGCTTGCTCTGCCTACCACTAGCAGGATAGTGAATCTAATGTAGCCTTTCATGTACTAGTGCGAGTGAACTAAGGCTCGATACAGAAATAGTCTTGTTTCAAATTGCATGTGAAGGAAAAATACGTAGTTTTTGATGCAGACACTTATTTATTTCAGAGGAATTTATTTAAAATTAAATTTGTTCATTTAAATTTTAACTTAGATGTATGTTTAAAAAACCATCCCAACAAACCCAATACCTATTTTTCTGTCGGTGTTTACTCACCCTTAAAATTATACTATTTTTATTTGAGTCAGAAACTTGAATTTAGGAGGAAGACCCCTGACCTCACTAATAAAGTTTTGTCTATTTTAGTAAAATTACCTTAAGGGTAGGAAGAAATTTATAGTGTGTGACTAAAATGCCAAAGACGGGGAGATCAGGGTTCGATCCTGATCAGATTCACTATGGGTGGTTTTTTTCCTAAATGGTTTTCCACTACCCTTCCACACAAATATGGGTGCACTTCCTCTCAATTAAACCTTCCTAATCCCTAAACCATTAGTGTAACTGGTACACAAGTGTATAATCCGAACGGGTAGTAAGACACAGTGCTAAAAATACTCCCACTGATCTGAAACAATTTATGAATGAACTAATTTATTAGGTATTACAAAATTGCTAAGTGTGACAGCTAATCTCTCTAAAGCAACAGCAGGTAATTAGCCTAGTTCTGGCTTACAACACAAGATTTTTTAATACTAAACCTATGGTAATGATAAATTTGTGATTAATTCATTTACTATTTATATAATTTTTGGGGTGGGCCTATGTTATTATTTTCTTCTATACGTAAGCATTTATTAGTAGTTTTATTAAGTTTAGACTGCATTGTTTTAAGTTGGTTTTATAAATTAAATATATTTTTATTAATTATATTTTACCATGATTTATTTTTTATAATACCCTAGAATTTTTGACATTAAGAGTTTGTGAAAGTACATTGGGATTATCAAATGTGGTTTTAATAAGTCATACTCATGGAAGGTAATGATTATTTTCAATATTTTAGTGTATTGCAAAGTTAAAATTTGCTTTAGGCCCTATTTATATTATTTTAAATTCCTTTAAGTTTAAAAAAACATGTTCATGATTTGTTAAAATAATATTGGTATTAATTTACTTTTAGTGTTAGGCCTGAATGAATAATTTGATGTAGGTAATTCAAATTATTTAATAGGCTACTCTACACACTTGTAGGGGTGGAACAAACTATGATTTCTACTCATGTTATTATCTCTCTTCTGCAGCAAACAATTTGAAATCTTTTCAGTTAATTTAAATGTATTTTTGAAATGTAAAAATATGTTTTATGGTTAACATTGTCTTTTTTCAGTTCATAAAGGTTTATAAAAACGGCACCCACAATTTTATATTCCCCCCTCCCCTTTCTAATTTGAAATGAAAAAATTAAACATGATAGCCACTTCTGGTTCAAGCTTAGACGACAGATTGACCAACAAATATGTTTTTACCTTATCCAAGCCTATTGTGTTGAATCTTGGGCTTGAAGTAGCTCATATGACTGTCATGAACAGCCTTGATGTTCTTTTTGGCTAGTAATGTATAGTCAAGTATTCTAGATTGTAGTGAATATTAGATATGTATAAGTAGTTAGAATATGTAGTAGTAAGTATTTAGAATATGTAGTAGTAAGTAATTAGAATATGTAGTAGCCTACAGAAGATTATTTTACTATGCCTTATTTGTGAGTTTAAATTGATGTTAATGTTAAATAAAATGACAAAGATATCTCTTGAAATAGGTGAGTCAAGCTTTAATTTAATTAATTTTATTAATTAGGCCCTAATAGTGTAAATAGTTTGACATCAGTATTATTTAATGTGTTTAGTATTGTTTATAAGATTGTCTGGCGTTTAGAAAAAAATCATCAAATTGGGTGATTGTGTTTAATTATTAACCCAGTTGGATTAGCAATATTCAGTAATTAAAATGTATTTAGACATGAATAAAATAATGGTTAGGCCCTACATATTAATTAAAGTGGATTCAAAACACATTTGATTTCAAATTATTGGTCAATTATTGATTTAAAAAAAAGACAAGAAAGAAAATGTAGAAATTGGATTAACCCTGTTTAAAACTCTAATTATTAAATAGGGCCCAATAGCATTAATTAACAAGAAAATATAAAAGGATATTGCTGACCTAACCTAACAATTTACTAAAGTAAAAAAAGCATTTAAAAATTAAAAATAGTAGGCTAGAACTAGGTAAATTTAATATAATATTGCTGACCAGACCTTAACTTTCAATTTGTATAAATTAAAAAAAAAGCCTAAAAAAGCCTTTAAAAAAGAAAAATAATTTAGTATGTCTATGTCACTTAAGTTTTATTAAGAATAATGGTCTTTGCTTAGCAAAATAAAAAGACTAAAAAGTATCAGTTTAGTTTATAAAACTGATTAGGTTGGGGCCTAAGTGTTTTTAAAAAGAGCTTAAAAGTAAAAATATAAAATTGGACTATATTTATTTATTTGAGGGAACAAGTTTAATTTTAAGTTAAATGTAGGCTAGTATGACTAAGATTTTGTAATGTAGGTGTTCCATAATACATTTTGTATAAATAGAATAAGATTGTGTTAAGAGTAAGGTCTTTTAAAATAAAGTGGAAATGTTAGTTTGAGCTGTGGACGTTATGAAATAATTGTGTCAAAAAATACACCAGGTCCTAAGCCTTGTATTATAAAGTTCTTGTTGAGTAGGTACAACACACAAATTATTTTCCATAATATACTTATCCCCTAGCACAGTAAAAACTCGCCCTAAATAAACTAATGATTTTAGTCAATGACAATACACTTAAATAATTCAAAGATATTGAGCATTCATTCAAATACAAAACTTCGACATTACACCAATCTGTCAATATTTACAAAGAGGGTATAGAACCACACGCACCTGATTCATTGGCTACTGTCAAAATGCATGTATTTTAACAGAAATAATGTTCGTGCCCAAAGCTACACTAAAATTTGCCATTAAAAACCGTTTAAAATTTAGATAAAGGTTACTACCTGAAGCATCTGATGTGCCTTGAAACGGATCATTCATTTTTGGCCGCTTGTTTGGCGGACCATCGACGAGATGATCAGCCATATCTTGCTGTTTACAAAGCCGTCCCTACCAGCCTATACAATATCGTATTTAAAAGCCTTTAGAATCACAACACATGGTCCTGCAAAGCCTGAATTGCTTACTAAACTTCCTAATATTATTGTGCCAGAAGTTCGATATTCGATCCATTCCACTTTTAACATTTTAAAAATCCACAGTCCACGATTGAGCTTAATGAAGCTCCAAATTGGCGGATGAGCCTACATTGTACCTCTCTCCATCTTCCGACGGAACTCACACAATGATCCAAAAGTAAATCACTCAAAAAATTTCATGATGGGCTGTATTTTTAACACACACTGACAACGCAATATGACACAAAACACGTAAAGTCACTGATGAAGCTAAAATATCATCTTCAGAAGGGTTAAAATTACAGAAATTTATAAGATAATTTTGTAATTTCCTAGTGTCTCTGTTAGTCAAAATGGCGGCTGTTGATGAAAAGTTTTTCTACGCTTGTCAGAAAACTTCCGAGCACTAATATGCATTCGACACTCTCATTGGTAGATACTGTACATGTGACTAAACATATTGCTACTATTGGTTTACCATATTACTGACCAGTGTTTGTGACATCATTCTTCAAACCGAAGATAGCCGAAGTAAATTGGTAATACAGAAGGCAGTGAGAATAGTAAAAAACTAACAGTACAATTATAACTAAGATAGAAACTCAATCCATTTGGGATTTGTAAAAACAAAGAAGGAGAAACTGTATCATATATAAAAAAGATATTAGATCAAATTCCAAAAATGATTTAAGCAGTATAATTGTGTAAGCAAAACGCATCTAATAATAATAATAATAGTTAATAGCATAAAAGAAAAAAGATATACGAATATGGCTATTTTTTAGGCAAAGTGGTAGACAAAATTTAACTTAAATTGTTTTATATTTATAAATATCAATAAACTGCCTATAATATTCTAGAAATAGTATTAAAAGTACTCCATTTCAGGGTTGCTAGCAAGATCGAACTTTATTAAAATTTAAATTTTTAAACATTAAATTAAAATAGCTTAAGTGGTTCTTGTACTTTTAGAAAATATTTTATTTTCATTTAGTCTTGGTTGTATTAGTGGTACATGGACATTATAGTAAATCTACCTATAAGTGAAAAAAAAAAATCCCCTTTAATATTAATCAAACATATAGCAAATAAGATTTGATAGTAATAAACAAGTATGTATATATTAGAAGGCCAGAACATTAGACTAATAATATAGCCACTTAGGCTAGTCCTATCACCAAGAACATGAGACTAATAATATAGCAAATTAAATTGGTCCCATTACCACGAACATTCATCTAATAATATAACTACACAAGTTAGTTCTATTCAAACCTGAAGGAAGCATCAGACTTTTAGTAGAGCCTCCTTATCATACGCTTTGGTGATATGTACCATTTATAAGGTTGTATATAGTTAGCTACATGCACAATGCTTATACTTAGGTACTTACGATAAGGCATTAGGAACTCAAAAGGTTTAATATCGCACTTTCACCCGTAAAACAACTTACCCCCTTCGATAATTGTCTTAAAGTTTAATACTTTTCTATTTAAATTATCTTACTTTTTTATTTTTATATTATTATATTAAGGCCACTTTAGGCCAATATAAGCGATTATAAGGTTTTTTTTAATATCCCCTCCCCCATCCATTTGAGATAGTGGATTTTTAAACCATTAGGGTGCCAAATTTAATCTACCTATTGTGTATTATGAATCTAATGAGGTTGCTTTCAAGATCCCCACGAGGCCAGTTATAGTTTTTTTGTACGATGCATGTGTTTGTTCAACTAAATTATATATATATATATATATATATATATATATATATATATATATATAGTTGACGTTTTAATAAATAAAATTTTAAAAACTTACTTTTCAACTCTGAATTAGTGCCTTTAGCTAGCTTCCTCAGATTTCCAGATTTCATAGGGTGATATCTTTGGCCGGTTGCCGCTGTATCCTTAACCAAGCAAGAAAATGCCATTGGTCAGCTGCCTCTGTATACTTGTTCGTTCAAGATATCATACCTGGCTGGCTGCTTCAACGTTTCATTAGGCTCATCAAAGTTTCTTAATGAAACTTTACATGGCAGACGTAAAGGTGAGAGAATAAACCTAGGGAAGAAGACAGACAAGTTCACTGACGTCAGCTACTCCTCGACAAAATACTCTCTCTTACCTTTTCACTTATTACCACAACTTGCCCATTTCATCAATGCACCTGCTACTCAATACTCATCACCCCTCTCCAGCTACCTTCAAGACCTCTGGCAACTCCTCTCTTCCTTTACCCCCTGAAAGTACCTGGCCTAGAATTTTACAGACATCCTCAGACATTACTTCCTCAGACGAAGAAGAGAATATGTCACACAAGAAACATAGCATCTAATCAACTTGGCCTCCACTTCTCATCCCCTTCATCCATACACCCCTCCAATAACTCGACCCGAAACAACGTTGTGACATAAGCAGAAGGCAGAAAATGAAGAAATACATCAGCGAGTAATAGATCAACACATACTCAACTCCGAGAAACTTGAACGGAATGAAAGATTATTGGAATTATGTTGAGGGACAGCATTATAAAGAGCTTGCCATCTTGCATCAAAGAATAGCCTGTTGAACTATCTCCCATTCTTCCAATGTGCAGGGCTGGTCCTGGGCAATTTAGGGCCCCCAGCGCACAATAGATATGTGTTTATAAAAGATTAGAGCAGTACAATCATATAACAAATTAGATAATATTAATCAGACTAAACAAAAAATATATTAGGGTAGGTATATCTTATATGATCATGAAAATAAGACGAGCACGTGAGCTTGAACTAATTATTTAAAAATAAACTCTTGATTATCATATTATTTTGGGATTGAATCAAATAAATTAAATTAAATTTTCTAATTTAAAATTGAATATAAGTTTTGAAAAGTAAACATTAGTGAATATTTACCCCTTATGGGAGTAATTAGATAACGTAATAAACAAGGTGTACATTTAATGGAAAAATAATTTGTTTAACAATAAATAAATTTATTTAAAAAACAGAGATAATAAGAGTTAGATTTACAATAATATTACAAGATTATAAGTTTGAAGCTTGTTGCAAATAATTAGACTGTGAAATTTGATTGTCTGGCTGTAGCTACAAGGGCTGAGCTGGAGCCAGGATACAGGTAGGTGTTTTCTAAAGGAGAAAACAATTGAGTAGTTATTAACAAAAGGTATCGAACAAAATATACATGTAAATTATAATCAGTTAGCTTGACTGGGTGTTAAGACAATATTCTTAAAACACCTTGCATAATGAAAAACAATAGAATGATCTATACATAACAGTGGTCTATGGCTATCAAACAGGTGTCGATAAACAGGTACTATGGCTGGTTCTTTTCCCTATTAGTACTAACAGAGCATTCAAAAGTACAAAGCAAATCTAATTGCAATTACGCTGAGAGCAACACTAAAAATAATAGAGGCCTAAAAACAGGCAAGGACAAAGGGTATTATTTGCGTGGACCCCATTATGACACAAGTGGAGTTCCATGGGTTGCTCACCCAAGCTAATACCGAACGTAAAGCGTGACTACTTGACCAACTCAAAATATAGATCTCTATTAATCCAACTGTAATTTGAAAAACAGGACAGATAGCTTGGTTGTAGCCATACAAATATGAATGCACATGACGTGCATGGCGTCATGTGAGGTATTGACTCAGAATGAATAAATGGAACTAGTGGACGTTAGCAAGTCTATTACTAACACATTACTTCATTCGAAGCCAAAGGCTCATAATGTAAATACTGTAGCATAAGGATGCAGAGAAACATAGTCGCTAGGACTGATGTACAAATTCTAATACTAGTCATAATAGACTTGTCCTTCAGACTGGAGTACACAATATTTAACTAATAAAATAAACCTTTTTAAATTTTAAAATCAACAAGACTTTAAATTGATTAACTGTTGACTTGAAATAATATAAACTATCAAAACAAATGAAAATCATCTCCGACTACAGATACTAAACAAACAGGATATAAAATATGTATAAGTACACATTGCCTAGTTTTACAACAAAACTAGACTCTAAATCATAAGGACTTAACGATGTTGCCAGGATACTTAAGTATTTGAAGTATATCCTCCTGTCCAGCGCGGTGGTGGATCTCACGGCCAACACTTCATGGTTGCCGTTTCCTTCGTTGATTTACGTTGTAGAAGTTCCTCCTTCGACGCTAGGTTGTAGTAGAATGGGTATAATGTGAACCTGAGAAGCAGCCTTATATACTCTACAATCAGCTTTGAACGAAACAAAAAAAAGGGTGATAAACTCAGAAATATAGAAACGGAGAGAGACGGATGAAGGCGGGGGGAAGGCAAAAAGATGTAGGAGGAGCCGCTTGCGGGAAAGGGGAAAACATGGTTCCTTGGACTGCCGCTAGTCTTATCTGACGGGAAGTGGGTCACTGGTGCGATTTGAATCTACCCTTCTTTCTTCGTCATGTGTAGTTATTATAGCACGTGTGGCTGCAGTAGGCCGTTATCATTGAATAGTTTTTCTTGTCTAACATGTGGTGAACAAAATCCAAGAACATCTTGAAATGGTGAGTAGATATTAAAGCATCTTCTATTTAAATATATCTGGTTTGATTATATTCTTTATCCTCAGCTATTATTTTTATGAGAATTTGTGATATAGACGTCCTTTAACTATATTTTCTTGTAGGTAGCATGGCAAATCTATGTAAATTTATCCGACATCATCCAATTGCAAAAGGTATGCGATAACGTATTTTATTCATAAATATGATAATGTTAATCCTCTTCTTTGATATCTGCTACAGTATTTATCAAAAGGCAATATATTTTTAATCCTCTCATAATCACCCTGCCATTACACATTAGCGTAAGTGCGTATAGCCCGAACGGGTAGTAAGACACGGTGCTAATGATAATAATAATATTTTTTGAAAGACCACGTGTTTCAATTTAGCGAAACACGTGATTGTATCTGTCTGCATCTAGTCAGGAAAAATAAACTTTGAGGTAGATTACTTTTAAATATGTTAATATGATTTATTTATTTCTTTTCTATTGTCGGAAATTATCAAAATATTGATATTTAATTGTAGCTGTCCAATCTGGCTGATTGACATGCTACAAATTCAAATAAAATTGTAGTTACCTTAATTTGCCAGAAAGCGTGATAAATAATAGTCAAGGAGCTGCTGGGGAAGAACAGTATTTATTTTATTTGGCATATTGAAAATAAAAGATATACAAATAATATTACAAATGCCAAGGTACCGCCCAAGGCAAACCAAGTCGAAGATATGTAGTTAAATCTAACATATAATAAATATTACTAGAATTCAATATAAACATATTGTTTAATAAATATGCTCGACAAGTTAAGTTTAAAGTGACTGCCATCAAGGATAGTCAATAATAAGATACGACTCAAAGGTCAAAATGAGAATTGAACTCTATTTATTATATACAGTCACCTTGTGACAATAATTTGTACTATTATAATGTCTTTTTAGATAAAGTAACAACTTCCCAATATAATAAGACCACTGCTTAACGGCTAAGGTATTTTGGACTGGACAATTAAACTCCCCAACTGACGAAATATCAGCATCATTTATTAAGAGCCTTACACACATGTGCTAATAATACCTACTCTAAAGTAATTGAAGTTTAGGTACATAATAAATGCTATTCTTGGAAGGATCTTACAATCCAAACAATGCCAAGTTTAATTAGAGCAGTAATAAAAAAAGATATGGGCTCATCCCAAACAAGTGTTTAAAGACATTAAGTGATAAGAAATAGATCAATGAAACCAAATTATTCCACTTTCCCATAAAATCTAATGTAATTCAGTGCTCTAGAAGATACAAAGCGCTACGCTAAAGTTTAACAGCGTGCTTCTCGCCCAATAAAACATTAATATACAAAGCAATAATTTTAATAAGCATGTCACTTATAGTCACAGTCCTTGATTCCCACATTTTTAAATGTAAATTTAGACTATCAAGGAATTATTTACTCACATAAAACCTATTTGTTTTACCACCACAGCATAACATAAGTTCGAAAGAGTTAAAGATAGAGCACATATCTGAAACTTAAAGTGCTTGGTTCTCACATAACTATATGTTAATTTAAACTGTGTAAGTAAAACATACTCAAAAACAGTGGCGACTCGTGTATAGGCACTTCGGAACTGCAGCACCCCCTATTTCCACTTGATATTATCGATAACATTTAATATAATGAGTCCTTTTACTTTAATTAATTTTGTAGAACAAAATATATTCCTTAAGATTAATGTCAGTACTTGAGTAGCAATCCCCCCCGTTTATGAAAAAGATACAAAATCTTTGTATGGAACTGTGAGCTTCAGAGTGCCCGCAAAGTGGTGTTTAAATGTTTTGCGCATGCGCACATCGAAAGGGGTGGGGGAAAAGGCTGGACTTCAATGTAGAGAGAGCACTGTTGCTCTCGCAGTGCCGGCTCTGGCGTGATGGTGGAAGGAAGTGTTTGTTTACTCAGCGGGTGTTGGCTTAAAAACAGTGTACCTTATTCTTTAATGTGATAAAATGTAGAAGAGTGTATGATTAGACTATTGTTCTGCTTCCAGCTATTCTATACGATTAATTTTTTTTTCGGTTCTTTTATTTAACAGAAAAACTAAATGAGCTTGCAGTACTTTCAATGTAGAAAAATGTCCTCTATTGTCATTCAGAGATCAAGGAGAAAATTATTAAACTTTTGGCGCAAATTAAAAAAAGAAGAATGGATTTCATTTTTAAATGAATAGATCAAGCTTGAAATGTAACAATTTAAGTTAAAGTAAGTAAAAAAGTTTGGTTTTTTTTGCCAAGATTTTATCAAGTTCCTGAATAAATGTTATTTTTATAAAAAAAAAATTCCTTTTACACAATTTTAAAACAAAGACTAAACATTTTCTGGAGCAACACACCCACTAATTTTAGCTACGAGCCACCACTGCTCAAAATATTCCCAACAAACATAGCTGCTTATCAGATAGTTGGCAAGAGCGTAAATAGATGCAAGCCGCCGAGTGGCGAAACAGAAATTACGTTCCTTAGGAGAACGGAAGGTTCCCCTAGCAGGAAAAATACAAAAGGATACGTGGCTGCAAATCAACCATGATGATACCAAAAAAACCCATCCCGGAATACAAATTTAAATTAATAAGTTCAAAATTAATAATTGTGAAAGGTTCCCCATAATATAACCGAAATAGAATTTTGAAGAAACTAATTAAAGATAAGCTTAATTGCCACTCTCACCTAGTAAGCCAGTGATACAATGAATAACCATGTAAAAGAAAAATCACAATATATAGCCGACACAAATGCATGACATGCCCACAGAGAGAGGGAACAAGGGAGGGAAAACATGGAGTGGAAGATGGGAGACAAGCAGTGCTTAGGAAGGATTGCGGTGACTTCAGGAACTAGTAGAAACTCCTGGAACTATCCAGGTGGCGGAAAGGAAACTAAACTGGTGGTGTTGCCGTCACTCGTTTGTTTCTGGGCGGGGCTTTCGTAACGAGCGGACCGTTGGAGCATATCTCCGTTTAGTCAGTGGGATTGAGTTCTAGGGAGAGGATCTCGCGGCATATGTGCTCCAGTGTTTATGTTCAGCAAGGCAGAGGGTGAGTGGTCTCCCATTTTATTGAGCTTGTTCTTATTTTTGTAACATCGTTACGAAATTTTAAATCATTTATTCACATAGATATTTTGAAAATCCACAATTGAGAAATTAGAAAACTACAAGTGATTTGGACAGATGGTTGTTTAAATATTTCGGTCTAAGGCTTAGCTTGTATTTCAAAAGGGTAGTTCGCCCTCTCAAGATGGCATTACCATAATGTAAGCTTGGATAAAGAGGGTAATTAGAAGAATATATTTCATTTTCAATATAACCAACACTATATTGTTCAAAAGAAAAATACCTGTTATTATATAGCACTATATACTATAAGTCAAAAGTTTGAAACCAATAAAACATTTTCCAGGGCTTTGTTGTTCTATCCTTGCGTGCATCCACCGTTTAGTGCTTAACATTATCTACAGGTGTACCGATGCGGGTACCGATTAATCATAATAGAGCGATTATTTGTGCACCAGCAATCAATCATATTCGGTAATTATCATGCTGATTAATCTGTAATTTTTCTTAATATTCAAAATTTGTAGCACAATCAACACGGACGAATAAAGATAAACACACGTAACGTGTGGGCCTGATTTTAATAGACGATCATGTTTACAACATTACAGTCAACAATAATTATAATAAAGGCAGACGCTCGACGTGGCCTCAGGAGAGAAGAAGAGACGAAAAATGGGGCCTCAGGAGAGGTGGAGAAACGAGCTATGTAGCTTCAGGAGGATACAAGTGATGAGTGACTAGGCTTCAGGAGGGGAGAATAAATGCATGACGTGGCCTTGGGAGGAAAGGAGTTACGAGCGACATGGCCTCAGGATGAAAGGAGGGACAGGCGATGAGGCATTGGGAAGGGAGGTGAGACTAGCGACGTGGCCTCAGGAGGACAAGACAGACAAGCAACGAGGATTAAGAAGGGAGGAAGATGAGCAGCTTGGACTCGAGAAAGGAGGAGTTGATAAGCGACATAGCCTGGGGAAGGGAGCGGAAAAAATTACAGACATTAATCGAACAGCCGATGCTGTTGTAATTAAATTCATTTTACTGCTCTCATATTTTTTCTATCTTTTTATTTATCTATTTATTTAAATGATTTAAAAAAAGGGTTAGCTTTGGGGTCCCTGTGGATGCATTACTCCCATGTGCCAAGAACCGGCCCTGCTAATGTGTAAGTTCCACATATAACATCATCAAAATACACGCAAACTCCCACAATGTTCCTAAAGTATTTTTGATTTTTGAAGTTAGACTTCTTTAGGCACGTTATGAAAAAAATGATGAGAGTGAAATTTTAAGATGCGCGCGCATCACTGTAAAACAAAAGTAACAGGTTGAAGGTAAACCGCTCACTAAGTCTCGAAAAGAAAAGCTACCAACAAAATAGAAATAGAACCTCTGTTAGTCGCGTATGTTGGTACGCTCATAGAGAAATGTATACTATGTTATTCCTTTCTCTATGGTACGCTCGTCGCCTCTGATCACTGTTTTCATTTATATAATATTTATCCACATGTTTCTATTTTCTACATTCACAACACGTGTTTTAGTTTCATACAAGTGCGAATTATATATGTGCTAATAAATTATATTCAGTAGTGATTTAAATTGAATATTTTGATTAATATTATTTACTATTCGTAAATATTAGTGAAAAAAATTGTGCTTATAGACTTTTTCAAGTGCTCCAATATAATTTAGGTTAACTATTCGTATGTATTATTTATTGATATAAATTAAAATATTATTATTTAACATAATTAATACTAAATATTATCATATTATTGTAATTAATTATTTCCATGCAATTAAAAACTATTTTTTAATGATGCCAAAGAAGTATAACTTCTCGCGCGCGTACATAAGTACACACACCCATTTTTTTTTTAAGTACTTAGGAAGCACACTTAGCCCAAATGGGGTACGAACAAACCAATAGAAGGGTGCTGAATGTACTGCCATGTACTCAACTTGAATTGAATCGAAAAAAAAAAGTAATATATAACTTTCTTGCAAATATCGTATGTAGTAAGAATTTTGTTACTTAGTTAATAAAATAGGTTCATTTTCTTGAAATTTTCTTTTATAACATTATATTTTCGTTACTATATCTAGGTATTTGGCAGGGTCCAATATATGCGTAGCAGGTTACTCTTTAGTTCCAGTGATCAGCTATTGATTTTTTTAAAAAAGCGCTAGTATTTCTCCTTATTAGCAAGCACGTAGCTAAAATATTGTGTAAAATTTGAACCAAAAAGCTCAAACTTTTTTGTTTAGGTGATATGGGTACCAGAGAAAATAACTAATAGCTTAAGAAAATAATCTTATTATTAATAAGCACATCAACTACAATAATTATTTGCTAATGATTGTAAATACATTTAAATTTGTTAGTAACAAAAATATTTATATTCTATTTACATAAATTAACTCTGTTCACAGTAGTGGGGGAGATTTATACACATTGATTGTAATTTATTTAAATCGTAGGAAAACTATTATAGATAACACATAATAGAGCATTAGTTTCCAACCTTTAGCATGGTTTAATATCTTTTTTGGTGCCTGGGAGTATTATGAAATCTTGATTGCCTATAAGCGTTAAAATCCTGGTTTTAATTTATTATTTTTACTGCAGCCACACATATCCTAATTTAATTACGGTGTTGGGCATGCTAACTTTAAAGTAAAAATACACTTATTTTCTTAGTGTAAGAAGTGGAAATAATTTAGGAAAAATCACTAAATCTTAATATTGAACTCCCCGTCACCGACAAACAAAACCAAACGAGCGTGACTTTAAGTCTATTAGTCCACCGATACTTATGTTACTTACTTACTCTATGGTATTAGAAAATCGAAAGTTCATTGCTGCACTTACAAAAGTACTTCACCTATATTTGTCTTGAGCTAACTCCACCTAGTCCACCGCATTACACCCTATCTTGTTTAGATTATTTCTAATGTTATCCTCGCATCTGCGTCTAGGTCTTACCAACGGTTTCTTCCGATTGGTTCAGTACCCTGAACAAGGTTCCAGAATCTCCCGTTCACACTGCATGTCATACCCACCGTAATCTACGAGACTAGATGATTATAACAATATCCTGCCATTATTACAGGGTATGTAACTCATCATTATATAACCTCATCAACTCCCCAATAGCTTAATCCATTTGAGGATCAAATATATTTATAGGCAAATAGTTTTGGAACATCCTAAATTTGTTTTCTTCGTGTAGGGAAAGAGACCACGTTTCACACCCAAAAAGAACAACTGATAAAATTATTATTTTGCATATTCTGAGTTTTACATTCCTGGATTGCAGGTGAGTTGACTATAACTTATTGATCGAGCATGCATTTTCCAACTGTAATCTTTTCCTACTTTCCAATCTAATATAGTTTTTGCTAGTTAAGTTTGTTCCTAAATGTTTAAACTCATGTATCATGTCAAATGATATGTTGTTCGCAGTAATATATAAATCATCGTCCCCAGTCTATGATCTTTGTGTGATTATATATTTAGTCTTTTCAACGTTCAATTCTAAATCTATCGCCTTTCTAGCCTCTAGTAGAATGTCCGCATTTCTTGCAAAAGGTCCTTTACTTTTGCCCAAAAAAGATAAATCATCTCCGTATCTTATTAGCTGCATTGTATTGTTTACTGTCAACCCTTTCCTGTTCTCTTGCATTACCCTAGTACTCTAAGGCTAGATTAAAAGGTTTTGGGGTTAGTGTATCAACGTGACTCAAGTTAGCCCACCACATTGCTGTTTTTTTTTTGTCTAATCGTTTGTGCTCTATTTGTGCTCATATGTGCACGAACATGAACATTTGTGGTCTAAAATTATAAAATCTAAAGAACAATTAATATGGTGGGCTAACTTGAGTCGTCCCTATACCATAACCTATAGAAAAATTGAGTTCAAGCTGACCCGCCACATTTTTAAATAGCAATGTAACAAAATCTTCCAGAAGGAAATTTCTACTTCCGTTCTAAATGGCTGTTTATCCTACAAAAATATTATATATATGATAGTAATCTGGTACGAAATAAAACCTGACAAATGGGAATTATTCCTAAAAACAGAGTTTAATAGATACTGTACTTCCTACAAACCTATAACCTAAACTATAATTTGAACGTAAGACTTTTACACAAAGCATGTCATTCAAACAAATATAATACAGTTTTTAGTTAACTTGTTTCAATCATTGTAGTTATCAAACTTTCAACAAAATATGATTTCTGAAAGCAATATACAAAATATGAGCCAACTTAAAAAAAAAATGGTAATATAATAATACTTTCTACCAGCTTATATCCTAAGTATTAGTTGTAATGTATGTCAACTACACAAAGTTTGTCATTCAACAAATGTAATCAAGTCTTAAGATCATGAACTACCAAATAACGCAGCCATCTTTGACTCGGGAAGGCTTTATACTACCAATATTACGTATGCCTGTATCATGATCCCTTAAATATCCACGCAATTATATTTGTTATTGGCTGTTATAGCAGCATCTAAATATAATATTATATTTTGGTTATAATCCCTCTCTGGAAGGCATTATTTTTTATCAGAATTGTATAAAAGTATTTTTGTAAGCTAAATGGCCTTCTAGAATGGTATTAGAGATTTATTTTGGAAGGTCTTTTATCCTACCAAAATATTACTATATGATAGAATTTTGGTACGATGTAAGGCCTTTAAAATGGAATTCCTTCCAAAACCATTGTAAGTATGAACTTATTTATGGAATAAACTCACGAGTTTTTTATTTAACAATCACACATATTGATGTATTTAATATATTCATACAAATTAGTGAAGGATGTCAAAATCTCACTTTGTCTTTAATATGTGTAAGAGAAACAGATATACCCGATAGTTTTTGATAAATGTTTTTCCGGGCGTCCATCAATTTGTGTATATTGATAAGTAGGATCTGTGATAAGGAATATCATAGTCGTGGTCTTTGAGAAATAATATTATTTTACTATTTTAATCTAAGACTTAAGTTCAAATCATAGTCATTATTTATAATAAAATTATTAAATAATGATACGAATTCAATCCAGTCAAGGAGAATTACCTGATGTATCTGAAGAAAAGAAAAAGGTTCGAGATGTTGTCATTACTAATGTTGCAAGTTTTGTGATACTTGTTGCTCTAATTAGAGTAGGTAAGTAATATAAAAGCTTACTTATTTAAAAAAATAGCTATCACACATTGTGGCCCGTCTACAACCAAACGCACCCGCTTGTCGGACTCGCAACTACGCAATAACGTAATTTTGTCTGTCTACAATAGCTTACGCAAACACAATCGTATGTCGGAACTGTCGGACCAGCTTGTCGGGAGGAGATGAACAATGTCCATCTCTTGCGTTTATGTAGTTGTGTTGGCTTGCGTTCAGCCAATCAAAAAACAAATATGGATGGACTACTAAAATCAAATAATTTGAAGTTATTTGGTCTATGACAAAAACGCTTGGAAATGTATAGTAATGAATACAGGATTTCCTTTAAAGGCCAGTCTACAACCAACATACCCGCTTGTCGGACTCGCAACTACACAATCGCAAATGCACTCGTAATTAGGCTTTTATTAAATACAAAATAGACTGTCTACAATGAAAAGTCGTAAAACGTAATTTCAACCAATAGGAACAAACATCAATGATGACTATAAAAGTCAAATTCATATTAATGTTTTCAAATAAGAAATAAATATTTAAAACATATTTAACTGGATAAATACACATCATTTTAATTGGAAATCCTGTATTCATTACTATACATTTCCAATCGTTTTTGTAATAGACCAATTAACTTAAAAAAATTTGATTTTAGTAGTCCATCCATATTTGTTTTTTGATTGGCTAAACGCAAGCCAACGCAACTACATAAACGCAAGAGATGGACAATGTTCATCTTCTCCCGACACGCTGGTCCGACAGTTCCGACATATGATTGTGTTTGCGTAAGCTATTGTAGACAGACAAAATTACGTTATTGCGTAGTTGCGAGTCTGACAAGCGGGTGCGTTTGGTTGTAGACGGGCCATAAGACAGACTATGTTGATTAATAAAATACATTTTTGTCAATTATTATAAAGTAATTCAGGTTGTCTTGCACAAATTGCATGGCAGTCACTTCAAGCTTTTTCAATATTCTCCATATTCATACTGTTCTTGTGATTCTTTTATTTTGTGCACTTTTCCAATATCGCAAATCGGTTGGGCTGTATCCGAATAGTCAAGTACACTTGATATTGCATCAGCCAAACAGATTCTTTGTACCGGTAATAAAACAACACCAGCAATAAAAAAAAAAAAAATCAACATTTTCACTTATTCTTTGTTTGATAATTTTAGTTAAAATAACAATTTTGTATTATAAATTATTCTATAATTTTAAAGGAAGATAAATGAAAACATATATTTAGAAAATGAAAACCATTTCACTTAGGCTACTATCTTTGATGCATTCATTTCTATTAGCACATAGGCTAGATGCTCATTTATTTATCCACTGGCACCTGTAGTTGATAACAGTCCTTAAGAAAGTTACCCGCCTTGGTGGCAATGTTAGCTAAAGCGCTAGTTTTGTGTTGAGCTATACTGCCGAGGACGGGGAGATCGAGGTTTGAATATCGCTCAGGTGAACTGGGGGTGGTTTTTCCTAAATGGTTTTCCACTTTCCTTCCACACAAATGTGGATTCACTTCCTCTATATCAAACCTTCCAAATTTCTAACCCATCTAGCAAAATTAGTACTTAAGCATATAACCCGAACAGGTAGTAAGACGTAGTGTTAAGTATTATTAATATTAGGTCTACTTAAGAAAGTTAAAGTTGATTTAACATTTAAGCTTTATGTAGACTTATGGATCAGTACTCTGTGGATAAATAAATCTGGTATTTTAGAGTCAATCTCTTATGCAGTATGGACCTTAAAGATACATAGTAGGTAAAGGAATCTGGATTCAATCTGTTTTAACAGACTACATACCTTACGAGTACAGAGTATCTAAACCTGGGTTTAGAATCCAACTGGGTAGCAGCATCATACTTTATTCTTTATCTTCCAAATGCATCTCTGGTTTTTCTAAAAATTTACCACTTGGGTTTGGGGTTTATTTTTTAGATTTCCTTTAAAAAAATATATCGAAATTAATTTTTAAAGCCATTTTTGGTAGCCATGGATCAAGAACATCAAATAGTAGAGTGATTGAATGAAATGAAGAAAGTGATGAATGTGATAATTCAGAGGAGTCTGGTGTGGATGAATTGAACAATAGCAGTCATGGCAGTGAAAGTGAACAGTCTGCTGAAGAAGCCGATCATCCACCTATACTTGGGCTAAAATATGTTGGTCGAGATATCCTTACTGTGTGGCATATTCATCCACCTAATCAGCATAGGCGTAGACCACGAAAAAACATAATTAACCACCCTCCAGGAATGAAAGCGGTTGGTAGAAATGCCAAGTCAATTTAAGAGGTGTGGTTACTGTTTTTTCCAGATCTTGTCATTGAGGTGATAACTAACTAACTATCCATACAAACAACCTTCTGAGAATCATGAGAGAAAACTACAGTTGGGAATCTGATGTAGTTGAAACAAATTCTGAAGAAATAAGAGTGCTCATAGGCTTGCTGTATATGGCTGGTTTGCTGAAGTTGCCACACCAAAATGTAGAAGATTTATGGGTGACTGTTGGAACCGTACCCCGAGTTATTTCGCCTTCTAATGAGCTATAAGAGGTTTTACCTGCTATCAAGACCCCTGAGATTCAATGATGCAACTACTAGAGAAGCAAGGAGGGCCTTAGATAAACTTGCTCCAATAAGACAGGTTTCCGATGGTTTCATGGAATGATGCTTGGAAAAATAGTGTTGGGGAAAACGTCACTGTCGACGAAATGCTAGAATCTTTCAGAGGAAGGTGTTCTTTTAGGCAATTTATGCCTAAAAACCTGCAAAATATGGATTGAAAACATTTGCCATGGTTGATGCTAGATTATTCTACACAAGTAAATTAGAGATGTATTGCGGTACCCAACCGAATGGTCCTCTTCATGTGGACAACAGGCCAAGTAGTGTTGTAAATAGAATGAGAACCCATACAAGGTTCTGGTTGCAATGTGACGATGGATAATTGATTTTCATTGGTGGCTGTTGTTAATGAATCGGTTTGAGGAAAAAAATCTGATGGTCATTGCAAATATAAGGAAAAACAAAAGGGAAATACCCAGTGAAATAGTAAACACCAGGCCTCGACCGGCCCATAGTAGTTTGTTTGCAACTGGAGAGAATTCAAGGTTAGTATCTTATGTTCCTAAAAAATATCATAATGTCATTTTCATTTCCAGTATGCATAATTCTGATAAAATTGACCAGAATAAACCAAGTGTCATAACTTTCTACAACCTCGTAAAGGGAGGAGTTGACATTGTAGCCAAGTTGAAGTCCGATTATACAGTTGCAAGAATTTCATTCCAATCGCCTCTCCGAGTTGTTTCCTTAATACTTGACATTGGTGCCACAAATGCTCAAATTATACTACATTGTAACACAACATAAAAAATTACACGAAGAAAGTTTCTGAAGAGTTTGGCTCTTAACTTACCAGGATTCATATGGCAGTTGGAGCTTCTTGTAACGACCTGCATAAGGATCTACGGATTGGAATTAGAAAATACCTTGGACTGAAAAATTAAGAATAGAGACCATTCGAAAAACAGAAAAACTATAGTGAGGTGCTTTAACTGCGTGGTGCCAATCTGTGGAGAAAACACAATTACAATTTGCAGCTCATGTTAAGAAAAATTTATGAAAAATAAGAGGACTCTGATAGAAAAAAAATCCGTTGGTCATTTAATTTATAGTTTTTCAAGCAAATTTTCAAATTTCATGACTAATTATGTATTTTATTTATAATTTGTAATTTACAATATTTTAAGATAGAATTTGTATTCTTTTAAATTTGAACTGTATGCAAATTAATTTAAATAATTTTGTAAAAAAAAACATAAATTGAAAATATTTACATAAAACTTTAAAAAAAAATTAGATAGTAAAAATAACTTTGAAAAATATGGTAACTAAACGGCAACAAAACGGTGGTCTGTGGGTGAGCGTTGCACTTACTCGTCGACCAACGGCATTCATCTGGGAGGGGTCGACCAATGGTAGGTTAACTTAAACTAAATTTAAACCAGTCTTGTTTTGATTACTGTCTAACCTCAATACTGTCACAATGTAAGTGTTAACAAAATGCACAATATTATGAAAAGGGTTTGGACAAAATGTATCATAACACTTATGAAACATAACAAAAACAAAAAATGAGAATTTACAGAGCTACCACAAAACAAATGAACCTTTGTACTGGTACGCCTGATAACACTTTTACTGTGTCTAACATAAGGTTTGTATTTTTAGGTACTCTTAAGAGTTGATAAGATCTATAAAATTCATAGCTCTTGTAGCCTAATTATGTTTGTATATAAATACAGTAGAAACATACTTAATTCAAGAGGGGTCCATTGCTAAAAATATTCTTGCTATCTCTTGTTGGAGGACTTCATGATGAGCTATCACAGGTGTCATTTTGTGTCAAGTGATCCAATTAGAAAACCTCTAGCCTCTTGGATTTTTTTTTTACAAATTTGGCTCAACTAATGTACCGTAGCTTATCCCCCAAAATAGTATTAACATATGAATCTACATATTTTTATCTGCAGTAATTTTTAATTTACGGCCCTCTTGGATCTAAAAAAAAAGTAATAATTTTTCACTGACACACAAATTACAATGATAAATGATTAAACTCAAACTAAAAATTAGACAAGAACTCTGGGGAAGAAATATTTTGTAGCCTATTTTATAAGCTTTCATATGATACATTTAAACACCTTAGCTCAGTCGATAGCATGTCTGTATACTGATCTAAGGGTCTTGAGTTTGATTCCTGATATGGTTGAAAAATTTATAATTGGTGAAATGTGGGTTTACCCTATCACAGTGATGAATTAATGGCCTTGGACTGGATGTTGTGCCTGTCCTAGTCTTAAGTTATATTATAAAGATATGAAGCTACAATAAATAGGCTTAGCAAGTAGATAGTGGAAAATATAAGACTCAAATAAAAAACTGACTCAGGCCACAGGCTGGCAAAGTAATGGATGTAAAATATTATATGTAACATAACTAGTTTTGGGCAACTTTTAATTTCAAGGCCATAAAATGTTTGACCTTGAATATTTTTTTTTAAAACAACTGATTTTTAAACATTTTGTAAAGAATCCTACATGAACATATATATTTTAGTATTATTTGTGAAAAGTTTAACCATGGAACCCATGTGTTTGTCGATTTAAAAAAAATATTGTACAAAGGAAAAAACTGTTGTGTGAAAGGAATATTGTAGTTTTAATTTACAATTTTTAATTCCTCTGGACAAAAAACACTTTTTTTTCTTTGTTTAGAACAGTGCTATTATAATAGCATCCTAAAATAGGTTAACTAAATTAACTGGGGTTGGTGATTTAGAGGTAGGCAGCATAGGAAAACAACATATGACACATTAGTACAATATAAAATGGTTCTTGTAGAATAACTAAGCAGCCTACAGTCATGTCTGTACTATCAAGACACTGAGTCAGTACCGAGCTGTTTGAGTATTTCATGTTAAAACTGGCATAGCTTGTCATTTGTAGAATCGAGATTCAACAGCCAGCATTCAATTGTGCCTTGACTTTCATAGAGCGAATGTGCACTATGCAGACTGTATTATGTCATAAGTATTTATTTATAAATGTGTAGCCTCAGTTAATGTGTATAATAGTGATGTTCTGTGAGTACATATTCCACTATATGGCTAAATAATGAATAATAAACTATTTAATTTTTTTTATTATAGGTAGGCCTACTAATTAAATAAGTATTTAAAATTAAATTAACAAAAATCTTGATAAGGACAAATCAGGAAATGAGTGTCAACTTAGTAGGCCTATAAATAGAAAATTGTTAGAACAAGTGAA
Source organism: Timema cristinae (assembly GCA_039000515.1). NCBI lineage: Eukaryota > Metazoa > Arthropoda > Insecta > Phasmatodea > Timematidae > Timema > Timema cristinae. The sequence continues at coordinate 88,612,998 of JBCFYV010011172.1, forward strand.
TGATTTAGTTTATCTGAGCAGAATGTTTTGTAAAAATGGAAGGATGGATGATGAAATCGACAGAGTTATTGCAAAGAATGTACCTAGGTAGTATCATTGATAGAGGCAAAGATGGCCGTATATAAAAGTGTGTTAATGCCAACATTGTTTTATGGATGTGAAGCATGGGTTTGTCAAAGAAACATCAAGAACAAGGTGAAAGTAGTTGGAATGAGAAATTTAAGATATGTATGTGCAAAAACTTGTATGGACAATCAGTGGGTACTGAAGGAATGTGATTTGAAAGGTAATATATGAAGTAATTGTGAATGAAACATCTTACATTGATTTGGACATGTTGAGAGAATGAGTGTGAATTGAGTGATGAAGCAAATATATGAAGGTAGTGTGTGGATTAAAAAAGTAAGGGGTAGGCCATTTAAGACATGGCTAAATGTTGTAGAGGAATGTGTAGAAAAGAGAAACATTAAGAGTTTAAAGAATAAAAGAGCATGTATGACTCTGTGTATGGATGTTGTTGAAGTGAAGGGAGAATGCAAGGATAGGAACGTGTAGAGAAAATTAGTGAAGATGACTATCTTTTGCAAGGAAGAGATGGACGAAACTACCACGGTTCTTCAAAACTTTCTTGTGGGGATTCTTGAAGTTGTTAACATGATTGAGGGGACTGCTACAATGCTAATTTGCAGAAAGGTGCAATTATTTATAAACTTCCAGAAATTAACTTTTATTTTAAAGTTTTTTAATTATCTTCCTGAGTTACTTAACTCAAGCAGTTGCCCCTCCACCCCACTTAACCCCCACACCCGAGCTAACTTATTTGACCAATTTTTAGCATGCTAATATAATAGCACTGTTCCGAACTAAAAGAAAATAGTAGTCCTTGTCCAGAAAAATTGAAATAACAATTTCCCTTCTACAAAAATAGTTTTTCTTTGATAATTTTTTAAAATTGCCAAACACATGCTCCCATTGTGAAACTTTCCATAAATTATGCTAAAAGAAATAGCTTAATGTGTAATTTAAAAAAAAATCACTCTTTGAGAAATTCAAGGTCAAAAATTTTAGGGTATGCCCATGAAATTAAAAACTGTCCTCAACTAGTGCTATTAAGAATCATGTGAAAGCTTATAAAATAGGCCTAATCTACACTAATGTTTTTTCTCCAGCCTTTTCTATATAATTTAAATTTTGAGCAATAATTTATATTGTAATTAATTGCATTTTTACTGACTCCAACTCTGCCCAAAACTGCTTCAGACTCTTGACTCCACAGCCCTGGCTTGAATATTGGATAATTTGACATGAAATGACTCAAAGGTCGAACATTCTCCTCACAAACATATTTTGGTTATGGCCTTGTGGACTTACCTAGTCCCTAAATATGGTGCCTAAGACAATAGTAACCGACCTTGTGGTATAGTGGTCATTGCACCTGGATACTAACCTAGGGGTCCTGAGTTCAAGTCCTGGCTGGTGCCATGGGTATTTTTCCTGAAAGGGGAATAATCCCAATGGTCACCAGGGTTTGGTTAGCTAGGCTTAAGTTAGATTTAAGATCATTACTGGCTTCACATCTTCATAATCATTATCACATAATCTCATTGCTGATACAGCATGTAGACAACCTCCATAAATGTATCCTGGGAAACGTTCTGTACCACCACAGTGGCTAAAAGTCTACACACACGGGAAACCAAACTAGATATCATATATCTCCCACTCAAAGATGCCACACACTAAAAAAAAGACAATTTAGTGTTATTCAATTATTCATAATCATCATCATAATCATGAACTGTTTCCAGTCTGTGGCCGGGTCTCTTGAGTAAAATGTTTCCTTCTCCCTCTGTCCTTCCACCATTCTTCCTCCTGCAATCTCTTCTACTCACTTCCTTGGTCTTCTTTACGGTTTCTTCCCTACATACTTCTCTTCTTTGAATCCTCTCCCCTTCCATCCTCATTACGTGTTTGTACCATCGCATCCTAGCTTCCTCTACTATCTTATATACCCCCTATACCCCAACTCTTGACCTTATATCTTTATTCCAATCATATTTCTCTTGGTGACAGCTAGTATGCTCCTGAAAAACTTCATTCCCATGTCCTCCACTTTCCTTGTTTCTCTTACATCCAAAGTCCAAGTTTCCGCTGCGTACGTTAATATGGGTATGACTATAGAATACCTCTCCCTGCTGCCCTCGTCTCACTATATCTTCTCTGCTGCCCCCTTTAGTCTCATTCACACTAACCAGATACTTCACATTCTTTGTTTCTTTCAAGTCTACTCCATCCAGTTCTCTCAACTTTCTTGGCCTTGTTCTTTGTCTTGTCGTCACCATCACTTCATTTTTTGTCATACTAAATTTCAGACACACTTTTCCACCTCATTCCATTCTTGCAATTATTCCTGTACTTCCTCTTCATTTCCCCCATACCATCAAGTCATCTGCCAACACCATTGCTTTAATTTTCTCCTCACCAAATTTGCCTACTACTATAATCATAATCATTTCCATCACCAATATAAATAGTAATGGTGAGAGGAACTTCCCTGCTTAACTACATTTTTTAATTGGAACCACTCTATCAGTCTTTACACAACTCACATTATTATCATACATATTCCTTACTCTCATTACCACTCTTCTTTCTACTCCAGCCTCTTCTATTGCTTTTCATACTTTTTTTCTATCCACACTATCATAGCTTTTTCTACATCCATAAATTCTATTACCAGATCTTTTCAAAACTCATATCTCTTTTCCATCAACTGTCTAATTCTAAATCTTAAATATATTGTCAACCTCTTCTCTCCATCTTCCCTTCGACATTGACACATCAGACTTATTACTGGCCTCAGCAAAACTTCCTTCAAATTTATGGTTCAGGAATGCTTTCAACACTTCTGCGATTTGATATTTATAATAAAATGTTTTATTTTTGTTGCAGTTCCATATGCGCTGAAGCAGTTCCAATGAGTGTCGAGAAATATGGTGACAGAAATGAAGCTCATTTAAATTATTTGTTAGATGTCATTTTTTTTTATCAGGTCTCAAATGTGATTTTTGATCAAATGTTATATATAACTAGAATGTAAAATAAAATATAGAATGTGAATGAAAATATTTGAAACAAGTTATGTCTCTTTGTGCACTGCTTGTGTAGTCATTCAACTCTCCAACACTAAATTCTCTTAATTACAGCTATCCTACTTTTTTTTTCTCTTTGGGACATAACATAAGTGATTGAAGGAAAAATATATGTTGATTTAAAAAATGTGATGTTTGTGTGTCACTATCTACATCAAGCAATATACTCATTTTTAAAAATGAATGCCAATTTTGAATACCATTCACTTATGTACATATAATATAGAATCTTCATTGTGAACTTTTTTCATGTTAAAATACAATCATTTTATCAATTCATATTATATTCTTTAAATTGAGAAATTACACCTGAACATGGGGATCTAACCTGGGACCTAGTTGCCAACTATTTTACCCCTTAACTCAGCCATCTTCGATTTGGGAGGGCTTTAATACAATGACTAGTATATTATGTGGACAATATTTTATTATTCTTTCTGTACAGATATTATAAAAAAAATTGTGTTCAGCTTAGCCAATACATTGGTTACTTGATATTAAAAAAAATTGTTTGCAAAGTTGCAAAAAATTCAATAGTGACATAACACAAATATTGTAGTTGATAGTTGAAATAAAAAATAAACACATTGTTAAAATCCATTCAAAATAAATATAGGTAAAAATCTAGTCATTGGCTGTATTTAAAATTATTTTGAATGTTTTAAAACCAGAAAATAATTAAAAGCATACCTAAGGCAATTATGCTGTTTTCCTGATAATATAAAAATGTTTAGTCCAAATGTGTTAAGATTAAATAAAAAATGAGAAATTAGTCAACATTGAGGTAAACTTGACCACCCTTTTATTTATTTCAATTTTAGGAAATTGACTAGTCAAGAGCTAACCCAACGCCTTGCTAACAATATTAAGTGGGATTCTTGGAGACTAGGCGGTCCTAATAAAAAGTGGATTTGCAGCTTGTGGTATAAGTCCATTGTGTAAGGAAAGGCTCCTAAAAAGATCCTAAATGAGTTGACCATAATCCAATCTCAAATTGAAGAACCTAGATCTGCAAATGATGTATCAAATGCTCTTCTTACATATTTACAAAACCAGCGACATCAAGAGAGAAAAAAATGTTGTGCCAGGCCGTTCTGTAGTGTGTGACGACACCCTAGAAAAACTGGAAACAGTACCATCCACATCAAAAGGGGTTAAGAGAAAAGTTGAATTTGAAACTGATGAATAGATTTCAGATTCAGAAACAAGGGACTTTTAAACATGGGGAATGTATATTACAGATCAGAATGAATTTACAGTATAAGGAAAAAGGCTTGAAATGATATTCAGGCATTGGGTATTATGAAGGTAAAAAAAACAGCTAAGCATTATGTTGGCCAAATTTTAGACACTTCATCAGATAGACTAAAAGTTAAATCCTTGAAAAAGAAGGCTGAGATAATTAGGTTTATTTGGCCAGCTAAAGACACCTATTGATGTTCTAGACAAATCTGAAGTGAGAATTTTAACAAGGGACTTTGTATGAAATTTGCTGTAAATTTTGCTGGACTTAATGTCCAATAATATCATGGTGGAGTTTTCTAATCTTTTATAGGTTAAAAAACATAATTTATGATAAATTTTGTTATAATAATTTTTAAATTCGACTTTTCTTATTTATTTAAGCATTTATATGAGTATTGTGCTTTATATTAGACTTTATGTTGTCCTAATAGAAAATTTAAAAAAAATTCAAATAAACCATTATATTCGAGTTTTATAATATTTTTAAACTCTGGAGTCAAGTTTACCCCGATTGGGGTGAAACTTGGCCACCACAGGTTTTGAACATAAAACAATACAAAAAATAAAATAAAACACACCTCTTATTCTTATAATCTGTATCTACGTATTTTCATCTTCTGTAGAATTTTAATTTCTTGTAGTTTTTAAGTTATTGACCAAAGAAGTTAAAGATTGGTTATGTTTACCCCAGCTGACAGGTACGTTAATTTTTATTAAATGGGTTACGTGCAAGAAAAGACTCTAGCCATAACTTTGCCCAAATAAAGACATTATTATTATTACAAAATTGTGACAACTACAAAAGTGTATATTAGGTTGGTATAATAGACAAGCTATAATTGTAAAGTATGGCTATAACTGCATCTAAATATCATACTCTTTAAATTGAAAAATGATACTTGGACAGGGGAACTGAACCCAGGACCTTTGGCTTAGAACACTAATGCACTTATCATTAAGCTATCTAGGTGTCATTTTTGGAGGTAAAAATCTTGTTAACTAGTGTTATCAATAATTTTAGTAGAGACCTAAGGTGGAAACCTTTATTCCCGTCTAAACACCTTCACATTTTCTCTAGGTTTAAAACCCCTTACACCCCCACTTCTCTGTTTTGGCAAGTTCAGGTAGAAACTATTAGTTATATGATTTGAATATTCAGAGTTTCGAGCCGAGCCCGAAATATATACTCTGTATATTCATCTGGATAGGGACCAACAGATTTACGGGCTTGCAATCTCAAGCTTCTTGAAAAGGTTGTTTCTTTGCCTTGTATTGTGTGCTTGGACTGATTTACTTTTTTCTCTACTTGATGGGATGTTTTTTGTCTAATGTACAGTTGGAGAACCCAACAAAGAGGTAGTCATGCAAGATAGCCATTGGAATGTCAAGGTGAGTGAGTAGGTATTTAATTGCCTTGTTAGATTTTCTAGAAATTACCCGAATGCCTGATAAAAAGAAGCAATTACATTGGTGGCTGGTCCAGGCACAATCTTGGATGATGTGGATGTGGTCCCAAAGTGCTGATGAATTCTTGAATATGATGGAAAAATCTGTATTTCTGGTGGATTGTATTGTAAGCAGTCGATAACAGATGTATCCAACATTTTCAAATTCTCCAGAGGATATAATGTGGAAAATGGCTGGTCTTTCATAGTATCCAGACAATAGATTCACGTGTTATTTCCAATAGCAGTGGTATCTAGATGATCCACTATCGATGCAGAAGTAGATGGTCCGATGTCACCAATAACCTTCCAGTTATAAAAGAATTCTAGATCCATTGTATAAATAGCATCATAGATTAGAAACACAATTTTATAGATATAATTTTAGAAATAGATATCAATTGGAATGTCAAGATCAGCATGTGGGTAAACTGATTGTTGAATGGAAGAGTAGATAAAGAAGAAATAGAAAAGGGTAGGGCTGTTAGAACACAAATGAAAAAGTTCAAGACTATCAAGTAGAGCTTAATGCAAAAGTAAACTATGTACATTGATCTATCTTCTCTCTCTGGAGGTGGTCAGCACCAAATGAACTATATATTTACTCAAATTAAAAAACTTGAGTTCACAGACACCTAGAAACTATCTTTATCCTTCTCCCAGTCTTTCAAAGTTCTTTCACTTGCTGAACCTAAAGATAAACTTTCGATAGCATGAGTGAGCACACAATAGGTCATGTCCCCAGGATTTTGTTTGTCTGAGAATGTCAGATTGGGCAATTTTTGATTTTGCATAAGAAAGGATGATTTAAAATTTCACAAAAATAAATTACTTTCAATTCTAATATAAATAAAACTACTGATAGCTGCAGTCACACATTTCAATTTTTCTTTCATAGTGCAGTGAAATTAAAAGGAATCCAGATGGTGGACAGCTTGGCATGCGATTATTATTTAAGTTGTGGCTTCAAAAAGGTAAATTGCTGAATCACATTGGTAATATGTAATTAACAAAATATATAAAAATCATTCTTGCAACTTTATTTGTAATAATATATTTACATTCAAGTTGCGATTCAATCAAACAAATTATTACTTAACACTAATATGTAAAATATAACAAAACTAATATAGTAAACAATTTTTGATTTTATAAAATGTTTAATCACCTAAAAGGCTAACCCAATATTTATTAATTTATAATATAATATTGTATTTGGAAGAAGTTATAGAAAGGTGGATAGAAACATATAAAAGGGACAAACACAATGTTCTTTTCATTATAAATCCATAGAGTTCACAATTTATATTGCTGCCATTGGACAGAGGTAATGGTTGCCTCTTGAAGAAAATCGATCGTCACTGCCCAATCCTCTGACCTAGGTTTCATTCTATCGAAACTCATCAGGGAGTTGTGTGAAACGCGCATTAACTTCCTAAAAGAAGGAAAAAACACAAAAGGGAGAAAATGGAAAATTGTAAAGACTGATGGGAACATGTAAAAGGCATTTGTCCCTTTTGTTGGTTTCTATCAACCTTTACTATACTTTCTTCCGAATATAATACAATTACCTCATTAAGTAGAAATAGTTTTCCTTATAGAGATAATATCTCACTAGTTATTTCTATGTTTTAGTTGTAAAAATACAGCGGTCTAACAAAGTTTAAAGTCTTGCCTAGAACATTAGTACTATAAAAATAAATAATTTATGTGCATTTAAATGCACCTAAAGATTATGACAATTCACTATCTTAATTGCTTTCATATTTCTCTTCTTTTTTTTAAATTAATACTTTGTTGTATATTTTAGGGGTCTGCAAGCTCAATTTTTTTTTCTTTTTCCCACTCTGTATAAAGTTTGAGCGAGCTTGTAATAAAGCTACTAGGTATTGAGTTGAGCTTGGCTTTAAACCCTCTATAAATATATTCATACATACATACCTAATCATGCTGTTCACTTATGGGTTAGGCAAGAACCTGTTCATATATATATATATAAAAAAAAGCCCACTAATAACCCATCATCACTAACTTTCTCCACACTTCCCTATCCTTTCATACTCCCTCACTTCAACAATATCTAGAGAGTCACACATGCTCTTTTATTCTTAAAACTCCAAAAGTTTCTCGTTTACAAATTAGTCTACAGCATTTAGGCATGTCTTACATGGCCTGCCCCTTGCTTTTGATCCACACACTCTACCTTCATTTATTTTAAAAACTACTTAAATAAAACAGTAATGATATTTACAAGTTTCTAAAAGTTTTAAACCAAAATATTCATATTTGAAATGAAATAAAACATGTTTTAAATTACAAGAGCAAATATATATTTTTTTAAGTGAAAAAACATTGCAAACTGTATATTAAACAAAGCAACATCCGGCTCAAATTTACAGAGCCCATTCAACTTTCAATTTCAAACATGAGCTTCTATTGAAGGTATGGACTAGAGTTTGAAGTTTTGAGTACTCACAGGCCCCTAGTATATTTATCATTACAAACACTTTAAAACAAATGGAATTGTAAGCATGAGAACCCAACTGTTTGGAAAATAATATTGAGATAAAAAGTTACTTATAGTTCACCCACTCATGGATCAAATCCTGGCCTTAAGATCAAAGTTAGGTGCATTAGTTTTTGAAGAAAAATAATTTTTTAGCATAATTTGTACTTTGTAGACCCACAAGATACCGATAACAAATTCATACAAATAAATTTGGTTAATTGGACAGCAACCTGAATGAAGACATTTAATGATAGAAAACAATGGCACATGTGTGCCAATTTGAACACTTATGATATTTGTCATTCAGAGTATCTATGCTAACTAGTCTACACAATAATGCAGTGGAGCAATCAATATCCTTGCGCTGGTGCACAATTTTGGAAAACGACTCTCTCAAATTATAAGTTACATTTCTAACAGAGGAAACTAAAGATTAAGCTTTGTCATTCGGGTCTCCTAGTAATGCCAGATATTACCCTGTGCCAGGAAACTAATGTATCTTCTACATTTTAATAGGCTAGCTTCACACTTCCATTTCTAAAGAGGTTCAAAAACTTGTCGCACCAAGCATTGACCGAATCTGCTCAAAGGAGAGCCAGAATGTCAAGGACCATGGAGCCATCCTGATCCATACAGGCAGAAAACCCTTATAAAGCGCAAATATACCTTCGTTCTCAACAGTTTTGACAAGACAATCTATCGACGACTTGTACACCAGACCACTGCAAGAAGAAACATTACATGGTTAGAACCTAGAAGAGCTCAAACACACACAAGAGAGTTGCCAGATATCCTTAAAAAAAAGTTTTTTAATAAAAATTGATGGACAACCATATTTTACATAAAATTGTGACAGTTTCTTTATTTGAGTTAATAATAAGTGTAACAAAACTATGATTAATTGTATCTATGTTTAAACGATACTCAACAAATATGTGGAGTATAAAGGTTGTGCGGAAAAGTTCAATTTTTCATCCAAGAAACTCTTAAGGTAATGCAAATTACAGCCAAAATGTATTTTTCAAATAGTTTTGAAATTATCGTTGCTGTTACTTAAATAAATCATAAAATTACCCAAACACTTTGAAAAATAGTTTTCCAATTATGAGAAGATGTACTTAGTAAACCATCATCAAGTGTTTCCTGCCTGTGGTTAGGTCAGTTCAGTAAAATACATCCACCTTCCTGTGTCCTTCCACCATTCTTCTCTTACACACTTTCTGTTATCTGCTCCTAGTCTCTTTCCTACATATGAAGGGGTATCAAAAAGTTTCAAAACTGGTTCTGTAAAATGTAAATAAATTACCTGATTTAAATTTGGCCACTATCCCCTTCAAAGTAGTTCCCTTGTGCAGCGATATGACCCCAGAGCTTTTTCAACTTTTGGAAAGCTCCCTGGAAGTCCTGGTTTCGAAGCGTATACAACACCGCCTGCAATTCACACTTGATCTCATTCACAGTGTCGAACCGACAACCCTTGAGATTTAACTTAATCTTAGGGAAGAGGAAGAAGTCGCAGGGAGCCAAATCCAGTGAGTACGGAAGGGTGAGGAGCGATGATCATGTTTTTGCGTCCGATAAACTCGTGCGTTTTTATCTCTGTGTGTGGGTGCATTGTCATGTTGGAGCACTCAATTGCCAGCACGCCACAGTTCTGGTCTTTTTCGCCAAACGTCCTCCCTCAGGTGCCTCAGAACATGACAGTAGAACTCTGCGTTGACATTCTGACCCTCGGGAACAAATTCATGGTGCACAGTACCGAGAATGTCGAAGAAAACGGTGAGCACGCACTTGGTCGCACTCCTGACCTGCCTCACCTTCTTTGATCTTGGAGATCTGGGCTCTCCCACTGTAAAGACTGTTGTTTGGTTTCCGGGTCATAGTCGTAGACCCAACTCTAGTCCAATGTAATGATCCTTGACATGAAGGTTGGGTCATCCAGAGCATGTTGACAGAGTTCCTGCCAGACTTCGACACAGTACTCCTGTTTGAGGGTCGGAAACCTGGGTACAAACTTAGCAGCAAAGCGGTGCATGTTAAAAACGGACGTAAGGATTGTCTGCACTGATCTTTATGACACAATGACGATGTCAGAAATGTCCTTAATGGTCATCCCGAGCACAAGTTGCCTAACTCTGTCCACAATTTCTGGGTTTGTGCTCGTGAAAGGTTGCCGTGACCTCTCGTCTTTCAATGACATTCTGCCGATCCTGAAGCATGTATGCCACTCAAAACACAACGGAGGACTCATAGCTTCATCACCGTAAGCCTGCTGCATCAGTTGGAAGGTCTCCGTTCCAGATTTTCCGAGTAGGATGCAGAATTTGATGTTTGCTTCCTGCTTGTGTTTGCAGTCCACGATGAAATCGCAAATGCACCCGTACACATCGTCAAATAAGCGTGTGTAACACAGCCACTAGTCAACAGAGAACGATGCCACTTGTACTGACAGATGAAGGTCACAACTTGCCACACCAGCGCATGCATCTTCATGCTGCACTCTGTTTTAATTTTACAGAACCAGTTTTGAAACTATTTGATACCCCCTCTCGTACTTCATTTAAATAATTTTATTTGGCATCCTCTCCTTCTCCGTCCTAATTAAATGCCCATACCATCTCAGTCTTGCTTCCTCTATTCTCTCATATACTCCCTGTGCCCTCACTCTTTCCCAGATAACTTCATTCCTAATTCTGTTTCTCCTCTTGACAGCTACCATACTCTCCACCTTCCTTGGCTCTCTTACATTCAATGTCACATGGTTCTGTCTCATGTTACTCTGGGTATAAAATACACCTTACAACATCAAGGGCACTTATCTCTACATAGAAGGTTTCTTACACACCTATAGAACTGCCCATGCTGCCCTCTTTTTTATTAGACCCTCTCTACTCCCACCCTTCAACTCAATTACTAAGTAAACCAGATGTGCTACTATCAGCATCAGTGGTCACACAGTCTATAGCCTAATTGTCATCATAACTGGGTTGCTGGTGATGATTAGATTGAAATTCTAATCTTGGCCAGGTGAGGGTGATTATCCATTATCTGATTTTACTTACTCTACACTAATACGAGGGTATTTCTTCTAAGCTAACTTCCTCATTTATACCCTTTAATTAAGATTTTTTGATATCCTTAATGTGAGAGGTAGCATAATTTTTATAAATTGTGTTGCCAAGATATGAGGCTGAAACGAGTCACTTACTATCCTTTGCTGTCAGTGGGTTGATTCATAATCCTAGTCTTGACAACATCTGCTGGGGTCCCCATTGTGGCTGCAACAAGGCCTGCGCAAGCGCTGCAAACAAGTCAACATGTCACATATTAGTGACAACTCTTCCTCCTCATAGTGATGACTCCCTATAGCGGTCACATCTTAATGGGGTGTATAAAATTTTTATATATATATATATATATATGGGGTGTATAAATTTTTAATATTTTTATATATATATATATATGGGGTGTATAAAATTTTTATATATATATGTGTGTGTGTGTTTATCTTGCACTGTGCACCAACAACTTTGGGAGTACAAAGTTTAAGATAAATTATATCTGGGGTGTGCGAACAAAAAGGGTTTAATAACATTGCCCTATAGTATCTGTCAAATTACCATTTTTAATTAAAGTAGTGACTTTTGAGCTAAGACAACACATGCATGTTTATCAAGTTTAGTGTATTTGTGAATCCAAAATTTAATCTTCATTTCACCTTCAAATATCTAATCCACTTTAGAATGACTTTCCCCCCTCAATTAGGATTATGTCCAAATTAATTTTTAATTTTCATATTATATAAAATATTAATAGTGACTAAATGTTAAGCATTTTTTGCTAATGTGAAGCTAAATTAAATTAAGTGGTAAATTAATTATTATTATTATTATTATTATTAGCACCGCGTCTTACTACCCGTTCGGGTTATACGCACTTACGCTAATGTGTAATGGTAGGGTGATTGTGAGATGAAATGAAGGACCTACAGTTTAACGTGAAATCCGAACCACGGTGGAGACCTGGCATTCCTCACATTCACAAGATGTCTTGTCAGAGGTGAAGGAAGGGTTTGGTAATCAGATAAATCTTTGCCGGGAGAGTAGAGCTGAGAAATGAACAATGTGTAAATTATCTTGTAAGTGCAATTGAAGTGAAGGATGAATAGAGTTCTAATAAGAAAAGGGCAGCAGGGTGAGATATTCTATAGGTGCATAAAAGACCTGCAATGGCAAATTGATGTGACCCTGGTCAGAAATGGTAGGCTGAAAGACTATCAAATACCAAACCTAGAGATGTCCTTGTGGATGCTTATGTATGTTACACATATGGTTGAGATCGGTTAGATTATAAGTTAAGGGACAAATACACTTGTCATATTCAAAAGTTGTACACAGTCATCACATTTTTCCTATTTTTAAAAGTGCTGAAAAGTACACAGATTTACTGGCAAGGTTAACCACACATATTGTGCTGGAGTTGACCTCGGAGGTTCGAGGATCATTCCGGACTGTAATGAGGTTGGTTTTCCATTATCTCATAAATTAATATGTGTGCAATTCCAATTAACTGTGTTACTCATACCTTGACTCTCAAATCAAGACTATATTAAAGTTAAAATATATCATTAAAAATAAATAATACATAACATATAAAGTATGTGTCAAGAGATATATCTCTGTAGTGTGATTCACTGAACAATATGAGTAAGAATTAATTTTTATACGGTGTAATAAGCATTTAACCATAAGTATTTTAAAAATTATGTAATTTTATTCTTCATGATTGTAAGAGTAAGCAATATCTCAAAAATTAAGAGTCAAATGACATGCTCTTTAGATATATTTGTAGCATTATGTATTGCATCTAATAAAGTATGTCTACATGTAAGTCTAAGGCACAATGATTCAGATCCCACCTGCATAAAATGTGAGTGAAATGATTGTCCGTCAATGATGTGTGAGTCAGGAGGAATCTCTTCACAGAATCATATGTAGTCAAGTCTCCTAGGTTGACAAGTGCTGCTCTCTGAACATTCGGAACAGAACCTTTCCACAAGCCTTTAAAGCCACCCTTGTTTACTATTTTTGTAAATGCATCCCAAGTTCCATGCACACTGTGTAACAAATATAAAAAACATATCACCCACTGGGGCTAAAGTCAACTCTAATCATCATTATTTAGTCCAATGTTTCTCAAACTATTTAGCAAAACGACAACCTTTCGGATTTCACACATCCTCTATATTTAGCAGCATCCTTAGTGAAAACCAACCTTATATCTCTGAGTTATGAGTAGAGAAAACACTTGGTAAAGGATGTACTTGGACAAAAAATACTCTTTTGTAGTTAAAATAATACAGTAAAAACAATAAATTAATATTCTTACAAACCAGAATAAGAATACAGAAGGATAGGAACATTTAAAAGGGAACTAGCACAATATGACACGTTTCACACTTCCTCCTGAGAAGTACAGATAGAATGAAATCTAAATTGGGGATTGGACGGTAACAATATATTTTCCTCCCCCTTTGTACAATGGCAGCAATGTAAAATGTTAACTGTATATTCTTTTCAATGTAAAAGTTATATTGTGTTTGTTCCCTTTTATATGTATCCACCAACCTTACTTGTACAGTCAGTCTTCCATGTTTAAGAATAAGCTGCTTATTATAATTTTGAAATAGTGGAGGGTTTAAAACATATGTAAAAAAACCTAGACATGTAAAAAAAAAAAAGCACAAAATAATTATTTAATTGGCATTGATACCATCTGACAAAAGTGATAGCTGCAAAACAAATTATTTGAGCTATAAAGTAAAGTAGCTCTCATAACTTTACTGTCAGATGGGTACTTACCACTAAATAACAAACACACTATGGGTGTATTCTAAAAATGCGCATCTCAAGCAGGGAAATAGAAACAGGGAGGGATTGGGATTTGCCAGTCCCCTTCCCCCTCCTTCCCTAATCATTGAGATGGGTGGCAAAGGTGCCTGCTTGGGCACATCACTAATTCTTTTGTTAAGAAACAAAGTAGTTTTTAATCAAATTGTCTTGCACATATGTTAGGGTTTGTCACTGTCAGCAGCATACTTTAATTTGTAAAGGGGACCAACTTTATTTCTGAGGGCACCACAAGTTCATTTTGGTCTACAATTCCCATCCCCCCCAAAAGAAGTTCCTTTGCCCTTGGGTAATTCTAAGAATTAAATATTAAATCAATTAATTTAAGCTTGCTATTGTATACTATCAGGGAAACAAGAAAAAAAAGTTGTTTGTCTCATAATACATGCAAAAAGATACATTTGTAAACCTTTTTATGCATATAAAATATACCAATCAGGGAAAATGCACTAACCGTGGTGGCTTGCCCAAAAGTCTTCTCCTACCTTCCATTTGTATTTGTACTTTAATCAAGTCTGTAGGACTCGCAAAGAATTGGGCCAATGCACCAGATATGACACCACTCATTGCAGACTTCCTGTGGTAAAAGACTCACTTTCATGAATTCATATCAACAGTTTAATATTAGCACAATATGAATACACATAAAATAGTAAGAAAACTTAATGGTTAGTGATGTTGATAATAATTTGTCAGATTTATAAAAGAGTGATGTGCATTTCCTTGAAATTCTCTCTTGGTGTGTATACAAATATGAAAGTTCATCGCTAATATCTAGCACTAAGCGATTGCTAATAAAAACAATTATTTAGAAAATATGGAAAAAAGTAAGAATAATAACTATTGAGACGCAAAGAAATTTGAATGTGCGTTAAAATGAATTTTGCGTACATTGATATTAGTTTTATTGACAATGGAAAACATTTGAGCATTCTGACAGTCAGTTTTTTGTTTTGAGAGTTACTTTTAAAACAACATATTATATCAACTTACCATATAGGAAAAGAACCGTCAGGTTCCTTTTTAAATATTTTATCTCGTAGCGTTTCATAGGTGACAATCCTTATTCCTGAGTACACCACATGCCTGTAGATGGCAGGTGTCACACCACGCCATAGCATAACAACACCTTCTTCATGGACTATTCCTAAGCCAGTGTGTAACATACCACGATACGGGACCTGACAAGAAATATGATGCCTTGCTTAGCAACATTTGGAACCGCTTTCTGACAAAACTTTCTAAAACTCTATCTTAAGTCATCTTAAAACATAGTTTTGACCTAACATAAATAATAATAATACTTAGCACCACGTCTTACTACCCATTCGGGTTATACGCTTAAGTACTAATTACGCTAGTAAGTCAGGAATTGGGAAGGTTGAATATAGAGTAAGTGAACCCGCATTTGTGTGGAGGGAGAGCGTGCATTCCATATACATATACAGCTTGTTCAATCACAACCTTCACTGCCCCAATTAAGTGGCAAGTTGGTCCAAATAAACGGAAAAAATTCAGGCTAAATAGTCTCTCTTCTTCAAACTTTGTCCCAAATAAATGGCTACGGGAGAGCCTTGTACCTAAGGCCACCCTTAACAACACTGGACCAATAAATATTATTTATAAACCATACTCATGTTAGTTAAACTTTTAAACATTGATACTCAGGTTTTGGTGGGAATCGAAGCTTAATTAGCTTTTAAGTGTTTTACTGAATCTGGTCTCCAAAAGTAAATTTTTACTCTTCCAACTTGAAGATTTTTAGCTAGAAGGTTAACCAGCATCAACTATACTCTAACTAATAATTATATGTACAATACAGTCTGTAGTATAGAATACAATGTTAAATCTTTATTTTATTTTAATATTTGATGTTACATTATCAAGTTGACAAAAATGGCTTACAATGTGACAAAGTCACTAAGTTTCCTTGTGCCTAGGGCACAGATAAGGAAAGAACAAAGCCAGAGCCGCTAGGTTAAACATGTTGGCTCCTTTTCGAGGCTTTACTCCTTCAACGCTGGGATCGCTAGGTGTGATCCCCAGTGACTACAGCGCAATCAAATGAGCATTTTTTAAACCACTCACTTTAAACTCAAATGTACTAGAAGGCAGATACAAAATATGAGCTCTTCGAGTTAACCTGTCGACTGGCGGTCACCAAGTAAGCTTCAGGTAGCGCCCTCTCCCGTCTCTAACCCCCACCCCCTCATCAATAATTACCCTAATCCTGCCACACAAATAAGCTTACTCTGACTGCACATTAAAAAGAAAACTTGAAACACAATGGACCTTTTCTTTTTTTTAACTAAGGGACTGGCTGTCAACTGCAATTATTTATTAAGGGGTAGTGAGAAGAATTGCAGAAGTTTAGAAATACCAATTTATTTAAGAAGTGGTTAAATATTTTTTAATATTGTTTCCACCAAAATGAGGGTGAAAGTTCTGACCAGTTAAATAGTTTAAATTTTAATTATAAAATGTGCTTTAAATGTGTTGCTTCTTAAATTGTGATTATTTTACTCCATAGTGTCTTTAGGCCTACTACTCGAAATCGAAAAAGTGTTTTTTGGATGCTGTCTGCCTGTGTGTCTACATCTAGGCCTAGAGCCGACACCATTAACTTAGTATATATGGTTTTTATAAGGATCCCCTGAGGAGTTTTTGGAGTTAGATATCTTACCTTAAAATTGAGGTTAGTTTACTTAAGGTAAAAAAAGAGATAAAACAAGCTTTCTCGAAATCCACTGTAACAATTTTTATTAAATTTCTTATCTGGGCATTGTTTATCATTATAAACTAATCATCCTATGAATATAATTTTAAGGGTAATTTACATAAGCAGATATTGCCAATTTTAATCATATCTTTGCAAGTATTTGAGACATGAAATAACTCATTATTGTAAGGTTGTAATAAAATTTAAAAAGTTTTAAGAAAAACCTTTACTTGAAATATATTTTTATAAAACCAATAGGGGGCTGTCCATAAATTAGTAAGGATTTTTTTCATTATTTTGACCCCCTTTAACCCCCAAATTCTCTATTCAAGGGATCTTAAGATATTTTGTTCCCCCCTCACCCCTTGGCGATCTTAGGTAATTTTCTTACAATTTGGTAAATTATATTATTTTAGACAAAAGGATTGGTGATGTGAAATTATAGAAAACTTATCGCAGTAAAATTAGGTATAACACATCATAAGTAAATTACATTTTATAGTTCTGTATAGCTGTGTATATCTATAGGCTACGCTTCAGCGCCATCTGTCATCGCTAGGTGCAACCTTTTTGACCACACATCTGTAAAAGTGTTTTTTTTTAAATATATTTTGTCTACACCATTAACATTGATAACATCCTTAGTTAAGTTGGATTCTGCCCAGCCCCACGAAAACGTAAGAAAATATTGATCACCCCCACCCAAAAAATCCTTACGAAATTCTTGAATGGTCCCTAGCTTCTGATCTACTGGTTAATACTTTTTATTTAAATTGAGGTTTCGGAAAATGGGAGTTTATTATTATGCTTTTTGATGAAAATATGTAAAATCTGAATAATGAACAATACTTTTCTTTCATTTATACCTCTTGGTTGAATGTGATGCTCTTTTTTTACACTATGTTTCTGCAAAAATATCTATTATCTGGTTTCATAATATTACAAGTTTTAAGCAAATGTTTCCATTTTTAGCCAAAGGATAGAGAAAAGTCTGTGTGGTGCACCATACCATTTATTTATTGAGGCTAGTTATTGACCTTAATAATATGGACACAAGTTAATATTATACAACTTATACACTTCTTTGTAGTTTCGTCTTTATTAAAACATTATTACTCAAATTAGTGGATACCAAAACTGATATATATGAATCATCTATTGAAAACATTTATCTACAGTTAATTTCAACCAAATAATATATCAAAATATTAGAAGTATAAGGCATAGAAATAAGGATTTATTATGTTTTCTCTCTTATATTAAACTAAATATTGATTTAATGAGATTAAAATGAGTGTGGATTTACGGGAATGAGACAATATTGCTTAAAATTCCAAACTCAAGGCCAATTTTGCCTGTAGGGACAATAAATGATGTGGGGGAGTTTGTGGTTTTGTTAGAAGAGCTTAATGGTTTCAAACATGGACATATGAAATCTTTAGTAAAGGTTGCTTTTTGGCCCTTGACCAGAGATAGGACCGAGTTTTGTGAAATTCAACCTGTAAGAGATGTAAAAAGGGAGTCAAAAGTTTTCAAAATTCACTGACCGTGCATCTTTTGAACTAGTGGACATAGAGGCTTGATATTTAAAATGAATGTTTCTTTATAGAAAAGGGCGAGAAATTTTTAGGGTTTTTCAAATTTATCTCCTAAAACGGTGTAAAGGGGGAAAAAAGGGGCAGTAAATTCTATGTCCTCCAATCAAGATGAAATTTGATATATGGGGTGTTATCGGGTCGCAGAATACTAATATGAAATTAATTTATGTACAGCATCCACATGATGAGTCCCGAGGTGCGTTGGTAAAAAGTGTGTTCAAGACTACCAAAACTAATATAAATAAATTTCCAGGGTGATAGAATATTGAAATTTTGCAGACAACAAATAGGACCACTCCAAATAATTATAAAAGTATGAAAATTTTTGTTTAATAAGTGTGACCCTGAGACATAGGGAAGGGGATATAAGCGGAATAAAAACCTTTTATGTGTGCTAGCAAATTTAAATTTGACAGTCTTTAGGAGGACAACTCCAAATAACCAAATAAGTCTTAAAATGGAGATTTTTATATGATAGTTAGAAAAATGAGCTTAAATATTTACAAAACTAATAGAAACAACTAATTCCCATTGTGGTAGAAAATTGAAATGTATAAGTAAAATAAAGGGACATGTCAAATTACTAAGTTTGTTCATTTTTAATTTTAAATGGGACCCCGGGAAAAAGGGCTTAGGGGTTATAAAAATAAAAACAACTTTTAGCTGTGATAGAATATTTAAATTTGGCAAGTAGGTAGCATGATCTTTCAAAATAATCAAATAAAACTTAATATTTGAAATTTATAAGTGGGAGTTGAAGAA
Source organism: Timema cristinae (assembly GCA_039000515.1). NCBI lineage: Eukaryota > Metazoa > Arthropoda > Insecta > Phasmatodea > Timematidae > Timema > Timema cristinae. The sequence continues at coordinate 88,632,337 of JBCFYV010011172.1, forward strand.
ATTGTAGGGGAAGGGGGCGAGCTCAACATTTACAAAAACTAATATATTCAACTATTTCTCTTGTGTGGTAGAAAACTTAAATTCGAAGGTATAGAGGACCACTCTATATAAACAAAAAAATGTGAAAATTTTAAATTTAAACTATGGGAAATGGGGGAGGGGAAGCTACAGCTAGAAATAACTTTTAAGATGAGGTTAGAAATTAAAATTTGAAAGACAGGTAAAAATAAAACTCCAGATATCCAAATGAATGTTATAATAATTTAAAATTTCTCAAAGTGGGTTGGAAAAGTGGGTTGAGTGGTTAAAAACTTTTTTTAGTCATCCAGAAAAACAAAGGGAGTTTATAAGATAGATTAAGTATGGTAGAAAGTCTAAATTTTGCATGATGGTAGAAGTACGGCTTCAGATAACCAAATAAGTCTTAAATTTGAAATTTTGAAGTGGGAGTTAAATAAATGGGGAGGGAAGGCTAAAATTTTCAAAAACAGTGCATGTGTGGTAGAAAACTGGAATTCTCAGCTGAGATAGGGACCACCCAAATTAACTATAAGTTCTGACAATTTTAAATTTCAAAATGAGATTACAGGGAATAAGGAAGGAGGGGATAGGGGTGTAAAAGTAGAATTTAGAAAATTTAAATTTTTCAGGAATGTAGAGAGATAACTTCAAATAACCACAAACACATTTTAAATATTAGTTATTTCTAAGGAGACTGGTAATATAAGGTGTCTCACACTTTTAAAACTAAAGACTAAACTACTTCTCAAAATTTAGGTGATTGACATAAGTCAGGCAGGTTTAAAGACCAACTCAAACACTATCAAGGCCTGAATTATGAATTTCAAAATGAAGGCTCAGAAAATAGGGAGGTATGGTCGCCTCAAAATACTTTACAAAGCTATATAAATACAATTTTTGTAGGTATAAAAGCTTGAAATGTCGCCATACAATTTAATAATAGAACAGGTTTGAGTGTCTAGGCAGGGATACATTGTTGACATTAATTCATTTAAAAAGTTTCTCATCAAATGCTGCTATGCTCACGACAGATATTCAACAAATGTTGATATAACCAAGTGAATAAATTAAACTATATAGTTCTACTGGAGCAATATTTATTTATTTTGGCCAAAAAAATGTTGATGAAAAAACTGCAAAAACATTGGCATTTTCTTGCGTTTCCTACACTCTATAACAAATGGGATTTTAAAATTGAAACCCAGGAAATGGTAGCACTTAAAATGTATACAATTAAAATAGAACATTCTTTACGGTGTGGTTAGGTTTACATTTGGTTACCACGTAAAATATCATATAAGATAACCAAATAAGTCTTAAAATTTAAAATTGGAAATGTGGAAGCTAAGAAGGATAAGGGGGACAAGGGGTTTGAAAATGAGAGTAAATTACCATATTTCCAAAGAAAATATACTTTTATGCATGAAAGAAAATTTAGATTTGCCAATTTTATAAACAGACCATCCCACATAACCATAAAAGTTATAAAATTTGGAATTCGAAAATTTACTGCTGGGAAATGGGAGGGGCTTCTAAGATTTCCCAAGCTATAAAAACTCGATATGTTCCAAATGTGGGTACACTTTATACTAATTAAACCTCCCTCATCCCTAACACAATAGCGTCATTAATAGTACATAAGCGTATAACTCTAAAAAATATTCAGGCACATTGCTAACAAAAATAACAAAATAGAAAATGTTATTGATGTTGACCACAAAAAAAAAACTTCCCTAAAAGGCTATTTTTATAAAAATTGGACTTTAGTAAGACATTTGGAACAATAAATTTGTAAAGGCAGAGGAAAAAAGTTAATATCAAAAGTAAATCAACACACAAATAAAGCCTATCTTAGAGTGGATATATTAGATTTACAAATACTTAGCTATTATCGCATATCTAGGAGCGACATTACAATTAAAATAAACCAATTCAGGCAACATAACTTGAATAATAGTGATGCTTCATATTAATATGTTTCTGTAAAAGAGTCTATTATTTAATTTATGCTTGTTGGTGAAATGTGATGCTCTTTTTTCAAACACGTTTCTATGATTGTGCTTAGGTAAAGTTTGCATTGTCAATGGAGTGCGACGGCCGCCCTGTGATTGTGCTTGTTTGTGCACTCAGATTGTAGACTAGGTAATATTTTATTTCTAAGATTGTTTATTTATTAATTGCCATAACTGGTTTGTGATTGCCATGGTTAGCTTATGATTGTAGGTGAAGGAACTGTCAAAATTATGACAGCTGAACCAATAAAGCAAGAATGCTATAGCTAAATACGTCAAAGCTCGATTTAGTACATTACGAAATCAAAGTGACCAGAATACTATGAAAAATATCAATGTCCAAATTTGTTTGACACACATTTTAATAAAACTTCAGTTAAATATTATTTTTGTATTATTACTGTGTTGATTTTTTGATGATAGCAATCATAATTTTAGTTTCAAACCTATCCAAACTACATAATCAGAACCTTTTTTATTTACTTTAGTAGATAATTTTTATACTAAACACTTAACTATAGCTGTGATTAAAATAATATTTAGGTATAGTTAAGAGTATTTTTTTTCATCTACTTTGTACTGTCAACAATTTTACTCATTTACTAAACTCTATTTTATTGTGATATAAATACTTATTTCTAAGAAAATCTGCAATTATTAATTGTATGAAAATATTGTTCTATTATAGTAAAATAATCTTATACTGAAAGAAATTTCATTGTAATTTTTTTTATATCTATTTATATTCCCCTTTATTAAAATTAACGGCTATTTAGTTTTCCATACAGACAAGAGAAGGTGTTAGCAAGTGTAATTGGACAAAACATCATGAGCTTTTTGTTGTGTAATCCTAAAGCGTGTTTAGGGAGATAAGCTTCATTTTCAGATTTTATTTTATTATTAAACCGATTTGTTAACTCTCATTACACATTAGTATTAAATAATAATACTAATACTTAGTACCGCGTCTTACTACCCGTTCGGGTTATACACTTTAGTACTAATTACGCTAATGGGCTAGTATTTGAGTAGGCTGGATATAGAGGACGTGAACCCGTATTTGCGTGGAGGGAGAGTGGAAAACCATTTAGGGAACCCAGTTCAACCAAGCGAGATTCGAACCTCGGTCTCCCTGTCCTCGGCAGTATAGTTCAACACTAACATAGTGTGTTAGCTAACTATGCCACTGAGGCGGATATTAGTATAAAATAATGATGAATATAATCATTCCAGTGTTTAAAATAAGGAGGTTTTACCGATACCAAATATGTACTTAGGAAACTCTTTTCATTGTATTTTCCATGCATTTAACTTTTTTTTTTTAATCTATTGAATAGCAAATCCCTTGTATATTTTGTTTGAATTAATTTGACAACAAAATGTAAAAATAATTCCAACCTTTACCATATAAGAATTTGATTTTAATTACCGATATATTTTGAGCACCATGTCTTACTTCCCATTACAGCTATCCACGTATTTACTCCAATGGATAAGGAATGAAGAAGGTAAAATATTTGGAAAATGTACCCATATTTGCGTTGAAGGAGAATTATAAGCATAATAGGAAAAAAACACTCAGTACACTCGATAGGGATTTGAACACTGATATCCCAGTTATTTACAGTCCAGTCCAATGAAGAAGTGAATCCTAAAGAACTGTGACCGCAGATGCTGGTCACAAAATATTTAATAAGTCATTTCCAAGACTGAATGGCTCTGTAGAAGCACCGAAATTGTATATTTGGGTCCAACACTTGCAATTATTTGAAAAGTTTTGGTCAATGAAAGGGGGGAGGTGGGGTAGGGATTACCGCTACCTGGGCTATTGTACTCTGAGAGACTGCAGCTCTTAACTCTCAGCTTGTCTTTCTCACGAGGAACATTTTGCAAGTGAGTGGTTTTAAATAATTCTCACTTGGAAGCGCTATTATCAATTGATATTTTAAGTTCTACCTGACTCAAGGGGCGCAACAGATCTCCCGTAAGGCTATGTATCTGTTATTTCCTTGTCTGTGGCCTAGGACCATGGCTTATGTCCACTAAATATTCTTTTTATCATAATATTTTGATTAATTATTTGTTAAAAATGTTTATTAATAGACACTTCTGCAATGTCTGCTGTATATTTATATATTTACCTAAAACATGGATCCTTTTTAGATGCCAAGGAGTAAAAGTGTGATAAAGCATTCCAGTCCATGGACTAAGGATATATAATAGGGGGATGGTAGATATAAAATTGTGATAAATAAAGTTTTTCACCTAAAAAAATTATATTAATATAATTTAGTGGGCTTACATTTGGAGTGCCATTTTTTAAGGCCGCTATTCTCCCTTGCACTTGTAATCTTGTTTTGGTGAGATCCAACGGGTAAGTCACTGGAATACAAAGTCAAATCTTACACAATCATGTTCTTTAGTGAGCATTTAATACGCAATAGATAAATATACCAATGTAATGCAATTACAGATATAGTAAATAAATCATCTTTCCTCTCAATTTCTTATATAGACATCACAAATTAAGTAATCATTATAATTGATATAGGCCTATGGAAATAAATCAAAAATCAATCAAGGTCAATCAAACTGTAGAATAAAATTCCCCCGGCCTAATTCTCAGTTTTCTCAATAAAAAATTGTTTTTTCAATTTTTAAAAGGTTTTTTCCTTATCTTTTAAGACTTTGAATAAATTATTTTAAATGAATATTTATTTTTGTAAAAGGTTTTTTGAACATGTCATCAAATCTTAAAACTTGAGTGAGATGGGGCCTATTGTTACTAAGTATTTCTACTCAATGCCTAGGTAAGTAGACTATTGGAATCCTGAACAATTAATACCACCAGCAACCTCAATTAATCTAGATGTCTAAAAACACTTTGAATTAATAAAAAATATAATCTTAACCATCTCTGTTGCTGGATTCACACAAAGCTATGCTATGCTATGCTGCGTGACATTTTGTCTCGTGTGTTTCACACAGTGAGCTCTACTACGCTATACTTTGAAGGTTTAACAGAGTACGGTATTTGAAGTCTTCAAGAAATTACCTACATTATGTATGTTAAATTTTTAATATGATCCTTAGGATTGAGTGAACTTAACACACTTCTCAGGTCAATTGTGATCATTGATGTGGGTCTATAAATAAGTATTGGTAATTTTAAAAATGGTTCAGAAACTATTGTCATTATATTTTTAAACATAATTTTGCTAGCAAGATCCCCCACCCCCATGTAGCAACCATAGACATAAAATAATAAAATATTTATCAACTCAAAGCACCATGAATTTATTGAAAACTATACTGCTACTAGGGTCTATAGCAATTTAACCATAGTACAGTACAAAACTAATCAGTCTGTAAAATGTTAGATTGTTGCACTTACCTACTTCAGCTATACTAGCAGCAATTACAGAAATAATGTAAGTACACCAAAACGAATCCGCATAATTTGTTTTAGGTGGTACTGGGGTATGCACCATTTTGCAACATTCATTGGATATGATTTGCACATGGGAATTTTTCAAACCTGTAAAAAATTAATTGAAAAAGTGTTACTGACAAACATAAACAGTATTGACATTATTCTGTGAAAAACATTAGGCTTGGTTTAAAAATAATGTTATATTTAGCACCGCGTCTTACTACCATTCAGCTTATACGCTTTACTACTAATTACGCTAATGGGCTAGGAATTGGGAAGGTTGAGTTTAGAGGAAGTGAACTCACATTTGTGTGGAAGGAGAGTGGACATGAAAAACCACCCCAATTCACCCAAACAAGGTTTGGACCTCAGTATCCTTGTCCTCGGCAGTCTAGCTCAACACGGAACTAGCATGTTAGGTAACTACGCCACGGAGGCGGATTAATTTAGTAAACCTGTTCTTGAAAAATAGAAGTTAGCAATTTTTAACAATTTTGATTTTTTTTTATCTTCGTTAGATCCAACCTTCCAGTTAGCATGTCAATAATGTTTTCACAACACCAGTAATTTTTTTTTTAATATTCAGTAAACGCCTGTCTATCCGCAGGCGGATTATTCATTTTGCAGCTTAGCCACAGCATTTCCAACAGCTGGGGGTATGTTTTTGAAAAATGCTGCATTGATGGAAAATAAGGCCACTGAGTGTTGTACTCAGTAAATCCCTAGGCAAGAAATATGGCCAGAGAAACAAAAAGTTTATGTAAAGAGGAGAGGAGGCCTTTGGGGTTGTATCAGCTTAATTATCTGTAACATGAAGATGACACACTCCCATTTGAGAAGCTGATATTAGAAAAATATATAGCGAGATAAAGATAAAGGAAGAAGCTGCAATGAGGCAAAAGACTAATATGCAAACCTTTTTAATTGGTGTGTCCATTTGGAGTATACAGTACATTGATTTAGAGTGGTTTTTTAATTATCTTAGTGAGTAAAATATAATGATGTAGCTATTCATAGATGCAGTTTGCATTAAATGTGCTACAATCTCTTGTTTTACTAACTATGTGGGTTATCCACAGTTTTTGGTTAATATTAATTTGTGAATGAATCAATGACTGAACTTTGAAGTTATAAAATTATAAAAGGTATTGTATAGAGTTGTACTAAGCCTACACATTAAACAAGTTTAAGAAATAATGTATAAATAATGTGTATCATGAAGAATGACAGTCAAAACATATTATAAGAGGCTTTGTAATACAAAACGTTAAAATTAAGACATTACATTTAAGAGTATGAGGCTCTTGAATCAATGGTAAGAAAATAATCATAATATAATTTTATAATTTAACATATTATTCATTTTATAAGGCCTAGGCCTATTTTAGCGAACTTAAACTATTGATACTGTATGTTTGCTTAGTAATTGAATTGAAATATAAATTAGTGTGAACTTTTTTTTTTAAATTGCAAAATGATAGTTAAAATTAGTTTATAGCAAAAGAAAGGAGTAAAAAGGTAGAGTTTACAAATTTATGGTTAATTGTTGAAAATGAAATCCCTTTCTCCTAAGTGAGCTGCCATCATTTGACATCAGTTTCAATGTAGTTCTACATCATCCTCAGGTCAGAGTTTGGGGAGGAAGGAGTTGTTACTCACTAAATGTTTATTAATTAACACACATTTAGCAAGGAACACCACCTTCCTCCTCGACCTCCGAGGATCAAAATAATTGAATATGAACAGTGGCGGCTCGTGTATAGGCACTGCGGAACTGCAGCACCACCTATTTCCAATTGATATTATTGATAACATTTAATATAATGAGTCCTGTTTTCTTTAATTCTTTATTTTTGTAGTACATTATATATTCCTTAAGCTTAGTGACAGTACTTGAGTAGCCATCCCCCAGTTTATGAAAAAGATACAAAAATCTTTGTATGGAACTGTGTGCTTTACAGTGCCAGCGACATGGTGTTTGACTGTTGTGCGCTTGCGCACATAGGAGGTAGGAGGAAGGCGGGACTGCCAAGTAGAGAGAGCACTGTTTCTCTAGCAGTGTTGACTTGGTGTGAGGTAGAAGGAAGTTTTTTTTTTACTCAGCGTGTCTTGTGCTTAAAAACTGTGTACCATATTCTTGAATGTGATAAAGTGTAGAAGAGTGTAGAATTAGATTATTATTCCGCTTCCAGCTATTCTATTCAATTCATTTTTTTTTCGGTTCTTTTATTTAACAGAAAGACTAAATGCGCTTGCAGTACTTTCAATGGAGAAAAATTTCCTCAATTTCATCCAGAGATCAAGGAGAACGTTATTGAACTTTTTGTGCAAATTACAACAAGAAGAATGGATTTAATTTTTAAACGAATAGATCAAGCTTGAACTTTAACAATCTAAGTTAAAGTAAATAAAAAAGTTTGGTTTTTTGTTAAGATTTTATCAAGTTCCTGAATAAATTTTCTTTTTATACATGTTTTTTTCCTTTTACACAATTATAAAACAAAGGCTAAAAATTTTCTGGAGCAGCATCCCCACTAATTTTAGCCACAACCGCCACTAAATATGAATATAATAGGACTATGAATAAAAACAGTATTTTTGTGAAAAAGTATTATAGTGCAATATATTTTGGGATCTCGATATTTCAGTGAAGGTTATGTTGGGATAGCTTATAACTTAATAAAACCAATTTTAGCTATGCATATTAAAATGTATTTGGTGCTATGCTGAGAGAAATACATTTATTTAAATATAAACTTTTTTTGTGTGTGTGATTTAAGTGAGATGTATTTTAATTTTAAAATTATATAAGCCTACCATTTTTTTTAAATATTAATTTTGATATTATTTAAAACTTTCTATACTTGTTGTGAATTGATTATATAAAATAATTTATTTTATATATTTTGAAAAATAAAAAGTTCAAAAATTCCTTAATAGTACTTTTACTCTAACCCACAGTTGAGTTAGCTTGTTTTTATTTGTGTGCATTCAAAATATTAGTTATGAACAAGTAACTTTATAAGAATAGGGCTGAGTGAATAGCTTGTTGGAAATGCACCCGCATGAATGTGGAGATGAGAAAACCACCCCTAGTACACTCATCCAGTATTCAAACGCGGACCTACTAATAAAGAGTAATAAAAGGCAGTGCGATTCTCACCCCCCTTGGACAGTTCAGCCACCATTATAGGTCATACTGAGTACTAACCCTCTACTAAAATGTAAGTTTGTAAGCCTGACTGATCCTTTGATTCAATCTTGACCAGTTGTAATTATGTTTTTTCTTAGTGTTGTATTTAATTCTTCTTACAAAGTGAATGCTGTCAAAGATTACGCTTTACTCACCTCATTTTGTTCCCATCAAAGATCAGGTCCGATTACTCGGTTTGAATTCTGATAGGTATAGAAGGGGCTTTCAGAGGTCACAGATCATTAACCAATTGCCTTAGGCTTAGAGCATACACAAGAAAAACTACAAAAGCCTGTTATTACAAAACGTTAATAGAATGAATTTTCAAAGATATGAATAGCGTGATTATTATATTTTAAGTTTAAATGAATATGAAACAAGCATAACATGAAAATCTCATTCATTACCATCATGCTTTTTATAAAGCAAAGTTTGACTTTAGCCGGTTATAAAATGACCACTAACACCTTTGTTAATTCTTACCTACACTCTTTATTTTTGTGTATTAATAGTAACCACAACTTTGCCTTTCTTACGTTGAAAATGGCTCTCACCCTTAGCTATTAATAGTTTTCTAATATTTTTTTACTATTTTCACTGGCTTGGTGAGAATTATAAAATTAAAAAAAGTGTCACCAATTTTCTTATCATTCATCTTTAAAAGTTAATCATTTGTATATTCTAGTATTTAATACAAATAAACGTATTTTCCTAGTTATTACACATCAAAACAGTAACCAAATTGAATAAAAATGTAATTATCTGTTTAATTAATTTGAAGCTTAGTTTATTTGGTCTGTATAGTCATTTTAATAATTTAATATATTAGACATAACCTCAAACCTGCATTGCAGCAAACAAAATATAGAGGCACTAGCGTCGGAGAGTCATGGTGAATTTAAAAATAGTAAAAACACTACATTACATTATCGGTTCATTTGGAATAAACGGAAAAATACTGTTTTGATGATGAACTAGTTTTTATCTGTGTCAGAAATATAAAAATGAGACTAAATCTTTTTTTTAATTTCCTCTTAAGTCTGTATCATTTTTAAAGTTTACGCTAACACCATTAAATATAATTTCAAATCGAAAGCTTTTAAACTACACATTTTAACAGTGAAAAGGGTATGATAATTCGTCTGGTTGTACAAATGATCGAAATAAAATGTGTCCAAATAGACTTTGTGGGAATATATTAGGATTGACGGGAAATTGTCGATACTTGTAATCAGTGGCGGCTCGTAGCTAAAATAAGTGGGGGTGCTGTTAGAGAAAATTTTTCACCTTCGTTTTAAAATTGTGTGAAAGGAGAAAAAAAACATGTATTAAAAGAAAATTTATTCAGGAACTTGATAAAATCTTAACCAAAAACCAAACTTTTTTACTTACTTTACCTTAAATTGTTACAGTTAAAGCTTGATCTATTCATTTAAAAATGAAATTCATTCTTCTTATAATATGCGCAAAAAGTTCAATGATTTTCTCCTTGATCTCTGGATGACAATTGAGGAAATTTTTCTTCATTAAAAGTACTGCAAGCACATTTAGTTTTTCTGTTAAATAAAAGAACCGAAAAAAATATGAATCAAATAGAATAGTAGGAAGCAGATTAATAATAAAATTATATACTCTTCTACACTTTATCACATTCAAGAATATGGTACAGGGTTTTTAAGCACAACACACGCTGAGTAAAAAAAACTTCCTTCCACCATCACACCAGAGCCGGCACAGCTAGAGCAACAGTGCTCTCTCTACCTGGCAGTCCCACCTTCCTCCACATCCCTCCTATGTGCGCATGCGAACGACAGTCAAATACCACGTCACTGGCACTGTGAAGCGCACAGTTCCATACAAAGATTTTTGTAACTTTTTCATAAACTGGGGGATGGCTACTGAAGTACTGTCACTAGGCTTAAGGGATATATATTGTACTATAAAAATAAAGAAAGAATTAAAGAAAACAGGACTCATTATATTAAATGTTATCGATAATATCAAGTGGAAATAGAGGGTGATGAATTTCCGCAGTGGCTATACACGAGCCGCCGCTGCTTATAATATTAATTACGTTAAGCATTCAAATAAGATGAAAAAGGGGACACCATAGTCTTGAGCTTCACAAAAATAAATGAAAAAGTTGGTCCATGATATAAAAAACAAAAGCGAAGAGTAAAAACGTAAACGTGTGTAATATGTATACATTTTATTTAAAGCACGGATTATTTTCATGGATAACGCATAGCTAAAAGAGAATAGGACAAAGCAAATATAGTGCGAAAGAAGTTTGAACACCTTGTTTTAAATATTAACGTTTATTATGAATGTGAGGAAATGTGTTGTGGAGTGATTAGCTAAATAGACAGAGTCGTAAAATTCACAATGAGTGTGGCCAGATGTGAGGGTCATTCAGGAAAGTGAAGTTGAACGATATTCGTTACAGAGTATCAAATTAGAACATATAAGTTTTAACGCTTGTATCATGTGTAACGTAACTCAAGTGATTGTCTAGAAAATGGCGACGAGGTGGGAAAAGCATTTGCGTACATTTTGTTTTTCGCTTGGGCGTTTTCCTAGCGAATGAAATTTTCCTTAATGGCGGATAGGGAGGAAGGTGCTTCTATTCATGTTACTGAAGCAATTCCCAAGTTTAGTATTGAACCTTTCGATCCATCTAAGTCCAACTGGAAAGTTTACTTAAGAAGATTAAAAAATAAGCTTAGGATTTACAATGTACCGGATGTTAAGCAGACTTTATATTTATTAGAGGCCATTAGCGAACATGCGTACGAAATATTATGTGATCTGTGTGAGCCAACTGAACCAGAGTCAAAAATATTGGAGCAACTGGAGAACCGAGTGCACTGGCATAAAGGGTTAAGTTCCAAAACAGGGTGCAAAATGAAGGGGAATTACCAGCCGATTTTGCAGCTGAATTAAAAAAAAACTTACGCGTCATTTTAGATTTCCAAATGACTGATTCGATTATGCCCTTTGTACTCAATTTATGCATGGATTGCGTTCTAAAGATCTGAAGTTGAAACTAATGGAGCTCCCCACGGTTGATTTTGGGTCTGCTTTTGAGTATGTTAGTTCTTAATTATGCTCTTTGTACTCAATTTATGCATGGATTGCGTTCTAAAGATCTGAATTGAAACTAATGGAGCTCCCCACAGTTGATTTTGGGTCTGCTTTTGAATATGTTAGTTCCTACTCAAGTTTACGTCTTTCGGTCCCACAAGATGATATTTGTATTACAAATGTAAATGTAGTTAAGAAGAAAGTTCAAAAACAAAGACTATTTAAATCCAGTAAAGAAAAATTACGTCACATACATTGTAAACTAACAAACCACGATTCTGATAACTGTTGGTATCGAAACTCATCTTGCTGTGTTTGTGGGGTCAAAGGCTATATAGGTCCTGCATGTGAAAAGAAGACTACTGGTAACATAAGAAGTACTTATCCAGATAAGAAATTGAGTTACTATAAAAGGAATAGGGCTTTATACTAGATATTCTCCAAGGACCAAACATCTGATGGAGAAAGTATAAATTTAAATTAAACTTCTGGCATGTTCTTTGATATTTTTCATATTTGAAATTCAATTAAGCCCAATAAAATCATGGTACAGCTAACAGTGGATGGGTTAAATATTGCTTTCAAGGTTGATACCGAGGCACATGTAACATTAATAAATGAAGCTCTCTTTAGAAGCAAGTTTCCAAATAAAGAAATTTTAGTCACTACAGTAAAATTGCTTACCTATACCGGCGCACACATATCATTGTTGGGTAAAGCTAATGTTCTATTAATGGAAACCAATTGGATTTACACTTAGCAGAGGGGAATTTTGCCACCGTAGTGGGTCTTGGGTGGTTACTCACCCTTAAGTTAAATTTGATAGAACTCTTAGGAACTGTAAACGTGATCGATAAGCCTTCAAAAACTCCTGACAAAAATGAAAATCTACAGGATCTCTGAGTAAAACTTGAGAATGTTTTAAGAAAAGGAATAGGCAAAGTCAATGGAGTGGTGGCTCAAATCCGACTTAAGCCTGACTGTTCCAGTGTACAGGAGACATCACAATATGGCCTACTCTCCTGTTACTAAGATGGAAGCAGAATTTGATTGCTTGGAAAAAGAGGGTATTTTATCCAAACGTCAACACAATCAGGATTTGCGGCAATTTTAAGACAACCATTAACCCTCAACTCATCATCGAGGATTACCCCTTTCAGAACATCGAAGGTAATTTTGCAAATTTAGGAAATTGTTCATTTTATTCTAAACTTGATATTAGCCAGGCTTTCAATCATATTGAAGTTAAGGAGTCTGATCGCAAGTACTTAACAATTAATATTATAAAGGGGCTCTATCAGTAGAATAGACTTCCATTAGGCATTACTACTGCTTCTGCCATATGGCAGAGAACAATTAAGGGAATTTTGAAAGATATGAAATGAGTTCGTTCTATGATAATATCTGTGTTAGCTCTGAAACCGAAACTCAACAATATTAGTTGCTAAAGTCACTGTTTCAGAGGCTGGAAGATTATAGCATTATAGTTAATGGGAACAAGTGTACGGGTGGATTTTAATTTCAATTATGTTGTGTCAAATCTTTTAAACAAGTTAAGGAAACAATGGCACTGACAAGGTACTCACTTCGACCTAAGAAAAATATTATCCTCTCTACTGATGCCAGCCCTTACGGTTTAGGGGTAATATTGTTCCATCGCATGAGTGATGGCACTGAAAGGCCAATCACCTTTGCTAGTCGGGCCTTGAGTCCTGGGGAGCAAAAGTAAAACTAAGTAGAAAAAGAAGCATGTGTCATTATATTTGGCGTAAAAAAGTTTTTTGCTTATCTCTTTGACCATCAATTCATATTAATAACGGACCATCGTCCGTTACTCTCCATCTTCGGATCATTAAAGGATCTTCCGGTTCTGTCTGCTTTACGACTCCAGAGGTATGCTATATCTCTCCAAGCATTCAATTATGACATTCATCATCGTCCAGGTGAGGAGCATGAAACCTAGTCCAGTCAGGGTTTATACCACTAGATGTAGGCATTTGCCATTTAGGCAATTTGGCTTATAATAGCTTTGGTGGATGTCCATAATTGGCTCCGAGAGGAATGAAGGTTTAATAACTCGTGTATAAATCGTTTTAACCTGGTAGTAAGTCACGGAAAATTCTTCAATCTGCTTGTCATGTGACTCAACATCGAAATCTCTTTATAAAGATTTGATTGCCAAGGCCGTAGTCAAGGGTGGTTTTGGGGTTCAAACCCCCTCTGAAATTTAATTAACAAAATATATAAGGCTTTATTTATGGTTCAAACAATATCAAAATTAAAGCACAAGTACAAATTAGGGGGCTGTGTTACCATAAAAAGCACTTCAGATAGCTTTTAAAGGTGTTTAATATTCATAATTTTTCCTAGCCTCCAAGAGTTAGAGGGCTATGTTGCCATATAAAGCACTTCAGATGGCTTCTAGAACTGTTTAATATTTATAATATTTTCTATCCTTCGACAATTAGGGGATGTGCCCACCAAACCCCCCCTTAATTATTGGCCGGGTACGGCCTTGTTGATTGCTGCAACTCTTAACTCAATGTGAGTTTATTCATACTTTTTGTTGTATTAGTATAAGTCTGAGCAATGTGGCTTGAATAGTTCTAGTTTGGTAGTGCCATTTTGAACTTGTTCTGACAGCTGACGAAGTCTATTAACACGGCAAGTTATCAACTTAAAACATGATGTTGTGAAATAAAAAAAAGGTAATTGATTACATAGCTCTCGAAATATGTATCGAACTGGTCACGCCAACCGATCACTGCATACGACTATCGATTACATACGATAATGCTAGCGCATAGTAGGTATCTCCCGAACGATATATCAAACAGATGACGTCACTAATTCAACAGCATGGCCACGAATAAATTATATTATAAAGAATCCGCAGACTCGATTTGGATCAGTGATAGGATTTCTTAACATGGGAATGTGTCACAGCCACATTGTTCAAATGTTCGATTGCAAAACCCTTAGTCGGCACATATCTCTAGAACTAGGATAAAACGTTTTATTAAATACAGGTCAGTAAGGGGGTTTGTGCTATTCAGCGGCACAGCTATTAATCCTGTTTTTTATGGATCCTGAGATGACAGGAGGGGGGGGGATGGGGTGGTAGGAAGGGTTGTAGCACATGATGGTGGCAGAGGAGGGAGGGGGATGGGGAGAGGGATAGAGGAGCACCTGGGTGGAGTGGGAGACAAAAAATATTTTTTTGGTGCGTGGTTCTGTGACTCATTAGCATAATTGTTGATGGAGGACTTGAGGGAGGGGGAGGGGGAGCGCAGAGGACACGCGCGGAGGGCTAGGGATGGCTGAGAGGGGGGCGGCGGGGGGGACTAGCATACGGGGAACAGGGTTTTCTCTCCCTCTCTCTCTGCAAATGTGGGTCGTCTCTCGGTCTCGATGTGTAGGTGTATTCTAGGTAGTAAAACGTATCATGGATTGGGATCCTGGGTAGTATGCTACCTTAGTACAGCAAAGTTAAGACCCTCTACATAAAACTTCAATACCGCGGAGGTTTTTAGTTTCAAAAAACAGAATACCACTCTTGAGTAGACCCGACCTAGATTCGAACCCTAGATGCGACCACCGGAGGGGATCTGAGTGGTCAGTCCTAGGTTGAATCCCTAGATCACAGGAAACGACCTAATGGAACAGGCTACTGATCTAGATGTCTCGGGTTTCAACCTAATGGAACAGGCTACAGATCCCTAGGTCCTAGGTTGAATCCCTAGATCACAGGAAACAACCTAACGGAACAGGCAACTGATCTAGAAGTCCCGGGTTCAATCCCTAGATCATAGGAAATAACCTAATGGAACAGGCTACTGATCTAGATGTCTCGGGTTCACAGGAAACAACCTAATGGAACAGGCTACAGATCCCTAGGTCCTAGGTTGAATCCTCATATCTATAATGTAGATCATAGGATAACAGTATGAAGCCTTGACCAGATTGAAGACAAGCACTCTTACAATATGAAGTAGAATCAGATTGAAGATAAGCACTCTTACAATATGAAGTAGGATCAGATTGGAGACAAGCACTCTAACAGTATGAAGTCTGGACCAGATTGGAGACAAGCACTATAGCAGTATGAAGTCTGGAGCAGATTGAAGACAAGCACTTTAACAGTATGAAGTCTTGACCAGATTGAAGACAGGCACTCTAACTGTATGAAGTCTTGACCAGATTGAAGACAAGCACTCTAATAGTATGAAGTAGAATCAGATTGAAGATAAGCACTCTTACAATATGAAGTAGGATCAGATTGGATACAAGCACTCTTACAATATGAAGTAGGATCAGATTGAAGATAAGCACTCTATCAATAAGAAGTAGGATCAGATTGGGTACAAGCACTCTAACAGTATGAAGTCTGGACCGGATTGAAGATAAGCACTCTTACAATATGAAGTAGGATCAGATTGGAGACAAGCACTCTAACAGTATGAATTAGAATCAGATTGAAGATAAGCACTCTTACAATATGAAGTAGGATCAGATTGGAGACAAGCACTCTAACAGTATGAATTAGAATCAGATTGAAGATAAGCACTCTAACAATATGAAGTAGGAACAGATTGGAGACAAGCACTCTAACAGTATGAAGTAGAATCAGATTGGAGACAAGCACTCTAACAATATGAAGTAGGAACAGATTGAAGACAATCACTATAGCAGTATGAATTAGAATCAGATTGAAGACAAGCACTCTATCAGTATGAAGTCTTGACCAGATTGAAGACAGGCACTCTAACAGTATGAAGTCTTGACCAGATTGAAGACAAGCACTCTAATAGTATGAAGTAGAATCAGATTGAAGATAAGCACTCTAACAGTATGAAGTAGGATCAGATTGGATACAAGCACTCTTACAATATGAAGTAGAATCAGATTGAAGATAAGCACTCTATCAATAAGAAGTAGGATCAGATTGGAGACAAGTACTCTAACAGTATGAAGTAGAATCAGATTGAAGATAAGCACTCTTACAATATGAAGTAGGATCAGATTGGAGACAAGCACTCTAACACTATGAATTAGAATCGGATTGAAGATAAGCACTCTAACAATATGAAGTAGGAACAGATTGGAGACAAGCACTCTAACAGTATGAAGTAGAATCAGATTAAAGATAAGCACTCTTACAATATGAAGTAGGATCAGATTGGATACAAGCACTCTAACACTATGAAGTAGAATCAGATTGAAGATAAGCACTCTTACAATATGAAGTAGAATCAGATTGGATACAAGCACTCTAACAGTATGAATTAGAATCAGATTGAAGATAAGCACTCTAACACTATGAAGTAGGAACAGATTGGAGACCAGCACTCTAACAGTATGAAGTAGAATCAGATTGGAGACAAGCACTCTAACAGTATGAAGTAGGATCAGATTAGAGACAAGCACTCTAACAGTATGAAGTCTGGACCAGATTGAAGACAAGCACTCTAACAGTATGAAGTCTGGACCAGATTGGAGACAAGCACTCTAACAATATGAAGTAGGATCAGATTGGAGACAAGCACTCTAACAGTATGAAGTAGGATCAGATTGGAGCCAAGCACTCTAACATTATGAAGTAGGAACAGATTGGAGACAAGCACTCTAACAGTATGAAGTAGAATCAGATTGGAGACAAGCACTCTTACAATATGAAGTAGGAACAGATTGGAGACAAGCACTCTAACAGTATGAAGTCTGGACCAGATTGGAGACAAGCACTCTAACAGTATGAAGTAGAATCAGATTGAAGATAAGCACTCTAACAATATGAAGTAGGATCAGATTGGATACAAGCACTCTAACACTATGAAGTAGAATCAGATTGAAGATAAGCATTCTATCAATATTATGTAGGAACAGATTGGATACAAGCACTCTAACACTATGAATTAGAATCAGATTAAAGATAAGCACTCTTACAATATGAAGTAGGATCAGATTGGATACAAGCACTCTAACACTATGAAGTAGAATCAGATTGAAGATAAGCACTCTTACAATATGAAGTAGAATCAGATTGGATACAAGCACTCTAACAGTATGAATTAGAATCAGATTGAAGATAAGCACTCTAACACTATGAAGTAGGAACAGATTGGAGACAAGCACTCTAACAGTATGAAGTAGGATCAGATTAAAGATAAGCACTCTAACATTATGAAGTCTGGACCAGATTGAATATAAGCACTCTAACAATATGAAGTAGGAACAGATTGGAGACAAGCACTCTAACAGTATGAAGTAGAATCAGATTGAAGATAAGCACTCTAACAATATGAAGTAGAATCAGATTGAAGATAAGCACTCTAACAGTATGAATTAGAATCAGATTGGAGATAAGCACTCTAACAATATGAAGTAGGATAAGATTGGAGACAAGCACTCTAACAGTATGAAGTAAAATCGGATTGGAGACAAGCACTCTAACAGTATGAAGTAGAATCAGATTGAAGATAAGCACTCTAACAGTATGAAGTAGGAACAGATTGGAGACAAGCACTATAGCAGTATGAAGTCTGGAGCAGATTGGAGACAAGCACTCTAAACAGTATGAAGTCTGGACCAGATTGGATACAAGCACTCTAACAGTATGAAGTAGAATCAGATTGGAGACAAGCACTCTTACAATATGAAGTAGAATCAGATTGGATACAAGCACTCTTACAATATGAAGTAGGATCAGATTGGATACAAGCACTCTAACAGTATGAATTAGAATCAGATTGAAGATAAGCACTCTAACAATATGAAGTAGGATCAGATTGGAGACAAGCACTCTAACAGTATGAAGTCTGGACCAGATTGGAGACAAGCACTCTAACAGTTAGAAGTCTGGACCAGATTGAAGACAATCACTATAGCAGTATGAAGTCTGGAGCAGATTGAAGACAAGCACTCTATCAGTATGAAGTCTTGACCAGATTGAAGACAAGCACTCTAACAGTATGAAGTCTTGACCAGATTGAAGACAAGCACTCTAATAGTATGAAGTAGAATCAGATTGAAGATAAGCACTCTTACAATATGAAGTAGGATCAGATTGGATACAAGCACTCTTACAATATGAAGTAGGATCAGATTGAAGATAAGCACTCTATCAATAAGAAGTAGGATCAGATTGGGTACAAGCACTCTAACAGTATGAAGTCTGAACCAGATTGAAGATAAGCACTCTTACGATATGAAGTAGGATCAGATTGGAGACAAGCACTCTAACAGTATGAATTAGAATCAGATTGAAGATAAGCATTCTATCAATATGATGTAGGAACAGATTGGATACAAGCACTCTAACACTATGAAGTAGAATCAGATTGGAGACAAGCACTCTTACAATATGAAGTAGGAACAGATTGGAGACAAGCACTCTAACAGTATGAAGTCTGGACCAGATTGGAGACAAGCACTCTAACAGTATGAAGTAGAATCAGATTGAAGATAAGCACTCTAACAATAAGAAGTAGGATCAGATTGGAGACAAGCACTCTAACAGTATGAAGTCTGGACCAGATTGGAGACAAGCACTCTAACAGTAAGAAGTCTGGACCAGATTGAAGACAATCACTATAGCAGTATGAAGTCTGGAGCAGATTGAAGACAAGCACTCTAACAGTATGAAGTCTTGACCAGATTGAAGACAAGCACTCTAATAGTATGAAGTAGAATCAGATTGAAGATAAGCACTCTTACAATATGAAGTAGGATCAGATTGGATACAAGCACTCTAACAGTATGAAGTAGAATCAGATTAAAGATAAGCACTCTTACAATATGAAGTAGGATCAGATTGGATACAAGCACTCTAACACTATGAAGTAGGATCAGATTGGAGACAAGCACTCTAACAGTATGAAGTAGAATCAGATTGGATACAAGCACTCTAACAGTATGAAGTAGAATCAGATTGGAGACAAGCACTCTAACAATATGATGTAGGAACAGATTGGAGACAAGCACTCTAACAGTATGAAGTCTGGACCAGATTGGAGACAAGCACTCTAACAATATGAAGTAGGATCAGATTGGAGACAAGCACTCTAACAGTATGAAGTAGGAACAGATTGGAAACAAGCACTCTAACATTATGAAGTCTGGACCAGATTGAAGACAAGCACTCTAACAGTAAGAAGTCTGGACCAGATTGAAGACAATCACTATAGCAGTATGAAGTCTGGAGCAGATTGAAGACAAGCACTCTAACAGTATGAAGTCTTGACCAGATTGAAGACAAGCACTCTAACAGTATGAAGTCTTGACCAGATTGAAGACAAGCACTCTAATAGTATGAAGTAGAATCAGATTGAAGATAAGCACTCTTACAATATGAAGTAGGATCAGATTGGATACAAGCACTCTTACAATATGAAGTAGGATCAGATTGAAGATAAGCACTCTATCAATAAGAAGTAGGATCAGATTGGGTACAAGCACTCTAACAGTATGAAGTAGAATCAGATTGAAGATAAGCACTCTTACAATATGAAGTAGGATCAGATTGGAGACAAGCACTCTAACAGTATGAATTAGAATCAGATTGAAGATAAGCACTCTAACAATATGAAGTAGGAACAGATTGGAGACAAGCACTCTAACAGTATGAAGTAGAATCAGATTGGAGACAAGCACTCTTACAATATGAAGTAGGAACAGATTGGAGACAAGCACTCTAACAGTATGAAGTCTGGACCAGATTGGAGACAAGCACTCTAACAGTATGAAGTAGAATCAGATTGAAGATAAGCACTCTAACAATATGAAGTAGGATCAGATTGGATACAAGCACTCTAACAGTATGAAGTAGAATCAGATTGGAGACAAGCACTCTAACAATATGATGTAGGAACAGATTGGAGACAAGCACTCTAACACTATGAAGTAGAATCAGATTGGAGACAAGCACTCTAACAATATGAAGTAGGATCAGATTGGAGACAAGCACTCTAACAGTATGAATTAGAATCGGATTGAAGAAAAGCACTCTAACAATATGAAGTAGGAACAGATTGGAGACAAGCACTATAACAGTATGAAGTAGAATCAGATTGGAGACAAGCACTCTAACAGTATGAAGTAGAATCAGATTGAAGATAAGCACTCTAACAATATGAAGTAGGGACAGATTGGAGACAAGCACTCTAACAGCATGAAGTAGAATCAGATTGAAGATAAGCACTCTAACAATATGAAGTAGGATCAGTTTGGAGACAAGCACTCTAACAGTATGAAGTAGAATCAGATTGGAGACAAGCACTCTTACAATATGAAGTAGGATCAGATTAGAGACAGGCACTCTAACTGTATGAAGTAGGAACAGATTTGAGACAAGCACTCTAACAGTATGAAGTCTGGACCAGATTGAAGACAGGCACTCTAACAGTATGAAGTCTGGACCAGATTGAAGACAAGCACTATAATAGTATGAAGTCAGGATCAGATTGGAGACAAGCACTCTAATAGTTTGACCAATCATAAAGCAGTAGTTGTTTTCAGTGTTTGTGGTGCTGTTGATAGCCTGGGACTGGGAGATTAGGTGTTAGAATCCCTGTTTTAGGGGGTTAGGAAGAATACCCGCATTCACGTGAAAAGAAAGTTGAAATTCACCTTCAGTACACCCTGGATCTCCACGTCATCGGCAGTCTAGTAGCGCCTATGAAGATCCAGTTTGATACATGAAGATTCTGATTGAGGCATGGAGACCCAGATTGAGACATGAAGATCCAGATTGAGACATGAAGTCCCAGATTGAAACATGAAGACCCAGAGTGAGACATGAAGACTCCCATTGAGACATGAAGACCTAGTTTGAGACAAGAAGATCCAGATTGAGACATGAAGATCCAGTTTGAGACATGGAGAACCAGATTGAGACATGGAGGCCCAGATTGAGACATGAAGATCCTGATTGAGACATTAAGATCTAGTTTGAGACATGGAGAGCCCCATTGAGACATGAAGATCTAGTTTGAGACATGGAGCCCCAGATTGAGACATGAAGACCTAGTTTGAGACATAAAGACTAAGATTGGGAACATGAAGATCCAGTTTGAGACATGGAGATCCAGTTTGAGACATGAAGATCCAGATTGAGACATGAAGACCCATCTGTTGGTAATACTAGGTGGTCCATGAGTTATAGATGGATAGTTAGATATTACAATCGCAGCAGGAATATGATATTTTGATGAATGGAAATACTAAATTATCGTACCTACCGTAGCAAGTATTATTTCCACCACGTTACGCGCCTTATCACGGATGACAGAGAGAGGTGATGAGTCGGGGGGTTCTCCCTCTCTCTCATCAAACAGAGAGAGTTGATGGGTCAGTGTGACGTAGTGCTATAGTATGTGGATAGGGGTAGAGGCCGGCGGAGCAAGCATAATGTAACGAACGCTCGCACAGGTGGTCTCAGGTATGGCAGCTGCACTTGAAAGAGCCATAAATTCCCATAATAGTCGAGGTTTTATCTGATTCACAAACTTTAAAACGTAAATTTCTTTCTAAGTGGCATGCTTAGAATCATGATACTTTGACAGTGGCCTTCAATTGACCTAGTATTCCAGGGTTCAATCCTCGCTCCCCGCACAGATTTATCTTTCACCTCCGACAGAACATCATGGTTCTGTAGGTCCTTCATTTCATCTCGCAATCACCCTGAACAATCCGGAACGTGGAACGTAGACGACAATTAAGCAATCGTGATCTAGTCAATTTAAAGGTAATTCGGGGAAGGATTGAACCGTGAAAATGGAGATATGCTAAGGACCGAGGATTGAAGTCCGACACCTTGGACCATGTGTAGGATAATACTCGTCGTACAGAAGATATTTAATGAAATTACCGAGGATCCCGTTCGGCCTAGCATGAAGAGAAACCATTCGCGTACCCTGATTTTGGTTAGAAAATTCAGCATGATGACGGTTGAAGATAACATGACTCGGTGAATGATAGTAGGAATTGGTTGTGAACCAACCTCCCCTCAGTTCACCCGACTGAGATTCGAGCCTCGATCTCCCCATCCTCGGCAGTCGTCACCGAGGTGGGTTTAACAATTACCTTTTACAAGATTTGTACCTTCCAACACAGATTTATCTGATTACCAAACCCTTCCTTCACCTCTGACAAGTTATCTTGTGAATGCGTGGTTCGGATTCTACGTTAAACTGTACGTCCTTCATTTCATCTCACAATCACCCTACCATTACAAATTGGCGTAAGACGCGGTGCTAATAATACTAAACCTTTAATATAATCATCATAAGATCTAAAACTGTCGCTTTTGATAGATGATATTAATACCTAGTACATATTATACTGATGATCTAAGGTGCTGGACATCAATCCTCAGTCAGGGCAAAGATTTGGGATGTCTCTTATTACAAGATTCATACGTTTAAAAGTTAATTACAATAAGCATCATTAATTCTTTTGCAAGATTCATACGTTTAAAAGTTAATTACATTGGGAATTTAGGGATTAAGGTTAAATATCTTCAGTACGATAAGTATTCACCCATCTACTTAATATTTCATATATATTCTTTCCCCTCTCAAAGCCTTTCAAAGATTCTTTCTCACGTGATCTTAGTCTTTCAAGGACGCTGAGCGTCTAAGGTGCTGGACTTCAATCATCGTCCAAGCAAAGATTTGGAGGCTTCTTACAACCAAGTATATAATTGTTTGAAATAAGTTTCAAAGTGTTCATAATCTCTCCATACTTATTCCAGAAACCTAAAACATTCCCTCTTATAAAAAAGTATCCCTAAACCATTATAAGTGCATTTGTTCAAAAGGTCAAAACCATTATGACTGTCTTGTGTGAGGCGTTTGGTAATCAGATAAATCTGTGCTGAGACTGAGGATTGAACCCCGGACCCCCGCACAGAAGTAAGACCCCTAGACCACCAAGTTACCCAAACTTCTGCCAGCTGTCACCACCTCTTGAGCTTGATCAAGGGCATAGGTGTATAAACATACCTACTCCGTCGGGTACGCATGCAAAATCGTCAATCTCGACTTTCTTGTGGAGGGGGAAGTCTACGTTCATATCTCTAACAGGTAAACGGGGGTGGGTTTTATCACTCACCCTTCACGCAAACGTTGAAACACTAGCTCTATATTCTACCTTCCTCATCACTACCTCATAGGCACGTAACGTGGTGAAAATAATACTTGCTACGGTAGGTACGATAATTTAGTATTTCCATTCATCAAAATATCATATTCCTGCTGCGATTGTAATATCTAACTATCCATCTATAACTCATGGACCACCTAGTATTACCAACAGATGGGTCTTCATGTCTCAATCTGGATCTTCATGTCTCAAACTGGATCTCCATGTCTCAAACTGGATCTTCATGTTCCCAATCTTAGTCTTTATGTCTCAAACTAGGTCTTCATGTCTCAATCTGGGGCTCCATGTCTCAAACTAGATCTTCATGTCTCAATGGGGCTCTCCATGTCTCAAACTAGATCTTAATGTCTCAATCAGGATCTTCATGTCTCAATCTGGGCCTCCATGTCTCAATCTGGTTCTCCATGTCTCAAACTGGATCTTCATGTCTCAATCTGGATCTTCTTGTCTCAAACTAGGTCTTCATGTCTCAATGGGAGTCTTCATGTCTCACTCTGGGTCTTCATGTTTCAATCTGGGACTTCATGTCTCAATCTGGATCTTCATGTCTCAATCTGGGTCTCCATGCCTCAATCAGAATCTTCATGTATCAAACTGGATCTTCATAGGCGCTACTAGACTGCCGATGACGTGGAGATCCAGGGTGTACTGAAGGTGAATTTCAACTTTCTTTTCACGTGAATGCGGGTATTCTTCCTAACCCCCTAAAACAGGGATTCTAACACCTAATCTCCCAGTCCCAGGCTATCAACAGCACCACAAACACTGAAAACAACTACTGCTTTATGATTGGTCAAACTATTAGAGTGCTTGTCTCCAATCTGATCCTGACTTCATACTATTATAGTGCTTGTCTTCAATCTGGTCCAGACTTCATACTGTTAGAGTGCCTGTCTTCAATCTGGTCCAGACTTCATACTGTTAGAGTGCTTGTCTCAAATCTGTTCCTACTTCATACAGTTAGAGCGCCTGTCTCTAATCTGATCCTACTTCATATTGTAAGAGTGCTTGTCTCCAATCTGATTCTACTTCATACTGTTAGAGTGCTTGTCTCCAAACTGATCCTACTTCATATTGTTAGAGTGCTTATCTTCAATCTGATTCTACTTCATGCTGTTAGAGTGCTTGTCTCCAATCTGTCCCTACTTCATATTGTTAGAGTGCTTATCTTCAATCTGATTCTACTTCATACTGTTAGAGTGCTTGTCTCCAATCTGATTCTACTTCATACTGTTATAGTGCTTGTCTCCAATCTGTTCCTACTTCATATTGTTAGAGTGCTTTTCTTCAATCCGATTCTAATTCATACTGTTAGAGTGCTTGTCTCCAATCTGATCCTACTTCATATTGTTAGAGTGCTTGTCTCCAATCTGATTCTACTTCATAGTGTTAGAGTGCTTGTCTCCAATCTGTTCCTACATCATATTGTTAGAGTGCTTGTCTCCAATCTGATTCTACTTCATACTGTTAGAGTGCTTGTATCCAATCTGATCCTACTTCATATTGTTAGAGTGCTTATCTTCAATCTGATTCTACTTCATACTGTTAGAGTGCTTGTCTCCAATCTGGTCCAGACTTCATACTGTTAGAGTGCTTGTCTCCAATCTGTTCCTACTTCATATTGTTAGAGTGCTTATCTTCAATCTGATTCTAATTCATACTGTTAGAGTGCTTGTCTCCAATCTGATCCTACTTCATATTGTAAGAGTGCTTATCTTCAATCTGATTCTACTTCATACTGTTAGAGTGCTTGTACCCAATCTGATCCTACTTCTTATTGATAGAGTGCTTATCTTCAATCTGATCCTACTTCATATTGTAAGAGTGCTTGTATCCAATCTGATCCTACTTCATATTGTAAGAGTGCTTATCTTCAATCTGATTCTACTTCATACTATTAGAGTGCTTGTCTTCAATCTGGTCAAGACTTCATACTGTTAGAGTGCTTGTCTTCAATCTGGTCAAGACTTCATACTGTTAGAGTGCTTGTCTTCAATCTGCTCCAGACTTCATACTGCTATAGTGATTGTCTTCAATCTGGTCCAGACTTCTTACTGTTAGAGTGCTTGTCTTCAATCTGGTCCAGACTTCATAATGTTAGAGTGCTTGTTTCCAATCTGTTCCTACTTCATACTGTTAGAGTGCTTGTCTCCAATCTGATCCTACTTCATATTGTTAGAGTGCTTGTCTCCAATCTGGTCCAGACTTCATACTGTTAGAGTGCTTGTCTCCAATCTGTTCCTACATCATATTGTTAGAGTGCTTGTCTCCAATCTGATTCTACTTCATACTGTTAGAGTGCTTGTATCCAATCTGATTCTACTTCATACTGTTAGAGTGCTTGTCTCCAATCTGATCCTACTTCATAGTGTTAGAGTGCTTGTATCCAATCTGATCCTACTTCATATTGTAAGAGTGCTTATCTTTAATCTGATTCTACTTCATACTGTTAGAGTGCTTGTATCCAATCTGATCCTACTTCATATTGTAAGAGTGCTTATCTTCAATCTGATTCTACTTCATACTATTAGAGTGCTTGTCTTCAATCTGGTCAAGACTTCATACTGTTAGAGTGCTTGTCTTCAATCTGCTCCAGACTTCATACTGCTATAGTGATTGTCTTCAATCTGGTCCAGACTTCTTACTGTTAGAGTGCTTGTCTCCAATCTGGTCCAGACTTCATACTGTTAGAGTGCTTGTCTCCAATCTGATCCTACTTCTTATTGTTAGAGTGCTTATCTTCAATCTGATTCTACTTCATACTGTTAGAGTGCTTGTCTCCAATCTGGTCCAGACTTCATACTGTTAGAGTGCTTGTCTCCAATCTGTTCCTACTTCATATTGTAAGAGTGCTTGTCTCCAATCTGATTCTACTTCATAGTGTTAGAGTGCTTGTATCCAATCTGTTCCTACATCATATTGATAGAATGCTTATCTTCAATCTGATTCTAATTCATACTGTTAGAGTGCTTGTCTCCAATCTGATCCTACTTCATATCGTAAGAGTGCTTATCTTCAATCTGGTTCAGACTTCATACTGTTAGAGTGCTTGTACCCAATCTGATCCTACTTCTTATTGATAGAGTGCTTATCTTCAATCTGATCCTACTTCATATTGTAAGAGTGCTTGTATCCAATCTGATCCTACTTCATATTGTAAGAGTGCTTATCTTCAATCTGATTCTACTTCATACTATTAGAGTGCTTGTCTTCAATCTGGTCAAGACTTCATACTGTTAGAGTGCTTGTCTTCAATCTGGTCAAGACTTCATACTGATAGAGTGCTTGTCTTCAATCTGCTCCAGACTTCATACTGCTATAGTGATTGTCTTCAATCTGGTCCAGACTTCTAACTGTTAGAGTGCTTGTCTCCAATCTGGTCCAGACTTCATACTGTTAGAGTGCTTGTCTCCAATCTGATCCTACTTCATATTGTTAGAGTGCTTATCTTCAATCTGATTCTAATTCATACTGTTAGAGTGCTTGTATCCAATCTGATCCTACTTCATATTGTAAGAGTGCTTGTATCCAATCTGATTCTACTTCATATTGTAAGAGTGCTTGTCTCCAATCTGATTCTACTTCATACTGTTAGAGTGCTTGTATCCAATCTGGTCCAGACTTCATACTGTTAGAGTGCTTGTCTCCAATCTGCTCCAGACTTCATACTGCTATAGTGCTTGTCTCCAATCTGTTCCTACTTCATACTGTTAGAGTGCTTATCTTCAATCTGATTCTACTTCATACTGTTAGAGTGCTTGTCTCCAATCCGATTTTACTTCATACTGTTAGAGTGCTTGTCTCCAATCTTATCCTACTTCATATTGTTAGAGTGCTTATCTCCAATCTGATTCTAATTCATACTGTTAGAGTGCTTATCTTCAATCTGATTCTACTTCATATTGTTAGAGTGCTTATCTTCAATCTGATTCTACTTCATACTGTTAGAGTGCTTGTCTCCAATCTGTTCCTACTTCATATTGTTAGAGTGCTTATATTCAATCTGGTCCAGACTTCATAATGTTAGAGTGCTTATCTTTAATCTGATCCTACTTCATACTGTTAGAGTGCTTGTCTCCAATCTGTTCCTACTTCATAGTGTTAGAGTGCTTATCTTCAATCTGATTCTAATTCATACTGTTAGAGTGCTTGTATCCAATCTGATTCTACTTCATATTGTAAGAGTGCTTATCTTCAATCTGATTCTACTTCATAGTGTTAGAGTGCTTGTATCCAATCTGATCCTACTTCATATTGTAAGAGTGCTTATCTTTAATCTGATTCTAATTCATAGTGTTAGAGTGCTTGTATCCAATCTGTTCCTACATAATATTGATAGAATGCTTATCTTCAATCTGATTCTACTTCATAGTGTTAGAGTGCTTGTATCCAATCTGATCCTACTTCATATTGTTAGAGTGCTTATCTTCAATCTGATTCTACTTCATACTGTTAGAGTGCTTGTCTCCAATCTGGTCCAGACTTCATACTGTTAGAGTGCTTGTCTCCAATCTGTTCCTACTTCATATTGTAAGAGTGCTTGTCTCCAATCTGATTCTACTTCATACTGTTAGAGTGCTTGTCTCCAATCTGTTCCTACTTCATAATGTTAGAGTGCTTGGCTCCAATCTGATCCTACTTCATACTGTTAGAGTGCTTGTCTCCAATCTGATCCTACTTCATATTGTTAGAGTGCTTGTCTCCAATCTGGTCCAGACTTCATACTGTTAGAGTGCTTGTCTTCAATCTGGTCCAGACTTCATACTGTTAGAGTGCTTGTCTCTAATCTGATCCTACTTCATACTGTTAGAGTGCTTGTCTCCAATCTGATTCTACTTCATACTGTTAGAGTGCTGGTCTCCAATCTGTTCCTACTTCATAGTGTTAGAGTGCTTATCTTCAATCTGATTCTAATTCATACTGTTAGAGTGCTTGTATCCAATCTGATTCTACTTCATATTGTAAGAGTGCTTATCTTCAATCTGATTCTACTTCATAGTGTTAGAGTGCTTGTATCCAATCTGATCCTACTTCATATTGTAAGAGTGCTTATCTTTAATCTGATTCTACTTCATACTGTTAGAGTGCTTGTCTCCAATCTGTTCCTACTTCATATTGTTAGAGTGCTTATCTTCAATCCGATTCTAATTCATAGTGTTAGAGTGCTTGTCTCCAATCTGATCCTACTTCATATTGTAAGAGTGCTTATCTTCAATCTGATTCTACTTCATACTGTTAGAGTACTTGTCTCCAATCTGATCCTACTTCTTATTGATAGAGTGCTTATCTTCAATCTGATTCTACTTCATATTGTAAGAGTGCTTGTATCCAATCTGATCCTACTTCATACTGTTAGAGTGCTTATCTTCAATCTGATTCTACTTCATACTATTAGAGTGCTTGTCTTCAATCTGGTCAAGACTTCATACTGTTAGAGTGCCTGTCTTCAATCTGGTCAAGACTTCATACTGATAGAGTGCTTGTCTTCAATCTGATTCTAATTCATACTGCTATAGTGATTGTCTTCAATCTGTTCCTACTTCATATTGTTAGAGTGCTTGTCTCCAATCTGATTCTACTTCATACTGTTAGAGTGCTTGTCTCCAATCTGTTCCTACTTCATATTGTTAGAGTGCTTATCTTCAATCTGATTCTAATTCATACTGTTAGAGTGCTTGTCTCCAATCTGATCCTACTTCATATTGTAAGAGTGCTTATCTTCAATCTGATTCTAATTCATACTGTTAGAGTGCTTGTCTCCAATCTGATCCTACTTCATATTGTAAGAGTGCTTATCTTCAATCCGGTCCAGACTTCATACTGTTAGAGTGCTTGTACCCAATCTGATCCTACTTCTTATTGATAGAGTGCTTATCTTCAATCTGATCCTACTTCATATTGTAAGAGTGCTTGTATCCAATCTGATCCTACTTCATATTGTAAGAGTGCTTATCTTCAATCTGATTCTACTTCATACTATTAGAGTGCTTGTCTTCAATCTGGTCAAGACTTCATACAGTTAGAGTGCCTGTCTTCAATCTGGTCAAGACTTCATACTGTTAAAGTGCTTGTCTTCAATCTGCTCCAGACTTCATACTGCTATAGTGCTTGTCTCCAATCTGGTCCAGACTTCATACTGTTAGAGTGCTTGTCTCCAATCTGATCCTACTTCATATTGTAAGAGTGCTTATCTTCAATCTGATTCTACTTCATATTGTAAGAGTGCTTGTCTTCAATCTGGTCAAGGCTTCATACTGTTATCCTATGATCTACATTATAGATATGAGGATTCAACCTAGGACCTAGGGATCTGTAGCCTGTTCCATTAGGTTGTTTCCTGTGAACCCGAGACATCTAGATCAGTAGCCTGTTCCATTAGGTTATTTCCTATGATCTAGGGATTGAACCCGGGACTTCTAGATCAGTTGCCTGTTCCGTTAGGTTGTTTCCTGTGATCTAGGGATTCAACCTAGGACCTAGGGATCTGTAGCCTGTTCCATTAGGTTGAACCCGAGACATCTAGATCAGTAGCCTGTTCCATTAGGTCGTTTCCTGTGATCTAGGGATTCAACCTAGGACTGACCACTCAGATCCCCTCCGGTGGTCGCATCTAGGGTTCGAATCTAGGTCGGGTCTACTCAAGAGTGGTATTCTGTTTTTTGAAACTAAAAACCTCCGCGGTATTGAAGTTTTATGTAGAGGGTCTTAACTTTGCTGTACTAAGGTAGCATACTACCCAGGATCCCAATCCATGATACGTTTTACTACCTAGAATACACCTACACATCGAGACCGAGAGACGACCCACATTTGCAGAGAGAGAGGGAGAGAAAACCCTGTTCCCGTATGCTAGTCCCCCCCGCCCGCCCCCCTCTCAGCCATCCCTAGCCCTCCGCGCGTGTCCTCTGCGCTCCCCCTCCCCCTCCCTCAAGTCCTCCATCAACAATTATGCTAATGAGTCACAGAACCACGCACCAAAAAAATATTTTTTGTCTCCCACTCCACCCAGGTGCTCCTCTATCCCTCTCCCCATCCCCCTCCCTCCCTCTGCCACCATCATGTGCTACAACCCTTCCTACCACCCCATCCCCCCCCCTCCTGTCATCTCAGGATCCATAAAAAACAGGATTAATAGCTGTGCCGCTGAATAGCACAAACCCCCTTACTCAGGTCGAGGGGAATGAGGGGCTCTCTCTTCTCTGGAGTCATGTGACGCATTTGTTTGGGACCATGGGTACATGCTTTCGTGACCTATATTACGCCGGGTTAACAAAGACTCTATATTAGACTCACGGTTCGAGTCTCGGTAATAGCAATTGCCTTGTATGGCCTTATAAGAGCACAAGATGAACTTGTGAATGAACCGCTGTTGAGGAACTACTACTAGTTGATAGATTATGCGGTTAGGGCACGATCCAGTTATGGAAAACGAACAGTGTCAAAATCCAACTCTAAAACATCACATGTAGCTTTCGTAAAGTAAACACCTCGTTACAAGGTCTGCCAACGTCTCCGTGATTCCACAAACCCCCGAACAGCAACCCCCGACCCTTAAATATGGTCTCAGAAGTAAAACGGGGCAACAAGATTTTCAAAATCCACAGCTTCCGGAGAACCCACGCGAATTTGTGTAGTACGGGTCGTGTAGCTAGAACGTGACGATACGTGCCGGTACTTTAAATTGTGTCGGGCCAGCTCATCTAACAACCGCGACGCACAGCAATTGGGAACAACTGCAGCAGCGTTCGCAAGCTCAGGTCTATGGTTATATAGTTGATTTGCAGACCACTGTGGATTTGTTGGCCAGTAAAGTAACAGACCTTAATGAAGTAAACGAGACCCTTAGTAAGAAACAGGAAGTAGATTTTAAGGAAGAGTTACCACATGCTAATATTAAAAACTTTTCGCTGATCCCCAGTTTTACAATATTTAGTGGCAAGAATGAAGATAATGTTGCTGTTTTCTTTTCTAAGCTGGAGCAAGCAGATAATTTGCTAAATTGGTCAGATAGTGAAAGGCAGGCAGTCACTAAGTTGAGATTAGGAGGTGAGGCTTTAGAGTTCCTAATCTCTGATCCTGGTTGTTTAGGAGCAGGCTCATTTGAGGGTTTAAAAGCTTGTTTAGTGAGTAGAGCGTCTAGGCGTAAATTTAATGCCAGATATTTTAGGGAACAGCTCACCAAAATTAGATGGAACAAGGAGAAAGTGTGGAAGCATTTTCGGGTAGGATAAGGTAGATCAACGTCATCACTTACGAGCTAGGAGATAATGTCATCACGAACGAGGTACTTCGTTTCGAGCTGACCAGAGGGAATTAGATGCTTTTCTTTATGGATGGTCTGGGAAAGTAGGGAGATTTACCCACTTATTGGATCCTAAGATATTTAAGGATGCAATAAGACCAGTAATTAGTGTCATAGAAAGTGACAGACGTCCTCAGGGAAAGGAGCAAGGGAGGAAAAAGATATTTTAAGTCCCAGGGAATAAGCTTGGTTAAAAATACAATATTAAAGGGCACTTACTTAGCAAGGGATCGCAGGACATCTCAAGGCCAAATATCTAGACCTAGGGATGGGTAAAATGAAACAGGACACTCCTGTTTTAATTGTAGCAAAAAGCATCATTTAAAAAAAAATTGTACCAAAAGGGAAATAGTGAGCAATAACCAAAAGAGGGTAGGCCGTTTAAGCCACGTAAATCGTTCTCAGTTAAGGGTGGTTCCCACAATCGCTAAAGGCAATGACGGGTCTACTGATAGATTAGTTCTGGAATGCATATGTGAGGAAAGCAAATCCAGGTTCTTAGTAGACAGTGGCACTCAAACTTTCATAATGTGGTAAAGTAAGAAACGGAGAATAATGGATCTTTATCCACCGGCTTGTCAATTAACGAGTGTGTCGTGACATGAATTGAAAAGCTTATGGGGAAAAAGGGTGAAATTAAAGATAGATGGGGATATCTATCAGATGATGGTGCAAGTTGTTGCATGTAGAAACATCTCGGGTAACCATGGAGTTATTGGCATTGACTTTCTGAAAAAGTATTCAGCTTTTATTTATATATCAAAACAAGTAATTCACTTTGGTGAAAATCAATATAACCTAAGGGAGCGTTTGAGAGTGAGGTCATGCGGACAAATATAGCCGCATTGAAGGAAGTTATAACACCTTCGGTTGCTAATACTGTCCAAATCCATGTATATCTGAATGACACTAAAAAAATATGCTCAGGCATTGGAAGAGTGTTCAAGGTTAAAACCTAGTTACCGGTAGGGTGGGAAAACAAAAAAGATTGTCTTGTGGAGCCTCTAGTTACTGAAGAAAATTTTAATACACAACACGTGTATGTTCAACGAAGCGTGAGTAAACTAGAGTCGACCCAGGGTCAAAACCAGATTCCAATAAGTGTAGTTAATTTTGGAAGGGTTGGCGTGGAAATACCTAAGGGATGCAAGCTATCCGTTCTGCACTAAATAGATAAGAGTGACGTCATGACTATTGACGAAGGTTCAATGAGTCTGAGTGTTAGTGGGGGTTCGAAGAAGGGACCCCAAAGAAAATGTAAGGCCACAGGGAAACCCATGAGTAAGGGTTGTTTAGGGGATGTAGAGCGAAGAATAAATAAAGTTGACCAAGAGAAGGTCGAGGAAGTCTTAAACCTTAAGGAGAAGATTAGTCATTTACCTGCAGCGCAGAGGAAGAAGTTATAAACACTCTTAATGGAGTATCAAGAAATATTTAGAAATAAAAGTAATTTACCAGCAACACCTATAGTTCAACATCGGACCCAGACTTTAGTGTGACTGAGAAAGAGTTATCTGGGATTGATTGGTGGTGGTGGTGGTGTGTGTGTGGGGAGGGGGGGGGGTAGACAGTTCGAATATTATCTATATCGATATCCTTTTTAAGTAATTATAGACCATTCAGCTATAAAATGGTTGTTGAATTTGAAAGATCCGTCTAGTAGATCGTTACGATGGACGTTACGTCTGAGTGAATACACATTTACAGTGACTCATAGGCCAGGAACTCTCCACGGTAATGCGGGTGCGTTATCAAGGAAGATAAGGGCACTGTCTACGGACTAGATGAAGACTGTCAAAGTTGGAAAATTCAAGATCAGTTCGTGGAAGAAGAGGGATCTTGTATAGGAAAACTAACTAAGGACTGAGAATAGTGGTCCCCAAATAAATGGCCAAGGAAATCTTGGAGGAATACCACGATTCTGTGTATGCCGGGCATGCAGGGAGACGTTCTACAAATCGCAAGGTCACGAAGCGATTATGGTGGACGTCGAGGCAACTTGATGTTGACAACTACGTAAACAGCTGTCCTCGCACACTGACATAGTATCGTATAAATACGGTGTCAGGACAGTATCAGTATGGTATCGTATTGCTTAGACGGTCCTGCACACCAAGATCGTAGAAACGACGTATGTCCCAAGAGCTTGTTTCCCCTATTACACTCGACAATTCTCCTTCGTTAACTGAGGGTCGCGCAGTGAGAATAAGCGAGTGTATTGTTGTGGTTCTGTTAATTGTAATGAGTGATACTTGTCTTCTTCCTCTGATTAGGATATTGTGGTAGCGGCTATGTTGTTGACTAATTTCAGCCCATGCGCTGTCCTTGTACTTGAGTCATAATAAAACGGATTACCAATGTCATAAATAATTTTGTACTCTTGTAAAACAGTAAATAGCTACTCTTCAAAATTGCCTATTTAACAATTTACAACTCGAATACAAAACACCAACAATACCGCCTCGCCAAGAATGTATACCTGCGTGGAAGATAAGAGGGGGTGTTTAAGAGGGTGTAGTAGGGTAGGCAACGGCCGCCATGATAGTTCGTACGTGTCTTTCCGCTTTCAAAGTGGAATGTAAGACCATGCACCATACGTCTACAATAATATGCTGCTACCATGGTGCTACGACGGGTGTCGGTGTACGCAGCTCCATAGCAAAGCATGGCAAGAGAAAAACATACGATACTTGTACGATACCATGCCGGTGTGCGAGGACTTTTAGCTGTGCGGAGAGGACGAAAGCCGGTGTTACACGAGCAAAGTTGGTGGAATTCCCAAAAGTTACAACTCCTTTTGAAAGAGTTGGAATTAATACGGTTGGACTCTTACTTAAGTTAGGAGAGGGGAATAAATATATTTTAACCATTCTTGACCATTTTTAGCGTTAACTCGTTATGTATTATTATTATTTAGCACCACGTCTTACTACCCGTTCGGGTTATACGCAATTACGCTAATGTGTAATGGTAGGGTGATTGTGAGATGAAATGGAGGACCTACAGTTTAACGTGGAATCCGAACCACGGTGGCGGCCTGGCATTCCCCACATTCACAAGATGTCTTGTCAGAGGTGAAGGAAGGGTTTGGCAATCAGATAAATCTGTGCCGGGACCTAGGATTGAACCCTGGCCGCCCGCACTGAAGTCTGACACCTTACCCCTAGACCACCAGGTCACCAACTCGTTATGGTTCCGATCCCTGATCAGCGAGCAGACACAGTCGCTAAAACATTAGTTTTTAGTTGGATTTTGAAATTTAGAATGATGGGCAGTTTATTGTCTGACCAAGAAACAAACTTTACGTCAGCATTAACGGTTCAAATGTGTAAGTTGTTGAAGATAAAGAAATTACGCAGATGTTCTTACTATCCGA
Organism: Timema cristinae; assembly: GCA_039000515.1. Classification (NCBI taxonomy): domain Eukaryota; kingdom Metazoa; phylum Arthropoda; class Insecta; order Phasmatodea; family Timematidae; genus Timema; species Timema cristinae. The sequence continues at coordinate 88,667,917 of JBCFYV010011172.1, forward strand.
GCGGGAATGAGCGTTGTTAGAGAGTTCATCGCAAGATCGGGAAGATGTTGTCTCACTATGTGAGCCAGAGTCAGAACAATTGGGACTGTTATCTAGATTTTGCGGTGACAGCATACAACATCAGAACTCATTCAAGCACCCCCCTACGAGATTATTTTCTGAAGTAAAATGATGACGCCATATATGGGGAAGAAGATGCCAAATGAAATTTCGGATACACACATTTTGGATTTGGCGTATATAGATTGCGAGAGATATGTAAAACAGTCGCGAAGAGGAATAATGCAGCATTCAAGATTCAGTCAAAGCAGCATGACAAGAAAGCTTTAATTAGCAACTTCAGACCGGGTTACTGGGTTTATTTGACTAATATGGAAGTGAGGAAAGGGCAATCGAAGAAGTTTGTACCAGAATTTCAGGGTCCTTATCAAATTCTTGAACAAATTAGTGGATAAATGTTAACTCCAGCTAGCCAGTAGGTCCATAGTTGTTAATGTGAACCGATTGAAACCTTTTGTAAGTAGAGGAGATGCTTTGTCAGGATTCCAGAAAACTATGGCAACACCTGAGTGGAACAACGAAGAAAGGTGCCAGGCCAGAGGGGCCCAAACTCACCTCAACCTTTACCAGTTAGGGCGGGCCGAACGAACCGGGTCCGTGATCGTGTAGTGCAGGTTTTGCCAGGTAACGTGTAACATCGCTATGAGCTCAGAGCCAGGAAACAGCGATAAGGAATGTGCAGCCAGTGTTGTGCACAAGTGGAAAAAAATATAGAGCATTAGCAGATGGTGTTTTTGGTGAATAAATGGAATGAATATTGTTGTTATGTCATGCTGGAAGTAAAGTCCGTTCACCGTAGGAATTGTTTTCTGAAAGGCCTTTTTCCCTATCAGAAATCTATTATATAGTAGGATATTGGTAGGAAAAAAGACCTTTCAAAAAGTAATTCCTACCGTGAATGGTGTATAAATGGTTAATTAATGATACTTTCATGTATAAACAAAGAAGTATTTGTTTCATCTATGTTGTGAATTTACATTTAATGTTTTTTGTTGTTGTTATACCACACTACTAATGTTTGTTTCCAAATGGTATTATTTAATAATGTGGTTAACTGTTTTGAGTTCTTGGATAAAGAAATCCAGGTTTGACCCTTGATTATAGGAGCTATTTTCGAGTGTGGAAGAAAAAATATTCTTTTGGAAAATGGATTCAAAGTAGTGATAGATTTTGGGTTACAGTAAGAGAGTGAGTAATGATTTGGATATTTCGAGAAAATTAATTTTGGAATTATTGGAAGGTGATACGGTAGTCCTGTATAGTAAGTTAGTAATTTTATACAGTATGTTCCAGTAAATTTTGGATAAGGGTAGAGGAACCATTATCGGCGCATTGTTCCTTTATAGTAATAACTTTAGCAGCAAATTTAAATGCTGATATGTTGGTAACTGCTTAGTATTGCTTTAAGGGTAGAGTAGTAGTTAAATAACCAATTATGTACATTATGTATATTATAAGGGAACTAGGTTATTTTATTGTAGAGTTAATCTATTGTTAGAACTAGAAGCTAAATGAGTCCTAATTGTATTAGGAACATTTATTTTTGGTAAAACAGTTAGTAGGGTTAAATTATTCAAATGGTATTTTCATAACTTAATTTATGGGTGGAGTAGTTATAAGAGCTAAAGTGTTACAGTGTAGTAATAAAGTAAATAAATTATGTTATAAAGAATCCTCCGACTCAAGTTGGATCAGTGATGAGATTTCTTAACATGAGAGTGTGTCACAGCCGCATTGTTCAAGTGTTCGAATGGAAAACCCTTATGTTAGATTCACACATAAAAGCTACGATATGAGAGATTTTTTCTCGTGTGTTTCACACAGTGAGCTGTACTACGCTATACTTTGGAAGGTTTAGTAGAGTGTTTGAAGTTTTCAAGACAACATGACTTTTAGTGGGTCTGTCCGTGTGCTTATTCGCAGCACAAAACGTAGCGCGAGTGAGATGTAAAAATCGCATGGTCCACGATTTGGCTCGCATAGCATAGCATTATGTGTGAACGTGTTCGTTTAAATACTTGGCTAAAACATAGTCTAGCTCAGCAAAGCATAGCGTAGCTTCATGTGTGAACACGGCATTAATCGTCACATATCTCTAGAACTAGAGTAAAACGTTTTATTAAATACAGAGGGCTCTCTTTCCTTTGGACAGTCGTATGACCCGTTTGTTTTAGACCATGGGTCCGTGACGTCTAGTACGTCAAGTTAACAACTTAACGTAGCGCTAGAAAATGCAATGTATGTACCCGACTTGAGAACGAACCTGTTGTCTGTCAGCAAGATAACGTTTCGTGGATTTGATGTTTTTTTTTTAAAAAAAACGGTGCCGTTATACAAGACTCGAACAGTAATGCTGTACTAAGTGCTGTCAGAGTCGAAGATCTGTACTATGTGCGTGAATTCAAACAGGACGCGTGCTCTGTCACTTCAAATTCGAAGGAAATTAAAGTTCCGTTTGATTTGTTACACAGACGCCTAGGTCACACTAATGCAAAAGACATTGTGGACGCCGTTCGTAAAGGTGTCGTGAAGGGAGTTGTGCTAGCGGATTCAGCAAGTAAGTTGAACTGTGACATTTGTGTACGAGGAAAAATGACAAGGGCCCCGTTTACCAGCAAATCAAGCCGTCACACAGACGTCTTGGACGTGATACACTCAGATGTATGCGGACCCATGAGGACAACGTCCATGGGAGGAGCGAGGTATTTTGTCGAATTTATCGATGACAGCACCAGATGGTGCGAGATTCGATTCTTAAGGTCAAAGGCTGAAGTACTCAAAGCTACCATTGAGTACATAACCCTTGTTGAAAATCAGAAGGGCAAAACTGTAAAGTGCTTGCAGTCCAACAATAGTGGAGAATACATTAACAAAGAGTTTGATGAGTACTTGAAAACGAGAGGGATCACTAGGAGGCTGACTGTCCCGTACAACCCAGAGCAAAACGGCACGGCGGAAAGAAAGAGTCGCTCTCTTCTTGACGTCACTAGGTGCCTTCTGATGGAAGCAAAACTGCCCAATTCCTTTTGGGCTGAGGCGGTTAATACAGCAAATTACCTCCGAAATCGCCTACCAACAAAGAGCTTGGATGGTCGAACGCCATACGAAAAGTGGACCGGTGGAGTGCCGGACGTGTCTTCCTTCAGGGTATTTGGGAGTGAAGTGCTCTATCTGGACAAAGAACCCAGCAGAGAAAAATTTGACTCTCGTGGACAGGAAGGTATCTTCCTTGGCTATACTGATGAGTCCAAGGCGTACCGTGTGTGGTCACCCAAGAAGTGTCGAGTGGTGATAAGCCGTGACGTCAAATTTATGGAGGATGTCAAGTCTTGTTTGATAGCCAGCCCCCAAATGGACCAGGATATAGACATGAAGGGCAAAGACTCTACACAACCTCGGCAATTTGTGGACATTGATTTGCCTCCAACGTGCCACGCTGAAGATGATAGGCCAATCACACGCTATGAGGACGGCGAAGACGAGGAATTCTTCGGCTTCGAAAACACCGTTGAAACGTATGTACCATCACCTGATGGATCAGGGGAAGATGGGGACATATCTTCCACCCCCGATGACACTGCACCTAACATAGATGTGCGTCAGGAAATTTATCACAAAACAAGAGGCAATGGCCTGCCAAGGAAGGTCAGGTTAGGTTCGAAGGGAAGACCAAAGAAGCAGTACCAAGTCATTTCAAATCTGGCCGAAAAAGCCGAGAGACGTTTCTCTCGGAAATACCTATGAAGGAAGCTATGTTCAGTTCAGATGCGGACAAATGGCGCCAAGCCATTGGCACCGAGATGAAATCCATAATTAGGAACGGCACTTGGAGACTCGTTGATCGTCCTAGAGGTCACAAAGTTGTCGGAAGCCGAATTGTTCTAAGGAACAAGTTCCTGTCGGATGGAAAACTTGAAAGAAAAAAGGCACGCTTGGTTGCCCAAGGTTTTAGTCAGCAACCCGGCGTTCATTACAGAAAGACATTCGCTCCAGTGGCTCGAATAAGTTCCATTCGCCTCATGGAATCCATTGCAGCCCAATACGGAATGAAGATTAGGCCATTTGATGTGGAAACTGCATATTTGAATGGACATCTACAAGAAGAGGTTTATATGGAACCACCGAAGAACTTAGGAGAAATCCTTCATGATATTGTTGATTCAGAGGGCCAAAGTCAGCTCGGGATGAAGGCAGAGGTCATGCTCAAAGAATTGAGTAGAGGGGATAAGGTTTGCCTCCTGAAGAAGTCGCTTTATGGTTTACGACAAGCTGGAAGGAGCTGGTACCTTAAGCTGGACGAAACCTTGAGCAGTCTGGGTGCGACGCCTTCAGTCTCAGACCCATGTTTGTTCCACATTGGTTCAGGGGAAGATGTTATACTAATTGCGACATACGTTAATGACATCCTAATCGCCTCACGTGACAGGAAGAGGATTGCTGAACTTGGAAGAAGAATGGCCAAACACTTCGAAATCAAGGATTTAGGCTATGCAAAATCTTGCCTGGGCATAAAGTTTAAGCAGACGGAAGGACAGGTGACAATGCACCAGCATGGCTACGTACGCGATCTGCTTTCGCGGTTCGGCATGTCAGAGTGCAAACCTGTTGCCACCCCCGTGGATACAAGCTTGAAGCTGAGGAGAAATGAAGAGCAGTCGGAAGACGATCTAAGACTTCCGTACCGCGAGCTGGTCGGGGCTCTTACATACTTGGCATCGACTACAAGGCCCGACATATCATTTGCTGTAAGCCATCTGGGGCAGTTTAACAACTGCTATGGTACCGATCACTGGAAGGCCACCAAGCGTGTATTACGCTATCTAAAGGGTTCCATCAACGTGGGGTTAACCTTTGGCTCAGATCCAGGACCAGTCAGAGGATTTGTAGATGCAGACTGGGGCAGTTGTCCCGAAGACAGGAGGTCTTACACCGGGTATATATTCATGCTACATGGTGGACCGGTATCCTGGGAATCAAAGAAACAGCGAACTGTCGCCTTGTCAACGACAGAGGCAGAGTACATGGCTCTGTCAGACAGCGTTAAGGAAGCCGTCTATTTGCAGCGATTCCTCGTCGAGATGGTTCTCTTCTGTGACAACAGAAGCTCATTGAAATTGGCGGAGAATCCATGTTCCACGCAAGGAGTAAACATATCGACATCCGTCATCACTTTGTGAGGGATATACTAAAACGCAAGGAACTTCGTGTGCTTCACATCTCAACGGACGATCAAATTGCAGACTTCTTAACTAAGGGACTACCCAAGGTTAAACACTTGCAATGCATGGAATCAGCCAGATTGGGCGATTCGCAATAGTGACTTTCTTTTGACAACCAACTCGAGGGGAAGTGTTGGAATGTTGGTATTCTTTTATGACGAGTTGCAGTTGTTTAGTGTAGCCATATCAGTGGTAGCGAATGCGCAGCCTTTATCTTTACCAGACAATAGACAGTCGAGTCACGCCCGTTATAGTTTAGGAACGCAAATTCTTGACCTCGTTACTTGTTTCTTTATTGTGCTGACTAATGTTTGTTTTATTATGTTATCTTGTTTGTTTCGGTTCACTTGACCCACGGCGATCTTTCTCTAACATACCCTAATGGATATCATTATTTATTCCTCTTTACATTATTAACTAAACAAATTAAGAATGTAAATACAATAGTAATATTTTTTCCCGCCATTGTGACAACATGAGTATTCAGTTTTCAAATAACACGCTTCCTATGAAAATCAAATTTTAGTTGAACTTAAAAGCATTGTAAGTGGCAAGTATAATTTGAACAAAGAATATTTTTATAGCACTTCTGATAATTTTTTCAAGTCTGACTTCGAAGAAAAATATAATTTTATTAAGCTCTTTAAGAAATGAATACTTGTCAAGGTATATGACATTGGTTTCTGCTTCATCTTCCCTATCCTCCTATTAATAAAAATAAATGTTGACGGGGTCAATCAAGCATTTATTTTGTAAGGTATTCTTCCTTTGGTGACTATTTCGAAGCAATTTAAGAGTTATTGTAGGTGTAGTGAGTTTTATAGAAATCCAATAAACTACTTGCCTAGGTATGGAGAAAGAATACAAAAATTAAATTTCAATCTTAATTTCACAAAGCGTTTGAACTGCACCTTCCCCCTTTTTTGGTACAGCCCTGAATGTTGATGGAATATCTACAATTAGTTTGATACATTGCCCTCAGGTCTGAAATATGATTATGTACTATTCATTTGCCCTGAATGGTCTTACCTTGACTGATAAAATTGTACAGCCCCAAAAAGTTTTTAAGCAGGTTTTTATCTATTTATGTCTACCCCATTTAATATAAACCCTAAAGAAATTTTGTGTAATTTAATTTTAACAATAAATAAAACCATTAAATGGTGTCTACCTGACTATGGTTTTGAAATTCCAGTATATATTAAAGGTACTCAGAGACAATCCCTATTTCAAAATCATAAAAAGATAGAAAGTTAGGGTAGGTCTAGGTCTGTCATAGTTAAACATGTTTACATCAAGAATCAAGTGTATTGACGCATATATTCTAGTATATACTAAAGATGGGACCCTAGAACCTACAAGGAATATTGATGGATTCAAGATTCAAATCATAATCATTTTTTTTAATAGGTACTAAGTTTGAGTTATTTTATAAAAGTATTAAAATAATTAAATATTTTCTTGTGGTTAAAACCAAATTAATGATAAGAAAAACCTAACATCCGAACCCTAGATCATTAAATTACCATTTAATGTAAACTAATCAGAAATGAAGGAAAATTCTTAGTTATCAGGAAAGTTATTTTCTAAAACTCAAATTTTAACTAGGGATTTGATGACAACATGAAGTTTCAGATTTGAAAAAAGGTGGATCCAACCCATCTTTAATATATATATAATATCTTAAATATATATATATATATATATATCTTAAAAAAAATATATATATATATATATATATACACACACACACACACACACACACTTAATTTTTTAAATGACCTATACCACTGTTGACATCAGTGGTCTTGGGGTAAAGTGCTCACCTCAGGACCCAATGTTTGTGGGTTCGAACCCAATAGAGCCGAAGGCTTTTTATTGAAGGAGAAAAAATCATAGCTCAACATCCTTGGAGGGGAAGTAAAGCCGTTGGTGCCATGTGGAATGTAAAAGAACCCTGGAAGGTATGTGAAAATACCTCTCAAAGTAAAATTGGCAGGTCATTTCACCTCAGTCGTAGAACATTAGCGGTACAAGTAATCAGCCTGGGTGGCGCAACTTCAAAGAATGATTACAACCAGGGAATTTACTCTACCACAAATTTAACTATTATCCCCTGTGTATTAATCACAACTTGTGAATGAGGGGAAAGCCAGGCCTCCATCGTGGATCGGATTCCATGTTAAACTGTAGGTCTTCCATTTCAACTCACAATCACCCTACCATTACACATTAGCATAAGTGCATATAACCCCAACAGGTAGTCAGACGCGGTGATAATAATAATAATAATAATAATAATAATAATAATAATAATAATAATAAATAATAATAAATAATAATAATAATAACTATTACCCCCACAACCCCTTTACATTCGATACTTTCCACAAGTTATATTTTTGATAGTGAATTTGTTTAATAAATATATAATAAAAATATAGAACCTTCAATGAAAAATAGCCAACAAATATTATATTGATAAAAATTACTCGGAAAGAGAGATAATTGCAGTTACCTAACATTATTAAAAATTAAGATAAAACCCAAAAACAAAATATATTTTTAGAATTTAGACAAAAGTTAAAATTCATTCAACCACAAAACTTTTTCAATTTTTGCATTTCATGTTCTAACACTTCTGCCTCTTCCTTTGCTTTCTGTTCTTCTTTTCACTTCTAATTTTCTTATTTCTTCAGATGCTGTTTTTCTTTTTTGACTTAAGTCTACTTCCATCTTTTTCTTCTTTTCAAGAACTTCTTTCCTTATACATTCCTCACAGCATGAATAATCTTTTTTGAAATTGTAATATTTAAAAGTCCCCCGGCTGCAGTGACTGCATCATAAGTTACTCATTGAGCAATAAGGCTGTCCTCATTTAGGTTTTCTTTTTATTCACAGAAAAACTTCACTCAACGGCTGCATTGCTATGGAAGAGAACAAGTTTTTTTTAGTGAAATATTCTAGTTCCTGGGATGTATTTACTCTAGAAAAAATATTTATGAAGAACTTATCAAGCAAATCACCACTTGAAATGTATTGTTTAAGGTATTCAATAACTTCTTGCATTGATACAAAGTCAAAGTAGTTTCTTTTTACAATATCACCTTGCATGCTAGATAGTTGTTCCTTGTCAAGTAGGACTTCTAATGCAGAAGTTATCCTATAGGTCCTAACAGATGGATTGAGCATGACTGCGGGAGAGAGACAACTAGCACCCTTGACAATTTTGTAGGAGAGAGGACACTTATGTAATAGTTTGTTGCAGAGATCAACTAGGAATTTTTGAAAATCTCCTCTGAACTTAAATATCTTGATGTCTTTAATTCCTTTTAAAGCTGCTGATGCTGTGAACCCAATATATACAGTAGAGAGTGATTTCATGTTAGATTGTTTCTTTAAATCAAGGGCTAACAATTTTTTGGAAGTATTTGCTGAATTCATTACTTCACATTTTACAATTCTGTTCATAAGGTGCTCAAGTAGTTTATTTATATCTGCAAACATAAATGGCAATAGAGGTTGTGTGCTCTGATATTCAGTGAGAAATTGTGTAACGAGTTACAAGTTAAAGCTATTTCAAATGGGGCTACACTCACCAAAACCCCTTGATGAATTTCAACACAAGAGCACATGCTCTGACCTCCGCTCTGCAACGCTCTACACAACTGAGTGGAGCTTTTGACCGACTGGCTGCTCGGGCTCGATCCACGCCCGGCCGGAAACAAAGAACGAGGTTCCAAATGGCCACGTCAGCGGCAGTTCCGGCGTTATGATCGTCCCGAACATTCTACTTGTTGCTAGGACCCCCCTTTTCTTGTCATGTTTGTTTTTCCTACCTACCCCCACCTTCCTTGCCCCTTCTCTCTGTGGATACAATTATGAGTATATATTGGGACATTGGTTTTCAATGATCACTCATTATACCATCGACTGACCTAGGTGAGGACAGCAACTAAGGGGCCGGATCTATTATTTAAATATTCAAATTTCTCTTTCGGCGTAATGGGGGGGATAGCTATGAAAATTATTGTCTGGGACTCAAACTCTTATAAACTTTAACTTTGGAATGTTTCTCACCGCTCGTGGAAAATGCGGTTGCCTTTCTGTCTCCTACATGGAGGTTTATTTCAATTAATCTGTGCAATTTATCTTTAATTGTTTATCTAATTTAATGAATGTATTTTCAGGCCACGCTGTGGCAAACTTTGCATCTCGGGCTTACCACCCGTCCTTTCTTGATTTCTTTAGCATATGTATAGTATTTGCAGTTATCTTGTTAACTGGTCAAACATAGAGCACAGGGCACTAGTAGGTTAGTTCGGGACTTGGTCCTAAGATAGATTCTTGTATTATTACCATTCATTTGTTGATTTCTTTTGGGTTTGAAGGCGCTATTTATTTTTCCCGTTATTATTACCCAAGTTTAAATGTTTGTTTGGGGTTACGATGAAGTATCGTTTTTGTGCTTGTTACTCAAGCTAAGGAACTATAAACTTTTCACCTCTCTGTAAGGGCTATGTAAATATCAAATTTATCATGATAAATGATCATGATTATTGCGTTTTGCTTGAAGGCGCGTGTTTGGGTGATTTCCCATATTTGTTCTAATGATAATTAATGTAGAAATATTAGATAGCAGTAATAATGGAATTAAGCTTTTCTCTCTAAATGTGCGAGATATTCAACTTTGAACCGCAGACTTCCATGATTACTATTAATATCAGTGTTGTACTGACAACCAACTAATTACTGTAGGTTTCCATTTATATTTTCAGGTATTGTAGAGTCTATCAATTCCATTATCTAAATTGAGTTTTTCTGAGAGGATAAGCGCTTCACGCCATGTTATTATATTTGTTCTAGTTATGTATTTACCATTTTAATTGTTCTAAATAAAATAAACAAACTTTGTTATTGTTAGATAAACTTCTTAACTAATTTCCCCGTCACTATTCCTAATATTTTTACAAGAGGTTTACAATTGCTCAAACTCAAGTGAAACTGACAGCATGAATCCCAACTTTGATGTCAGAAGTTCATCCTTCACAAAATGGCTTAATGTTTGAAAATTATCAGATTTTAAAGGATGCTTGTTAGAATAAATATACTGTTTAAAATACGGCAGCATTGACATTGCTATCTCTAACACCCTTGAGTTTGCTACCCACCTAATAGTAAAAATTTCATCGGGAAAAGAGATGATCTTATTATTCTTTGATAGTCTGCACGTCTTGTTGGAAAATCTTTAAATAAATGATATAGTGAGCGCAATAACTGGTTAAAAGTCCAAATAGAGTTAGTATGTGCTGCTCTAAGAATCAAATAACCGAAGCTATTATTTATGCTTTTTGGGGAGGAATTCTCCATGTAGATATCATATTCTGAAAAATGACACCTGGACACGGGAATCAAACCCGGGACCTTTGGCTTAGTACGCAGATGCTCTTACCACTGAGCTATCCAGGAATCATCTCATGCTCAGGGTCATTCTTCACTAATATTTTAAGGCAGCCTCTATAATGAACATGTGGAAATCATTGGATAAAAATGTGTGATTTTATTAAGATCACAAGTGACCTGGTGGTCTAGGGGTAAGGTGTCAGACTTCTGTGCTGGCGGCCGGGGTTCAATCCTCGGTCCCGGTACAGATTTATCTGATTTCCAAACCCTTCCTTCACCTCTGACAAGACATCTTGTGAATGTGGGGAATGCCAGGTCGCCACCGTGGTTCGGATTCCACGTTAAACTGTAGGTCCTTCATTTCATCTCACAATCACCCTACATTACACATTAGCGTAAGTGCGTATAACCCGAACTGGTAGTAAGACGCGGTGATAATAATAATATTAAGATCACAAGTTATCAGATAACACAGCCACCTTCGACTTGATAGTTGGCTTAATTTTGCCACTGCCACTTGTATAACTATTATAATTGTAAGGGATTGCATATTTAAGAATCAAATAGCAGAAGCTATTATTTATGTTCTTTGGGAAGGAATTCTCTACAAGGTCAACTAATTGTGTGGCAAACAAGATAGACCAGAGGGGGAGTAATTAAGGGGTGCTCAAAATAGAACTATCAGTAGTCCAAATATAATCAGGGGTCTTAAAATGCTTAATCCAATATTTCACTCAATGTAAAAAGGCTGAATATTTGTCCGGTATCTGATTCAAAATTCCAGTATTTCCATTATTGGTAGACACCCTGAATTATTTACTAAACATAAAAATTTATTTTGGAAAAAATAAATGTTAAGTATGAATAGTGGTCTTGTTTGACCATTTATGCAATCTCTTTTAATAAATGGCTTTAATAAAAGATAGCTGTATCAGCATGTCTTCTTCTGTATTCAATCTGTTGCAATATTTTGTTTTGATAAAGTATATTAAAAAAAAAACAGTTCCACAAAGTTTCTTAAGTCTTGAGGAAACTCTGGAGAGGTCTCAGAGAGCCCCAGGGCTTTGAGGAGCATTTAGCTACTCCATAGTGGAACCAAACAAGTTAGGCTTGCTAACTTTCTCATTAGCAAAGGGTGCATAAGCACATTCAATTTTTATCAGTAACTGCCAAACTGAACATTAGAGTGCTCAACTTTAGCCCGACACGTTTCAGGTACACTAACAGTGTTTTTCCGCCCTTATTTATGTTGATTCTCATCTATCCTCTGATAAATTAAAGTAATCTCACATTACACATCAAGTACTAGCAATATGAACATCAAATATCAAACTATATGGAAATTGTAAAAAAAATATTAATATAAATAAATTATCAAACTCTTTTATAACTCAAATTATATTTTATAAATTGGAACTTATCTTAATGTATGGCTGACTCCTTTAAAACCATCTTACCACGATAAAAATAAAGCCATCTGGAGTAGGACATTGATTTTATAAACAAAATGTTCTGGAGACAAGGAAATAAAGAAAAAATAGACATTACAACAATACTTTGTTTCTTATACAAAAATTAAACTGGATAATATAAAGTGAAGATTATGAATACATGAAATCCCTTCTAAGAGTATTTAGGAAGTGCATTTTCCATTTTACATCTTTAGTGTAAAATCAAAGCAAAATTAGTTGTGAAAAATCTTGTATTCCTGCATTAATGATTAAGGATCATAAATACAGTCAAAGAACTATGGATGTTATGTAAATACTATATACAGTTTGTAACATAAATATAGTGGATGGGACTTAATGTTTGTAAGGTGCAAGTCACAAAGATTGGCAGGCCCACAGTGGACAATAAAAAATGTTCAATTTTTCGTGACCTTGACTGTATCTACTTAACCTTTTTTTCACTAGTTAAATAAATGCCACACAACTCAACATGAATTATTTTCTATGTTCACTTGTATTTTTTTTAAATTGAAAATTTAATGTAGCTTTGGCAGAATAAATAAAAATCTCAAAAGTGATTTTGTATTGGTACTAGCATAACTTTCCTTTTCTTTAATACAATACTCTAAAATGTAATTGTACAATCTCTAAATGTAAATAATATTAAACTCAAGACTCTTTCATAAATAGCTAAAGTATATTAATTAGTAATACAAAATTTACCACAGTTAAATGCTCTAACCCAGATGACTTTATGGGAAGCTTTTTGACATTTGAACATATATTTAAATGAATTTGTCAATCCAAATTACAAATTATGGCCGTAAAGAACAAAAAAGAGTATAAAATTAAAATGATATATTTACCATATATTGTTATAATACTGTACATTTTTATTTTGAAATCGGAGTCGGAGTCTGTACATTTTTACCGACTGATTCCACAATCCTCCTTAAGAGGACCATCTCACTAAGTATGCAAGGGTTGAGCAGATAATATCGAAAAACACTATATCCTTATTTACTAGGTTGGCCCTTAATGAGTTGAATACTCTCATTTATTAAGTCTCTATAAAACATTTTTGACCATTAGTGCATTAAATATTTGGTAAACATTGCTGAAAATATATACAAAAATATGACATACAAATTTCTGAATGTTTTGGTTGTAGAGTGTGGGAGTTATTTTGTAATTTTTTCATGTATGGAGACAAAGAAATAGTTTTCTGTAACTATGAAAGCTCAGGAGTATGTGACTAACCAATATTAATATATCAGGCTATTTTAAAAATAATCAAAATAAGTAGTTTAAAATCAATTACTTTGTCTATTTTAAACAGACATGGCAAAACTATACCCCCCCCCCTCCCCCAGTACAACTTTAAACAGGGTCAGGAGATCATTTGGGAAAAAAAGGTGCTTGTTAAATATAAACAATACCACAAATAAGGTAGAGGCCTAACCTTCAAATTATATGTACAAAACACAGCCACATTAATTTTTTTTTAACTTGAGTGATTCAATATATGAAACAGTCAGATACTTTACACATATACCCATGCTTTGTAGTTCTGTACTGTATTTCACAAGTTGTTTACTAGGTTTTCTTTAGCATATACAAAAAGTCTCATCAAGCCTTGATATGACAGTAGTAGTTAATTGTTTCTTTCCCATGAATATCACACTTGAAACTTAAAACCAATGCCCCTTACTTTATTATATTTGTGGTTGGTTAGCGGAATTGAAAAGGAAAGGAACAATCTACCAGTACAGTTCTGTTAAGCCTGACTTACCCTAAACAACTGCACATAATCTGTTACTGGGTATTTATGAAAATGATGTAAAAAAATACTGTAAAATTGTGTATTATGAACAATAGGGAAGAGTGAAAACATAAAAATAAAGTTGATAGAAACAAGTAAAATGTTCTCTTTAACTAAAACACTGTTAATTTCTATATTCTATAGATTAAATATTCTTTGAAGAGTATAATGAAAAATGGAGAGAAAAGTTGACTTGTTTCCAAAATGGCCATGCCACTCTATCTCTCAAGTTGGTTACATTTCCTCTCCCTTTTATTTAATTATTTTTAAGTATTTTCTTACAATTTAGTCATTAGGCACTTAGTTTTTTATCTACATAACAAGTTAACAACCAGTTTTTAAGTACATCATTTTGCTAAGAAAACTTTTGATAAACTTAAAAAATGTGTCAAGATAATATTTTCAAACTCTAAACTTTGAGCTTTACATAACAATGTTATATTATTTGAGCCACCCAAGCCCTTATCTATTTTCAAGACACACTTCTCACTTCTTCCTAACACTGCTGATATGATACAAAGCAATAGTCAGACTAATTCCACGTATATAGTGTCTTAGAAGAAAGAAAGGGTTTTGGATATTTATAAGAATATGGTTGATGATCAATCGGTACAGTTCTGGGACTTAAAACCAAATGTCAACAAAAGAAAAAGGCACAAAACTGCTATTTTAAATAAAACATTGAAAAGAAAATAGAAGGGCAAGGCATATATACACTTACCAGAAAATTGTAGGCTTCAAAATTTCACAATTAAAATCACATTATTATGAAATTTTCAGCGTACAACAGTCTCTTTCTTCAGCAGAAGAGTCAAACACCAACTGGACTATGGCAGCATGGCTAGAGGTAGATATTGGTCACTTATATACTGTTGTTGACTGTTTCTTGATTATTTATTTTGCTTGGATTTTGTAGTTGCTTGTTCAAACTTGTCCTAACTTTAGTAGATGGATAGAATGTTGTATTTTTACCAAGCTTATATGTATTTATTGAATTACTAAACTATCGGTTAATATTTATTATTATTGTTTATATATAAATGACTGGCTGGTTTGAGTAGGCTTGTTTGGAGGAAAAGGAGATATGGTTATCTAAGGTTGAGACCAGAGGGGTGCCTGGATTATATTGGTGAGCAAATTCCCACCTATAAAGCTGGTAAGCATTGCAACTATTGCGGAGGGCTTGTATTACTCTAGTACTACAGCAGGAGTCAAAATCAGAATTGTGTGTTTGAGTATGAAGTGCAACTGGTTTTCAGGGTCGTTGTGGATGATATCAAAACGGTGTTCATTCATTTGTTGTCGAAGTGTTCCTGTGGTTAAGACCAATATATTCAGCAATGCAATAGTTGTATTGTAACTGGTATCTAAGATTTTCTGTAGAGCAGTCTTAGTGGCCTTTCATGGAATACTCAATTTGTGTTAGTCCACTGTTGAATGAGGTGGAAGGTTGGTAAATTTTGCAGGTATTGCATCTTGGTTTGTTGCATGGGTAGGAATCTTTTACATTTAGAGTATGGTTGCTTTAGAATTGGAGGTAATGTTGATGATTGATGGCTTTGGTATGAACTGTGGTGTTTATGTTTTCCTCATGAATGTTCATTTCCAGATCCAAGAACATGGCATGGTGGTGAAATGTTCCAGGTAAATATGAGGGTTTTATGGTTATTTAACCCATTCAGAAACTGTAACAAATTAGTTTTGGAATCTGTTCAGATAATGAAGAAGAAAACGGCAACAACAATATGTAAGTGACCATGAGCTAACCCTAGCTAGGCGATTCATATAATAATTTAGGATGATAAAATTAACTATTACCTAATGGCTTGGAAATAGATAATATGACAATGTAGAAGCATTGTACAATAATGTAATGTAAGTGATAGTGAAAGAAGCCAACTTGAAAGGATAGTTAGATTAGGCTTAGATATGAACAAACACACTCCTCTTCATTTCTTCTTATACTTAAACACTTCCAATACTAATAACAATCCTGTAGTATTTTTAGGACATTATGTAAACAAGAATTAAGGAAACATGTAATATAGAGATTAGAGGACAGCAGGAAGTATGGAAAGTATAAGAAGAAATGAAGAGAATGTTTGTTTCTATACAGGCCTAACCTAACTATCCTTTCAGGTTGGCTTCCTTCACTAACACCCATTTGACATTATTGTACAGTGTTTCTACACTATCTTACTATACAATTCAGGATAAGTGATTAGATTTCATTATGTGGTTTATACTTACAAGAACATTGAATATCACAAATACCCATAGTGCAATATTTGTAGTTTAAATCAATACACCCAACATGCATGATTATAATAGGAAAATGCACTAGTATATTTATCACAGTTTATGCTTGGAGTAACATGAGTTCAAAAAATAGTCTTTTTCTCAAAAACAAAGAAAAATCGAGGGAGGATGATGGTTAATCAGCATGTTGTTACTCAATTTCTTTCATCCCAGCTGCACTGCGCTTGCAACTTGGGCAGCAATCCAAATCGTGTAGATACATGACCTAAAACAGCCACAGAAGTCAACAACTTCAAAATGGAAATGTCTTATATTGAATAGCAGGAAAAAATAGCTTCTAAATTGTTTAGTAAATTATATGTTTCTCCGACATTGAAGTAGCACTTTTAAGAGTGCTCTTTTAGTATGAACCAGTTCATTTCAGGTTAAATCTCCTAATACCACATGCCCTTTCATAGGAAAGCCACAGGAATTCACTTTTCAAATTCTACGACTTTTCAAAAAAAAAAATCATTTTTTTCCTGATCAGGTTTTCTCTATTTGTATACTCGTAAACTTCTAAGTATAATGATTGTCAATGGCCAACATGGTTGAACCAATATCATTTATCTGTGACCTGTACTGATGAGTACATTGAAAAAGGTGTCACAGTCTCATCTCTGGTTTACATGTAATAGGGAGGGCAAGGCTCAAATAGTGACCGAGTGTAGTGAAGAGTTTTATCCTTGATGGTTTTCCAAACTAACTCTACAAAAATGTGTGTTAATTTCCTTCGAATTATCCTTCTCGATCCATACAAAACACTCAAATACTAAATAGCTGGTAGGGTTTGACTTGTTTACCAATGTTATCAATTATATCTATAAGCACTGTTCAATTAAATATGAGGAGGTACTGTATTTGATACACAATATTCACAGTTGTGAGTTTTACAAACATGTTTTTCTTATATCATGTGTTCCATTATTTTGAATAAACTACTTACTGTTAAAAAATTAATATCAATTTTAAAATGTGTAAAAATGAATGCCAACATTATCACGTGCCAAGTATTAGAGTCCTTTTATACTCTGCCATGCATCATTTATGTTGTCACGATCTGAAAAGTGTGTCGTAATCTAAAGAACGCAGTGTCAAAAATGACACAGGATTATCCAAAATACATTATATTAAATGGGGCATTTTATACAGACGTCAGCTTTTGTGTCACCCTGTTGGTGAGATTGCAGGGAAGCCAACCTTTATGCCACTCATGTTGGAAACTCGGTGTACTTCTATAGCAGGTAAGTGTGTTTCTTATTCATGGTCTGGGTAACTATTGTCTACTCCTTTATTTGTTACTGAAATGGCAACAATAACGCAAAGATCCATCCATAGTGTTAGGAAACAAGAGCCGGTCAACCTCCCATCCTTCTCATAATGTGCCACATGTTGCTTGTATAAAAACAAACGACCAGGTCACGCATCACATTTGTCAATCACACTTGTCTACGCATCAAGAAACTCCTGTATAAAAGGGCCCTTAGAGGTAACCACAATAAAAATAGTTTATAATCAATATTATGATTTCAAAATAGAAAGATTCAATAATGTTAGCAGGGAATAATTTTGAACAGATTAAATCAACAGTATTATTGTTGCTTTTCAACTTTTGTTCATTACTCCCACATCAAAGTAATTATAAATGTGTGCTGGCATTATCTATTATCGGGCGTTCTAGCTAAGCCTAAACAGAGTTTGCAATAAATGAACTTGGTTAAGGTGAAAAAAATAATCAAAGCAACACAATGTGCCCAAGGTTGATTAATTATTAGTTTATTTGACTTCAATTGTCATTTACAATATTGAAGAGATTTTTCTTGTTCTGATTTAATGTAATAGGTGCCTAATTTTCCCTGTTTCATTGTCAAATTCCCCGACTTTTCCCTTAATTTTTCTCAGTTTCAATACCCTGACTATTCCAGGTTTTCCTCTCCTGTGGCCACTCCTCTACATCTCAGATTTTTGTTTGTATAAAAGAGCTGAAATATTTTTGTCAAATTTTTCTGTGCATAAATGACCCCATGGTACCATTTTGGTAGTTTGTGTTGGATCGACTTAATGACTTCGTAGGTAATGTTTGGATTTTGATAGCCTGCTTTAAGTAAAGAAAAACCAAAAACTTTCCATGGAATCTGCTTCTAAGAAATCAGATGACAGAAAGAAAACTCTTCCCTCAAATAAAAATACACAAACAACTCACAACATTGTTGATAAAAAAAGAACTGGTCACATCCAGTACAGAACATTTACATTATTTCAGTTTAAAAAACTTAAAAAAGAAAGCAGAATTTTTTGCTCCTTTTCCAACTTTAAACACACACAACACACAGACACACTGAAAGGTAGAGACAGAGGGACCCTGCATTGTTTTTAAATAAGTGTAAGTAGTTATTGATATAAACTAAAAAGTCCTATGTATATTTTATATGTGGGGAGAGACAGCAAAAGTTGTTTTTCTTGTCCAGGGGTATTAGGGTGCATAAATATGGGCCTGAGTATTACAAACATACAGTACTTTTATTGAGATCACAGCTTAATAAATTAATTTTTTGGTCACTTGGACGTTCAGAACTGGTGTCACCACCCTCTTAGGGGTGAGAATATTTCACCTTAGGGCACAGACAAGCTGTCTGTGTCTATGACCGACTATTGATGGTTCAATCCTGCCCAATATACCATGAAATCCAAGCTTTAGAGAAAACCTAATCATAAATCCTATATGATATAGCCTATAATATTTGTTCAGTTTACATGATGTTTTACAATTAGTTATAGCATACATTTAAAATATTGTTTTATAAACCTACAAGGACATAGGGTGAAGCCAGATAATCAGGGACAAAGATTAACATTTTAAATTCGATTCAAAATGACATGTTAGTTATCAAATTGTAGCTAATTGATTGCTCTTTCAAACTATAAAATTAATATCATATTGATTTTATTAAGCTTATTTACATTTTATGTGTGATAAAAGTTGAAGAAAGGTAGAAAACTGTGTTACGTAAGGACAGCATTTTATAAGTTATCTACTAAATATTAAATTTGCTAGCCCAAAAATTGTGTTTTTCCACTTACTATAGTTTGTCTTTATGAAAAAAAAATACTGAAAAATTTTTCCTTAACTTTATATGCTACAAGTTTCCCCAAAAGTTAAAATGTCCTTTCGTAAGATTTAAAAAAATATTTAATAGCAGTGTCCCTAAAATAGTACAAATTTATATATTTTAACTAGGCACCTTTTTTCTTTGTTTTCTATACACAATTACCACGTTCCTATTTAATATTTTTTAATCATTAAAAAGTTATAAGCAAAAAATTAATGTCACAGAAGGACAAATTTGTTGGGCCTACAGAAGGCTAAAGGCCCTATTAGTGTCTACACTAATAAAAAAAGCTTAATAGGGAAATCTAGAATAAATTACATCCAGTATTAATATATTGGTGACACTGATGTATCAAGTCAATCCATAATATTTTTTTGCACCACATCTTACTACCCGTTCAAGTTAAACGCCTAAGTACTAATTACGCTAATGGGTTAAGAATTTGGAAGGTTGAATACAGAAGAAGGGAACCCCTATTTGTGTGGAGGGAAAGTGGAAAACCATTTAGGAAAAACCACTCCCAATTCACTTGACCGAGATTCAAACCTCGATCTGGCAGTCTAGCTCAACACAAAACTAGCATGTTAGCTAACTACGCCACAGAGGCAGGTTATCCATAATGTTACAGAAGGCACATACATTCTTGTAAAGTTTGTTATCTAGCAAACAACATAAATTTCTTTATGTCTTCATCATACAAGCAATTCTTCTAAAGAATAAGTTCCAATTAAGTAATAGGGATGAATTGTCTTGATATGATACAAGTAAGACAGTGTTTTGGCCAGATGATAGAGACAAGCCAGTAATTGATATAGGAAGATTATGTATTTAAAAACAAACCAACTAATAATTACAAAAATAATTACAAAACTAAGTTATCCTGTAGATAAAAACTTTGCACTGAATGCTAGATAAATAAATATTTCTGACTATAATTTGTGCTAGTACACATATATATATATATATATATATATATATATATATATATATATTCCCCCCCTATCCCCCACAAGATTTACACTATGACAAACTCATAAAATAATTACTACCATACCCGCCTCGGTGGCATAGTTGGCTAACGCGCTAGTCGTGTTGAGCTCGACTGCTGAGGACGGGGAGATCGAGGTTCGAATCTCAGTCGGGTGAACTAGGGTTTTTTTTTCCTAAATGGTTTTCCAATCTCCCTCCACGCAAATGCGGGTTCAGTTCCTCTAATTCTACCTTCCCAATTCCTAATCCATTAGCGTAATTAGTACTTAAAGCGTATAACCTGAACGGGTAGTAAGACGTGGTGCTAAAATAATAATTACTACCACAACAATATTTGCAAATATTGCCTTTAAGCTAGTTAAACATAATTATTACAACAAAATCTTCCTTCCATAACAATATGTGTAGGCCTTGAAATTTTAATACTGAATTTAAAACTTTATCAGTTAAAAAAGTTTTTTACATTTTTTTTACAAACAATATGCTCCAATGCTGTTGGTTGCGGTTTTCGGGTTCAATAACACTTGGATAAAGGCCCAAAGTGCAGTGAAATATTATTTATTTCCAAGAACTAATTTATGTTGAATCAATGACTATACTTTGGTTGAAAGCGCTAATTTTGAAATATGCCCACAGGTAATGTGTAACTATAAGTCTCTTAAAGTAAATTAAGCATTAATTTTGGAACTGTGTGGCTCAGTTGGTTGTGTTCACAATTACTGACCCAAGGGCCCTGGGTTCGATTCCCAGCGATGCCGAAAAATGTATTGTTGGAGCAGTGGGTTTCCCTTACACAGGGAAGCATTTATTGCTGGGTGTTGTGTTGGGTCATTGGATTTTAAGTCATGTAATAATATGGTCTGTATGCTCAGAAAGTTTATATTAAAAAATCTCAATGCCTGTAATAATGTATTTTTACATTTGGACAGTCTCATATGTCTAGACAGCAATTACCGCCACAAGCTAATGTGGACAAGTGTGACAAAATTGTCCTTCCGTAATGTTGCATGTACACGTTTTTTTTTCTCAACTAATCGTCAAAATAATTATTTCAACACTTTTTACAAAATATATACGCCAACCAACAACTATCCTCAACAAATACCAATCTTCTGCAATGTAAAGTGGAGGATAATTATTATATTGAGTTTACCAAAGATTTTATCATGTCTTTATTTTGTCCTTCTGTAACACAAGACTTTTTTTAAAGTTTTTTTAATAAATGAAATTTTTTTTGCCTTAAATCTGAGAAAAAGTGTCAACCATGTGCTTCATAGTGAGTGTTTTTTTTTAATTTCTAAGTTAGATAATTTTGCTTTAATAATGAGAGAAACAGCTAAAAAGTGTCCCTTTTCCGTAACACTCCGAAAACTATGGCTTTACTTACCCCACAGGTGTTTGTGACAGTACCAGACATCCTCTGGATGACAACATTATATAATTTTGATGCTGTAAAATCTTAGCTTTCTAAAGAGCTTAAAACCATATATTTCAGGGGTGTTAAATCTAGATGATTTAGGCAATGACTAGACTGCCAATGACCAGGAGTTCAGAGTTTGAATCCCATTCGAGTTTACCAAAGATTTTTTTCCAAAATGGTTTTCCACTTTCCCTCCATGCAAATTCAGGTTCAATTCCTCTAAATTCAACATTCCTCATCCCTAGCCTTTTAGAATAATTAGTGAATAAGTGTATAACCTGAGTGGGTAGTAAGACATGATGCTAAAATGATACTGCTTAACAAATGTATACTTCCCTTAGTCATTAATTAGACCTATTTATCAGTCAATATTTATTATGTTATTTTCAATTTAATCTTGTCATTAATATAAAATGTTTGTTGTTTTTAGTAGCTATATAATTCAGAGAGTATTATCATCAATAAATAAATGTTATTGTTAGCTTCTCTTAGTGCAAAAGATTAAAAGTACAAAACATTGCCTTGGGCTTCTGAATAAATCTACTACGCTATTATCAATGTGCAATAATAGTAAAGAATTATTAGTAATATAAATTATTAATCTTCACAAGTGAGCATTAGGGTTTAATAGCAAGGGGTCTACAACTATTATCTATCAGCATTAGAGAATGGCAACAAATGATTGGGATCAGCAAAATAGCTCATCTTAGACCAGACATGTTAAACTAGTGGCCCGGTCTATCATTTTGTGCGACCCGCGGAGCTTATAATGAAACAACATTGAATGCAGTCCAATCTATAAGTCTTTGCTGCCAGCAGAGCTTTTAACAAACACATTCAATTTGGCCTTACTCTTTTTTTCATAAACGCGACTGTATGGTGTCTGTCAGGTGAGTATAAAGTGAGTGAGTGAGTGACTGTGTCAGCAAGCAATGGAGTGACACATGCTTGTCCCTCTTCTGAGAAACCTAGCTGATATCATTAGTGGCAATCTCACTGCAGAGAAACAAGCTGACATAAAAAAAACCATTCATTCTCATTGGCAGTTTCCAAATTCATACAAAAATATTAAAATCATTCTCATTTGTTTGGCATCTGGTCCTGGCATTCCTCTAGTAGTATTTTGTGAAATATAAATAAGTTTTAACATAAACGTAGTTTGAATGCATTCAAAATGAAATATGTATTATTAGTTTTGTAAAAGGGTGACTTGTTAATAATTCTTCAAATAGTGTGCCCCTCTAAATCGCTCTTTCAAAGCCTTTAAAATTCAAAATCGAAGAGGAAGGTTTTGTGATTCAGAAAAATTGGGAGCTGACAGTTTGTTCACCAAATAAATAATAACATTCTTTGTCTCATATGTAAACAATCAGTATTTGTAAAGAGTACAATATTAATCATCATTTTAGTACTCACAAGGAGAAGTATGATTTATTTGTTGGAAAAATCAGAGAAAATGAAATGAACGAGTTGAAATTAAGTTTTGAAAAACAACAACATATTTTTACTGTGTTAGTAAGTAAATGAGACAGCAGTGAAAGTCAGTCTTACCTGGTCACATTTTAATGTATCAAATTAAAAACCTTTTACATATGGGTGATTTATAAAGGAATACTTGATTTAAACTGCAAAAATTGTGTGTCCATGAGAAGGTAAAAGATTTTCAAAGTATTAGTCTCACATTAAACACAGTAACTAAACGCAGATAGACATTGCGAATGATTTGAGGATTCAATTGTGTAATATTTCTAACAGTATGAAGCTTTCTCCATAGCTATGGATGAAAGCACAGATTCCAACGATGTCCTGCAACTTGCCGTATTTATCTGTGTTTCAATCCTTGCTCATTTACCCCAGCGGTAGGCCCTACCGAATTTTTGTTTTCTAGCCTGTGACATAAAAATATACAATGCAAAATGGTATGAATTTACATCAGTAGTAGTGGAAAAACACTTAGTATCACATTTCCCATTTGTAAATCAATTGTAGCCATTAGTTTCTGAAGCCGCCGCCAACGCCCCACCACCACCACCACCACCATTACTACTACTAGCACCGCGTCTTACTACCTGTTCAGGTTATGCACACTTACGCTAATGTGTAATGGTAGCGTAATTGTCAGATGAAGTGGAGGACCTACAGTTTAACGTGGGATCCGAACCACGGTGGAGGCCTGGCATTCCAAACATTCACAAGTTGTGATTAATACAAGTCTTATCAGAGGTGAAGGAAGGGTTTGGCAATCAGATAAATCTGTTTCGAGACCAAGGATTGAACCCCTGACCTCCAGCACAGAAGTCTGTTGAAGATATTCAACATCAGAAATTATTAGAAGCAGAGAGGGAGTAACATTCAAATTAACTTGTTGAACCATCAAAATACTACACTTGCAGATAAATGGATAAATAATTTGATTGTTGTTATCAGAAGACCTTTCTCAGGCTCAATTGTCATATACACAGTATGGTTTAATTTTCCAACCATATTTACATCTGTTTGATTAAGTGAACACTACTGTCAAAGGAGCTAACACTTTCACAGGCTCTATCTTTGTTGTTACTATCAATGACCATATAGTTACAGTCTACACTTTAATAA
This sequence comes from Timema cristinae, assembly GCA_039000515.1. NCBI lineage: Eukaryota > Metazoa > Arthropoda > Insecta > Phasmatodea > Timematidae > Timema > Timema cristinae. Next base: position 88,692,288 of record JBCFYV010011172.1, read on the forward strand.
TCATAATCCTTAGAAAAATATGTGTAATTTTCATAGTATTTATAAAATCATTTTCACTATCAGAATCACAAAGTTATTGTGACATTTCTTCAGCAGTGAGCCATTTTATAGGCCAAGAAACTTTCTATTTACTAGTTGATGCCATTTCAAATATTTACTGAACCAGAATAAACATCTGTTATCAACAGAAAAAAAATAATGCAAAATTAATCAAAACTAAAGGTTTACTTTCAATATGAGGAATAAAACTACTAAGTTTTATTCATACCACTCCTGTCATCTATTAAGTACAAGCAAGAACACAACATTGTATGTTATGACAAGCACTGATTGTCAAAGAACATCAAGGGGTTAAAGATTTTGCTCCAAAAATATCCTGTCTTAAAGGAGCTTCACATTTGTGAGGATAAATTTTAATTTTCTGAAGCAATTTTTTTTTTTAAATTTTTTCCATTAAATCCTAATGGTAGAAGAATATTGAGTTTTGTTACCGTGTCTCACTACCCATTTGAGTTGTATTGAATGAATAAAGGTTGTATTTAAAGGATGTGTGAAACATTTGTGTGGAGGGAAATTGGAAAAACATTTAGGAAAAATTATTCCATGTAAGGATTCTTAATTCCTATCAATGGTAGTGCAGCCAATTGTAAGTGGCGCCTTAGACCAGGTGTGTTAAATAGCAGCTATATCCATGATTTTGTGTGGCCCATTGGACTTTATGATGAACCATTATGCAATGAGACTATTCTTATTTTTATGAACCTCAAGGAAATACAACTTTTTGTGGAATGTGATATTTGGGAATTTGACATAGCTTAGAGAATTTTGATATGTGAAATTGGTGTATAAAATTTGTTCACTCTTTCTTTCCTCTGTTGAATTTGCTCACCAAATATGTGGAATGTTTGGAAGCATATAGGCCCTATGCATGTTAAAAGTTGTTTTTCCATATGGAAGGAACAAACTCCTGAGAAAACATGATTTAAACACACACACATTTGTCAACAAATTATGAGAATGGCTTTTAAGATTTAAAGTCCCACATTAACAACATTATTGCAAATAAAAGATTTAAAATATTTGGTAAAAAAGACATGTTTCCTTTACAGTAGTGTTGAATGTTTTATATAAGAGGCCTATTCTTTTATTTTTATAATAAGATATTGAGTTGGAATGATCTATACTCAAGATTAAAAAAATTTTTTTAATATGTAATCTAGTATTTTTAATCTTCAATGTGACCTTTATGATCAAACTTATCCATACAATCCATTCTTCAATGTAAAAAAAATCAACTAAATGTTTTCTTGTGTATGAACAAATTAAAATGTATTTTAAAGAAAATATTGCAATTATAAACTTACATTCAAATGCACTGGACAAGTTCTTCGAAGTCGACCCACTATAGTATAGCCGCAGGCACAACGGACCAATCGGTTATCCCGTTTACATATGCAACCAAGAGGAGTTACTTTCTCTTTTTCAACATATTTCCTTACATATCGATCCGCCATTATTTACTGAAAAAAAATTAGATCATAAAAACTTAGTGACAGAAGTGGCTAAAATTTCAAAAATATCTACCAAAGCTGGTTCTATCATTTCTGTCCTTGGTCCCAAATTACACTTAATCACACAAATTAATCTAGAGACATTTAGTTTCCCCAAAAAGTTAACCTAACACTTTAAGACTTGCCTACACATATATTAATTTAACTGCATTAAAGGTTTGAAATTGGTTTGTAAAACCTTAAGAAACAACAGAATTGTTATCTCTGCACAAGTGAGCTTGACTTGCATACTCAACTGCAACCCAGTAAGCCAGGATTTAAATTTAATTCCGAATGAACTCTGGCAGTGATCTAGGGGGAGTTTATTGTTATTTTCTCATCTCTCTGTGAATTTTAAGGGAATTCATCTGGAGGAAGAGAAAATCCCTTGAATTCCTTTAAAAGTCACTCTTCTTATTCTGTTTTCTTGAATAAGTCTAAGAAGTAGCTAAACTGAATGTGCAACTAGATGTGTAGGACCCTATAACTAAAATAAAATATTGTGTATGGTAATGCTGTTAATGTAAGCCTATAGGCTATATGGAGCTAATAATTTTAGATTATACTTAGTTTGAGCGTGACAATTTTTTGTATGTCCCAGTCTCTTAAACTTAGGCCCAGTGCTCACTGGCTTACAAAGTTTAATAAAATAATATCTTAAGAGGAGGGGGGGCAGTCTCTTGCCACTATAAGACATGTCTATTGATAGTTAAAAATCAAATTGTAATAACCATCTTTCCAAATGAAACATAGGGCAAGCATATTTTTTATTTTCTTCATAGTATTATTGAAAAACATATATATGAACTACATTAATCAATTTTACAAACTACCGCCAAGGAAGTTTTAAAATACCGTAGGCCTACACTCTTATGTAAAATTAACTAACGTTACAGTTTATGGTTTGAAAGTGATTATAGGTTGAAACATTTTGATACAGATCTATAGAACATTAATGGTTTCTTTTGACAAACCATAGACTATTTTTACAAAAACAAAGCAATAAAAAAGTACATATATATGGTACCATGTGAATTTATTAGTTACATATGGCACCAAAAAAAAGTCAGCCATTAAAATATTTTAATTGATTGGTTAAATTACTAATTAATTAAAATGTCACAATCAGAAAACATAAATTACAACTTTGCAAAGATATAGGCTTAACTAACTAGGCCTAGTCTTTACTGTACCTAAGAATCAAATAGCGAAATCTATAATCTGATGGCTGATCTTAATAAAATCACACATGTGTAGCCAATTATTTCCGCATGTCCATCACAGACTCTGCCTTAAAATATGAGTGAAGAATTATCCTGAGCACGGGACCCTCCTGGATCTCAGTGGTTAGAGCATTGGCGTGCAAAGCCAAAGGTCCTGAGTTTGATTCTCGTGTTCAGGTGTCATTTTTCAATTTTTAGAATATGTTTACTGTACTTATTAATACATTCAAAATGTTATTGTAATTTAATTTTCATAGACTTGGAAGGTTAGGTAAGCTTGGTTGATTTTGTTATTACAAACAGATTTTTTTCAATATAATCTTAAATTAACCATTGGTTAAGAGTCAATAAACTGTCGCTAGATCTTGAAACGTCTAACTATGTTATTTTTACTAGACCGAGAAACAAAGATAGAAAGAATATAGATAATTACCAGATAAACTTTGGGAATAAGATTCTGAAACAAGTAAGGAAAACCAAATATCTCGGTCTGACCATTGATAGCTCACAATCCTGAACTCGCATATAAGCCATGCCACAAAAAAAATTGAGGTCCAGTTGGGGTGCTAAAAAAACTCTCCTACAAATTCACTCAAATCATATTAAAGCCCATCTACTTTGCTCTGGTTAACTCGCATTTGTCCTACTTAGATGTAATCCTTTTAAAAGTCATTTAATACCACTAATAAGACTACAAAACACAGCACTAAGAAATATTTTTTGGCTGCCCAGCGGTGAGGACAGAGACATTAAGCTTACAAGGTTGGGTATTATGAAATTAACTGAAGCTGTTTTTTTTATACGTTTGTAATGGCATATAAACTTGAAAACAGCCTAACTATTAGTAACCTAAAAATCGGGGAACACAAAAAGGGGAATTACTCTACAAGAAGTAGAAATAATTATTTCAGAACAGAGTAAACACCACTACTTTTGGACTCTACTCAAAGATTAGGGGACTAAAATTTTCAATATAATACCACAAGAAATAAAGATGAAAAAACTTAATCTTTTTAAAAAGGAAAATTAAGATACAATCTGTGAAATAATTTTGACCAGGTGATATGTAGGTGAAACGTTATTGTAATTTTGTAGAAATTGATATTATAATTGGAGCATAATGTGTATGTAAACATGTTTCTTTTTTTTTTTTTTTGTTAAGGTGGGCTGAGTGCATCTAAAATAATGTGGCCGGGTGAGGACAAATAATGTATATCCTGTAAGAGACTTCACTTTCCTAAATGTATACAACAAGTTAGTGAATGAACCACGCCTACATTAGGATGTTTATATGCATACGAGCCGATCTTGGCTCTTTTGATAAACAACTTCTGAATAAATAACTAACACAATCCTCAAGTGTTTATCAACAATGAGTTGACATGTCGATTAAATATTTGACTATATAAAAGAATATTCCCCCAATGTGTGATATAATGCAAGGATATAATAATCATAATCCTTTCAAAAAATCAAACGCTAAAACTCAAAACAAAAACTTTGTACTTACATAAAAATAATGAGTTAAACTCGTATGCACCTCATTCTGCAGACGGTAAAATGTTCTGAATTATTAGGCTACCATTCATTAATTTGAAACACAAACAATATAGTACTAGAATACAACAACGAATATGTTAGAGTAATATACTGTATAATTGTACTCACCTCAATTTATCAGACGAGAATAAAAACTTATTGTAGTACTAAGAAATCTTAGAAAAGACCATTTCAATCAAATAGGTAAATACAGTGTAGCCAAAAGCTTAAAAATTATATTATTATTATAACTAATATAAAGATTAATTTTAATCCATAAAAGGTTAGAACAAATTTTTGTTTTTTAACTTACTAGTTGAATACATATTTGAACATAATATTCTTTAATTGCATACTAGGATAAAAGTGTATTAAAATTACAATAGAAATTGTTTGAATGGCAGCATTTGAAAAGTACTAAGAGAAACACAATGTAGCCAACTAATTAAAAAAAAAACTACATTGCATTCCAATTAATAAAACCCGTATACAATATGTTATATGGTATGTTGACAAAATTGTCATCTGTTACACGTTACACACTTAATAGCTTCTCTATATTAGTTTCTGATATTCAAATTTATCAATCACAAAACTCATTTGTATCAGTTTTTTCCTAGATATACAGAGTGAGTACGTTAATGTCGTTCATTCTGTGTTGTTTGATAAACTTTGTCGCCTGGGCTGTTCTAACAAAATGTTTTATTGGTTAAGCTATTTATTTCAGAATAGATCGTACACTGTAAAGATAGGACAAACTAGATCATCTCCTTGAACTCAACAAAGGGGCCTACCGCAGGGATCAGTACTCAGTCCTTTGTTATATGCAGTCTATTCAAACATATTGATAGCTCTTCTCCGGTTGGTATAACGACTTTACAGTATGAGGATGACTTGATATACGTTCGGTCTTGTAAATTGTCAGAGGGGGTGGGTAAGTTACAATCAGTGTTTCCTTTGCTTTCAAATTGGTTGACAGCCCACTTTTTGACTCTAAATGTATTTAAATGTTGTGCGGTAATCTTTACCCGACATATATTGCGAGATAACTTAATTAGGCTAGTTTATGAATGGCGTCAAATTCAGGTACAGACAACGGTGCGATTTTTAGGCATGACACTAGACATGAAGGGATCTTGGCTCCCTCATTTTTTGGAATGATTTGGAATATGTGAAAGGTTTATAAATACTATGAGATCAGTGGGGTGCCTCTTGGGGCTCCCACCCATATACAATGTTACCAAATGTACCGCGGGATTATATGTTCTTGATTGGAGTTTGGGTAGCTCTCGACTGTGTGTTTTTTTATATCGCATTGCATCACGATCTACACTAGCAAAGCTGGATAGGATCCAATATGCAGCTTTAAGACTGTGTCTGGGCGCTTGTACATCGTCAACCAATGCACTCCTTACTGAAGCGGGGGAACTCCCTTTATTTCTTAGGCGCCGTCTGTTGGCGGACAAGTTTTTTTTAATCAAATATTGTTCAGCCTCTAGTTATCTGCGGCGCAGACTTCGGATCCTTACAAATTATGTTCAGACAAAACAATATTGGTTAAACAAAACATGCCCATCTCTGGCAGAAGTGGATTTACACTATGGCCCCACTAGGCACAGGCTTAGGGGGGGTGGCTTTAGGGGGCGGCCCATTTTGAATTACATTATTTTATTATAATATGTTGTTTTTAATAATTACGTTTAAAAATCATTGACTAACATTATCTAAATAGTTCAAGATAAAGTCAGAACAACAATATTTATTTTTAAATAACTGTACTTTGCAATTACTTTGTAACTGACATCAGTCTCCCCATCTTCATAATGCTAACTCAAGATACTGTAGGGTATGTACAGTACATGCCTGATTATCTTTCGTAGATATCTTTTTTTGAATACTAACTTCCACCTCGCCCCCCCCCCCCTTCCATGGAGGGGGGCCCTCTCTCCTCCCAAACTTCTTAAAGCCACTGAAAAAAAATATTGGGAAAAAGGGGTCACATATTATAATGGTGCCTAGGGGCGCAAAAATATTAAATCCACTACCCTTCCGATCGAACAGAAGTAAAATGCAGTAAGGTATATGAAAGAAAGGGGGAGTATATACAAACTTATATTTACAGATGGTTCTAGGAAGGGAGGGGAGATAGCCCTAGTGGGTGCGGCCTTCTATGACAGTGGTATTAATTATGGGTCAGGCATATATACTACAAATTTGACGCGTCAGTATTTACAGCGGAATTATTTGCTATCCTACAGGCATTGAAATATATCTTAACTTTACGTCCTCAGCTGTAGTTGTATTATGCGACTCTCGTTGTTCCGTAAAGCCTTAGTCTATAAGTGGCTTGTCAAGCCCTCCCTCACATCCAGTGAGAATTCAAATACTCGAAGAGTGCGCCTCTCTGTGAGCTAGGAGCTACGAATTGGGATACCAATGGATTCCTAGACACGTGGATATAATGAGTAATGAAATAGTAGATAGTTTGGCATCTAATGTAGATTTATTTTCCAATCCACACGAAATTCCGCTACCAGATATCAACTTTATACCTAGGGTAAAACTGAGAAGTCAGGTTAAATGGAACGAATGGTGGGAGAGCACATACCAGCAGACAGCAAAATGGTACCATGGGGTCTGTGGCTCAAAATTAGTAACACATGATTTTCGGGAGTTAAGGGCACTCGTAGGTTTATTTGTACAATAATCCGCCTTCAGCTCGGGCACGCTTACATGAAAGACCGACTTTATTTGATGCGCAAGGTTACGTCCTAAAATTGTGTGGTTTGCCACGTTCCTGAAACATTAGAACATATATTTATGACTTGCCCTGTACATCAGTTGGCTCGGGGAAATTACATTCTCAATTATATTACAGACTTTTCTTTAGTTAATGTATTACGCTTAGACAACGTTACTTTGTATAGGCTGGTGTATAATTTCCTTCTAAATATAAATATGTCAGTGTAGAGATGAGATTTCTTCCCGATTATCTCGTAAATGAAATTCGTGTTGAGTTAGGGATGGGTTATGTGGGTCATACCTGGATTGAACGCATAGAAAAATCAAGAAAGTAACATCGAGAGTGAATCGAATACAAGTGTTCCTGGCTTTTTGAAGAAAATTCTTCAGTGCCATTGAAGAAGGGGAAAAAAAACGTATCCCACGAGACTAGTTCGTACTAGAAATCCAGTGTGCTAGCACGTCATCATATAAGTCTATGAATCAGAAAAAGTACACTGGTTCTGCCTCTTGGTACTGGTTACCATACTAGTTGTTAGGATAGGACAGGCACTATTTTTGTACTAGTTCGACAATAGTCTGTGTAATTCGACCAATCAATGCGCGTTGAGACTGTGTGTAGAGAAATGGTAGAAATGGTGCCAACGTGTTCATCGGATGTGATTTTGTTGTTGGCAGAAAATTATTCTAAGCATCCTTGTTTATATAATACCTAATTGACACCTTATGACAATATGTTCAATATATATTTAATTAAAAGCATTGTAATGATACTGATTTGGACCCCTCTCATATATTTAAAAAGTCATGGATGAAGTGCATTTTTCTTTAAAGTATTGTATGTAAAATATCATTTCAATACTTCATCCATGGAGAATCACACGTTTTGTCAGAATTAATGTCAATAAATTACACAATAACGCTTATTGTTTTCTTTCAAAATCAACTCCATAGTGTTTACCAAAAAAGCAAGTGATGCCTCGACATAAACGCTGGAACATTTCCTTACTCCCCTCCACGCAAATGTGGATTCAACCTTCCAAAATCCTAATCCGGTTGGACTAGCAGTTCTGCTTCTTCTTTCAATCTGTTGTTATATTTGATTTGGTTGAAATGTACATAGAGAAGAGCTAGCCTCGTAAAGATTGTTAACTCTCTAAAAAGGTCGTGTTGAAATAGATTACCGAGGATGGGGGAGATCGAGGTTCGAATATCGGTCGGGTGAACTGGTCTGATTTTTCTACTCTCCCTCCCTACGCAAATGCGGGTTCAACCTTCCATATCCTAGCCCATTAGCGTAAATAGTACTTAAGCGTATTATAACCCGAACGGTTAGTAAGACGTGGTGTTAAAAAAGATTAATATATACCAAACTGGCCTACACAAGAGGAAAAAGTGGTAATCACTGCTTCAGTGGCCGCATGGTCTAACGCTCTACTCTCGCATTAGGCTATAGACTGCTGATGACGGGGAGATTGCTGTTCAAATCTCGGCCGGGTGTACTGAGGGAGGTCGTTTGAGCCCATACCTGCACTTGGAAGCTTTTGTTTATGATTTCACCCTCTCTGTTAAATAAGTACGTAACACTAATATTTTATACATCGGTGGTCGTGGGGCTACAAGTTGTCAGGCTCGCACTAGATTAACTTGACAGGGAGAATAAGTGTAGTACCCGCCTCAGTGGCGTAGTTGGCTAACGCGCTTGTCGTGTTGAGTTCGACTGCTGAGGACGGGGAGACCGAGGTTCGAATCTCGGTCGGGTGAACTTGGGGTGGTTTTTCCTAAATGGTTTTCCATTCTCGCTCCACGCAAATGCGGGTTCACTTCCCCTAATTCAACCTTCCATATTCCTAAATACATTAACGTAATTAGTACTTAAAGCGTATAACCCGAACGGGTAGTAAGACGCGGTGCTAAATATTATTATTATTAATAATAATAATAAGTGTAGTAAAGCCCGAACCGGTAGTAAAAAAAAAACGCTGTGTAAAAACAACTGTTTATATGTAGATTCCAATTTTTATACAAAGAAACTTTTAGAAAATACAAACCTTTTTCAGCCAACATTTATAAAATAAAACTACAGTATCAGTGATATTTTATAGATATTAATAGTATATCAAAATATTTTGCTGTAGATCACTTGTCTTGACGTATGAATACGTGAAATTAGATCTAGTGGTGTTTCTAGTTGTTCCTATATAATGAGACTGTAGTTCGGTGAGACAGTGCTCATCTGTCATGTTCCCTCTAGGATTCGGTTCGAACTTCGTTGGGGTGCAGTGTGAATGAATCTCAAGATTGAGATTTTCGATCTTGTTTTCTCACTTGCGTGCCGGACCAGCCGTCTGGGCTATCCACATTTATATTAATGGAACAGGAATCTATAATAATAAAAGGAAGTGTTTGACTATGTGTGTTATTGTTTGTTTTGTTGTGTGCGATGCCCAGCCAAATATACGGCACGCAGAGATCTGAAATTTATAACATAGGTGTACGGTAGAGGTTTCGAATGCACCACGATGTAGGATTTTTAAATTTTTAATTAGGATATTTTTAACACAAATCCACAATGGGTCACGGGAAACGCAGTGTGGGATTGCTAGTTATGAATAATTTAAAAGGTAAGTGTGCCCTCATTTGCGTGAAGGTAGATATTGAAACCATCAATTCAACCGACCATATTTGAACCACATCACTAGAATAAAAAAGACAAGGTACTTGGGTAGCAATCTACCATCACAATGCATTTTATACATGCATCGATGGTCGCATGGTCTAGGGCGTCACGAGATGGATGATGATCAACATTTGAGGCAATTGAGGGTACACATTCTACCTGATCTAGAAAAATCTGGTCAAGCAGCAAAACCCCTTAGAAAATGGTGAGGGTGCCTGAAGTACGACCGTTATAAACATATCGAGGTTTTAATCCCGATGTGCACGACGTCTAAATTTGTATACTTGCATCGATGGTCGCATGTTCTAAGGCATCACTAGATGGCCGATGACAGAGTGATCGACGTTTGAAGAAAATGCGGGTACACATTTTACCTGGTCATGAAAAATCTGGTCAACCGGCAAAACCCTTCGAGAATGGTGGGGGGTGCAGGAAGTACGAGCGTTCTAAAGATATCGAGGTTTGAATCTCGGTGTGTACGCTGTCTGAATTTGTATACTTGCATCGATGGCCACATTGTCTAAGTCGTCACTAGACGGGCGATGATCGACGTTTGAAGCAAATGAGGGTACACATTATACCTGGTCTAGAATAATCTGGTTAACCAGCAAAGCCCCTTCGAAAATGGTAGGGGGTGCAGGAAGTACGACCGTTCCAAAGATTTCGAAGTTTGAATCCCAGTGTGCACGCCGTCTAATTGTCAGGCTTATCTAATTCTTACGGGGCGAAATTAGAAACCCCAGTGGTGTAAACTGTAGGTATTTCTCCCTATGGAACTTTTTCTTAATCATCCATACCGCACGTTTCGGTACTAATAATTATATCGCTTTTAGCAGGAGAGACAGAACTTTATATTTGTTGATGTGCCAAAGGTCCTAGAATTTGAATCCCGTATAAATCTGGAGTATATTAGCTTTGGCTATTTGAATCTACATGAAACGCTGAAACACAACAAGCTTCTTTGGCTTAGGGGCATTCAGAGGGCTACAAAGGACTCAGGGTTCATGACTTCAATAGGGAGGTCGTTGGCACTCTATTTCAACTTCGGGTTGTTGAGACATAACATTTTCCACAGGGAGGCAACTGACCCCCACAACCGAAATGGTTCAACATTGTCACACCACGTCCGTGACACATGGGTAGTGATGGTGGAGTGGGGGATGGGGGTAAAGATAAAGAAAGTACAAGAGGGATATGACGAGATGCGGGGAAGTGAAAGGAGGGTCTTCTCGCAATGTGTGTCTCCCTGGCCACCCGACTTTTAGCCACCCGGTTTTTGAAAACGCCCATCGTTTGTGCTACGTTCGCATTCAATGGTACGCTGCCGGCGGGAAAGGTCGTGCTGTCATGAACTGCACGTTGCCTCACGAGTATGGTTGGTGAAGGGAGAATTGAAAGGGGTGTCTTACGTGCTCTGTGCCCGGCCGATTGCTCAGCGGTCACACTCTATGCTCTGCTCCTGGACAGAGAGGATGCTCACTAGCGATGCCACCCAGCGTTGTGAACCGCATCTCAATCAAAAACTCCAACGCTCCGTCCCAATCCTATCCAGACATAAAAAATAATGAGCACACATAAAAAACAATGAGCATACATAAAAAAAATTCAATAGAAGCCCCTTTTGAGAAATACAGTTAATAATCTTTTTCCGATTGACATTGATAGCGGTTTACTAGCTTACTAGTATTATTTCATAATATCTATCAAAAGTGATAGCAGCAGCATATCATATGAACTGACGTATGAATACTGGAAAGTGAATCTAATGATTTCCCTAGACGTTAGATTGTAGTATAATGAAAATATTTAAGTGAAGCATTGAAGTGCAAAATTCAAAAAGAAAATTTTCTAAAGACAAAATCAAACAAAAAGTATCATTCATGACCAATTATATTTCTTATAAAAAATACACGATTCAGATAAGTTCATGTTTAAGGTGTTTTGTGATAGACGAATTGATTAATTAATTGAGTGTAACACGTAATAATAAGGAGCAAAAAGGTGGGGGTGTCGAGTCAGATAACAATGGTCGAATTCCTCCACAGAAATAAGAAGTCAGATAGCAATGGTCGAGTTCCTCCACGGAGATAAGTAGTCAGATAGCAATGGTCGAGTTCCTACATGGAAATAGGTAGTCAGATAGCAATGTTCGAGTTCGTCCACGGAGATAAGTAGTCAGATAGCAATGGTTAGGTTGAGTTGCTCCACGGAGATAAGTATTCAGATAGAAATGGTCGAGTTCCTCCATGGAGATAGGTATTCAGATATCAATGTTCAAGTTCGTCCACGGAGATAAGTAGTCAGATAGCAATGGTTGGGTTGAGTTCCTCCACGGAGATAAGTATTCAGATAGCAATGTTCAAGTTCCTCCACTGAGATAAGTAGTCAGATAGCAATGGTCGAGTTCCTCCACGGAGATAAGTATTCAGATAGCAATGTTCGAGTTCCTCCACGGAGAAAAGTAGTCAGCTAGCAATGTTCGAGTTCCTCCACGGAGATAAGTATTCAGATAGCAATGTTCAAGTTCCTCCACTGAGATAAGTAGTCAGATAGCAATGGTCGAGTTCCTCCACGGAGATAAGTATTCAGATAGCAATGTTCAAGTTCCTCCACTGGGATAAGTAGTCAGATAGCAATGTTCGAGTTCCTCCACGGAGATAAGTATTCAGATAGCAATGGTCGAGTTCCTCCACGAAGATAAGTATTCAGATATCAATGTTCAAGTTCCTCCACGGAGATAAGTAGTCAGATAGCAATAGTCGAGTTACTCCTTGGAGATAAGTAGTCAGATAGCAATGTTCGAGTTCGTCCACGGAGATAAGTAGTCAGAGAGCAATGGTTGGGTTGAGTTGCTCCACGGAGATAAGTATTCAGATAGAAATGGTCGAGTTCCTCCATGGAGATAGGTATTCATATAGCAATGGTCGAGTTCCTCCGCGTAGATAAGTAGTCAGATAGCAATGGTCGAGTTCCTCCATGGAGATAGGTAGTCAGATATCAATGTTCGAGTTCCTCCACGGAGATAAGTAGTCGGATAGCAATGGTCGAGTTCCTCCACGGAGATAAGTAGTCAGATAGAAGTGGTCGAGTTCCTCCTTGGAGATAGGTATTCAGATAGCAATGGTCGAGTTCCTCCACGGAGATAAGTAGTCAGATAGCAATGGTCGAGTTCCTCCATGGTGATAGGTAGTCAGATATCAATGTTCGAGTTCCTCCACGGAGATAGGTAGTCAGATAGCAATGTTCGAGTTCCTCCACGGAGATAAGTAGTCAGATAGAAATGGTCGAGTTCCTCCACGAGTTAGTAGTCAGAGAGCAATGGTCGAGTTCCTCCACGGAGATAAGTAGTCGGATAGCAATGGTCGAGTTCCTCCACGGAGATAAGTAGTCAGATAGAAGTGGTCGAGTTCCTCCACGAGTTTAGTAGTCAGATAGCAATGGTTGAGTTCCTCCACGGAGATAAGTATTCAGATAGCAATATTCGAGTTCCTCCACGGAGATAAGTAGTCAGATAGCAATTGTCGAGTTACTCCTTGGAGATAAGTAGTCAGATAGCAATGTTAGAGTTCCTCCACGGAGATAGGTAGTCAGATGGCAGTGGTTGGGTTGAGTTCCTCCTCGGAGATAAGTATTCAGATAGCAATGTTCAAGTTCCTCCACGGAGATAAGTAGTCAGATAGCAATGGTCGAGTTCCTCCACGGAGATAAGTATTCAGATAGCAATGTTCGAGTTCCTCCATGGAGATAGGTAGTCAGATATCAATGTTCGAGTTCCTCCACGGAGATAAGTAGTCAGATAGCAATGGTCGAGTTCCTCCACGGAGATAAGTATTCAGATAGCAATGTTCAAGTTCCTCCACGGAGATAAGTAGTCAGATAGCAATTGTCGAGTTACTCCTTGGAGATAAATAGTCAGATAGCAATGTTCGAGATCGTCCACGGAGATAAGTAGTCAGATAGCAATGGTTGGGTTGAGTTGCTCCACGGAGATAAGTATTCAGATAGAAAGGGTCGAGTTCCTCCATGGAGATAGGTATTCAGATAGCAATGGTCGAGTTCCTCCACGTAGATAAGTAGTCAGATAGCAATGGTCGAGTTCCTCCACGGAGATAAGTAGTCAGATAGAAGTGGTCGAGTTCCTCCACGAGTTTATTAGTCAGATAGCAATGGTCGAGTTCCTCCTTGGAGATAGGTATTCAGATAGCAATCTTCGAGTTCCTCCACGGAGATAAGTAGTCAGATAGCAATGGTCGAGTTCCTCCATGGAGATAGGTAGTCAGATATCAATGTTCGAGTTCCTCTATGGAGATAGGTAGTCAGATATCAATGGTCGAGTTACTCCATGGAGATAGGTAGTCAGATATCAATGTTCGAGTTCCTCCATGGAGATAGGTAGTCAGATATCAATGTTCGAGTTCCTCCATGGAGATAGGTAGTCAGATATCAATGTTCGAGTTCCTCCATGGAGATAGGTAGTCAGATATCAATGTTCGAGTTCCTCCACGGAGATAAGTAGTCAGATAGCAATGGTCGAGTTCCTCCACGGAGATAAGTAGTCTGATAGAAGTGGTTGGGTTGAGTTCCTCCACGAGTTTAGTAGTCAAATAGCAATGGTCGAGTTCCTCCAAGGAGATAAGTATTCAGATAGCAATGTTCGAGTTCCTCCACGGAGATAAGTATTCAGATAGCAATTGTCGAGTTACTCCTTGGAGATATGTATTCAGATAGCAATGGTCGAGTTCCTCCACGAGTTTAGTAGTCAGATAGAAATGGTCGAGTTCCTCCATGGAGATAGGTATTCAGATAGCAATGGTCGAGTTCCTCCACGTGTTTAGTAGTCAGATAGCAATGGTCGAGTTCCTCCAAGGAGATAAGTATTCAGATAGTAATGTTCGAGTTCCTCCACGGAGATAAGTAGTCAGATAGCAATGGTCGAGTTCCTCCACGGAGATAAGTAGTCAGATAGAAGTGGTCGAGTTCCTCCACGAGTTTAGTAGTCAGATAGCAATGGTCGAGTTCCTCCAAGGAGATAAGTATTCAGATAGCAATGTTCGAGTTCCTCCACGGAGATAAGTAGTCAGATAGCAATGGTCGAGTTCCTCCAAGGAGATAAGTAGTCAGATAGCAATGTTCGAGTTCCTCCAAGGAGATAAGTAGTCAGATAGCAATGTTCGAGTTCCTCCACGGAGATAGGTAGTCAGATAGCAATGTTCGAGTTCCTCCAAGGAGATAAGTAGTCAAATAGCAATGTTCGAGTTCCTCCACGGAGATAAGTATTCAGATAGAAATGGTCGAGTTCCTTCAAGGAGATAAGTATTCAGATAGCAATGGTCGAGTTCCTCCTTGGAGATAGGTATTCAGATAGCAATGGTCGAGTTCCTCCACGAGTTTAGTAGTCAGATAGAAATGGTCGAGTTACTCCAAGGAGATAAGTAGTCAGATAGCAATGTTCGAGTTCCTCCACGGAGATAAGTATTCAGATAGCAATGGTCGAGTTCCTCCACGGAGATAAGTATTTAGATAGCAATGTTCGAGTTCCTCCACGGATATAAGTAGTCAGATAGCAATGTTCGAGTTCCTCTACGGAGATAAGTAGTCAGATAGCAATGTTCGAGTTCCTCCACGGAGATAAATATTCAGATAGCAATGGTCGAGTTCCTCCACGGAGATAAGTAGTCAGATAGCAATGTTCGAGTTCCTCCACGGAGATAAGTAGTCAGATAGCAATGGTCGAGTTCCTCCACGGAGATAAGTATTCAGATAGCAATGGTCGAGTTCCTCCACGAGTTTAGTAGTCAGATAGCAATGGTCGAGTTCCTCCTTGGAGATAGGTATTCAGATAGCAATGGTCGAGTTCCTCCACGAGTTTAGTAGTCAGATAGAAATGGTCGAGTTCCTCCAAGGAGATAAATATTCAGATAGCAATGGTCGAGTTCCTCCACGAGTTTAGTAGTCAGATAGAAATGGTCGAGTTCCTCCATGGAGATAGGTATTCAGATAGCAATGGTCGAGTTCCTCCACGAGTTTAGTAGTCAGATAGCAATGGTCGAGTTCCTCCAAGGAGATAAGTATTCAGATAGCAATGTTCGAGTTCCTCCACGGAGATAAGTAGTCAGATAGCAATGGTCGAGTTCCTCCACGGAGATAAGTAGTCAGATAGAAGTGGTCGAGTTCCTCCACGAGTTTAGTAGTCAGATGGCAATGGTCGAGTTCCTCCAAGGAAATAAGTATTCAGATAGCAATGTTCGAGTTCCTCCACGGATATAAGTAGTCAGATAGCAATGTTCGAGTTCTTCCACTGAGATAAGTAGTCAGATAGCAATGTTCGAGTTGCTCCAAGTAGATAAGTATTCAGATAGCAATGTTCGAGTTCCTCCACGGAGATAAGTAGTCAGATAGCAATGGTCGAGTTCCTCCACGGAGATAAGTAGTCAGATAGAAGTGGTCGAGTTCCTCCACGAGTTTATTAGTCAGATAGCAATGGTCGAGTTCCTCCAAGGAGATAAGTATTCAGATAGCAATGTTCGAGTTCCTCCACGGAGATAAGTAGTCAGATAGCAATGGTCGAGTTCCTCCACGGAGATAAGTAGTCAGATAGAAGTGGTCGAGTTCCTCCACGAGTTTATTAGTCAGATAGCAATGGTCGAGTTCCTCCAAGGAGATAAGTATTCAGATAGCAATGTTAGAGTTCCTCCACGGAGATAAGTAGTCAGATAGCAATGTTCGAGTTCCTCCAAGGAGATAAGTAGTCAGATAGCAATGTTCGAGTTCTTCCACGGAGATAAGTAGTCAGATAGCAATGTTCGAGTTCCTCCAAGGAGATAAGTAGTCAGATAGCAATGTTCGAGTTCCTCCACGGAGATAGGTAGTCAGATAGCAATGTTCGAGTTCCTCCAAGGAGATAAGTAGTCAGATAGCAATGTTCGAGTTCCTCCACGGAGATATGTAGTCAGATAGCAATGTTCGAGTTCCTCCAAGGAGATACGTAGTCAGATAGCAATGTTCGAGTTCCTCCACGGAGATAAGTAGTCAGATAGCAATGTTCGAGTTCCTCCACGGAGATAGGTTGTCAGATGGCAGTGGTTGGGTTGAGTTCCTCCTCGACACCTCAAATAAGAGATTATAATTAGTAGTTTTGAATAAAATTGCCTAGTTCCTTCAATTTAGAGGAAAGGGGTGATAAGGGAGGATCAACCTACCTACATTGCAAGGAAGTTTACGGGAACAGGAGGAGCTTCACACAGGAAATTCAAAATTAAATAAGAACAAAATTCATTAACTCATGGAAGGTTAGATTAAGCTAGGTTATGTATAGATTATGGAAGGTTTGAAAGCTGGGTTGTAAAATAATAATTATTTTAAACACTATCTTCTGAATGGGTCTTTCTATCATGAACCAAGTAGGCCTATTCATTAACGTATGAAAGGTTAGGCTGAATTAGGTTGGGTGAGAACCATGTAGAGATTATGGAAGATTTGAAAGTTATGTTTGTATCGCTATTGCACACGAGTTATTTATAATCACTACTTTATGTTGGAATAGGAGGAAATTGACCTCCTTAATGGAGGAACTCAGACCTCCCGCCAGTGAAGGAAGTCCATATCCCCATTGGAGGGACTTGACCCCCATAGTAGAGGAACAAGACCATGGGACTAAGGGACCTGTTATGAACAGGGGATTAAACCCGGTATAGTGGATGAACTCGACCGCACATAAAGAGGAACTGCTATTGACAAATCAAATTAGGAATAGGAATATAGGTCAAATTGATTTATAATTCATGTGTTGATACACTTTGTTTAGACAGTACACTTTAGTGCCAAAAATGTAAAATAAGTAAAAATAAGTATGCCCGTGCTCATCACACAAATATATGTAAAAGTTTTTTTTTATTATTTAGAATCGCGTCTTACTACGCGTTCGGGTTATACGCTTAAGTACTAATTATTCTAATGGATTAGGAATGGGGAAGGTTGAATTTAGAGGAAGTGAACCCGCATTTGCGCGGACGTAGAGTGTAAAACCATTTAGGAAAAAAACCTCCAGTTCACCCGAACGAGATTCGAACCTCGATCTTCCCGTCCTCGGTAGTCGAGCTCAACATGACTAGCGAGTTAAAATTAGTTTTAAATTTCTATACAATATGAACAAACTCAGCAACCACACCGATAATTCACTTTCTAGCTAACGGGAACGAACCTAATCCACAAGGATACATTAAAGTCCCCTCGTCCAGGAATTGAACCGGGAGACTTGAGACCAGCTGACAGTGGCGGATTTAAAAATTTTGCGCCCCTAAGCACAATTATAATATGCGCCCCCCAACTCCAATTTTTTTCTAGTACTTTAGGAGATTTCAGAGGAAAGAGGTCTTGGGGTTGAGGGGAGGATGGGACAGAAGTTAGTATTCTAGAAAAGATTTCTACAAAATAAAATCAGGCATTTACATGCCCTACGTTAGCTTGCTTGAGTTGTTAACATTATGAAGAAGGGGAGACTGACGTAAGTTAAAAGTAATTGCAAAGTACAGTTATTTAAAAAGAAATATTGTCATTCTGACGTTACCTTTAACTATTTAGATAATGTTAGGCAATAATTTTTAAACGTAATTATTAAAACAAAAAAAATTAAAATAATGTTATCCAAAATGTGCCGCCCCCTAAAGTTGCCTCCCTTATGCACGTGCCTAGTGGGCCTGTAGTGGAAATCCGCTTCTGTCAGCAGATAGTAGCTTTACCCACTGATAGCTTTCTTGAAGAAAGGATGATTCTTACGACATCGATTTTGATTTGTTAGGTTGCTATGGGAACGATGGCGGCAAGTGTTGCTGAAGGGAGGAAATACGCTCCAGGGAATGTGGCCGCTTATGGAAGGTAGGGCGGAAATTAATTTACAAGAGTCTTAAGATTTCATTTAGAGAATACTGTGTTCGAGTCCCAACGAGCAGAATATGAAATATTCACTCGATACCACTATATCCCACAGACCCCGGGGGCCATTAATCTTGATAGTCACTATGCGACTCTAGGAACATTAACTAAAAATAAATATTCCGACACAATCGTACATATTTTCTCAAAATAGGTTTAGTCCACAATGCTCGAAACAAGTTTTTTAAAATCGGTTGTCAGTAAACTAGCTTTAAATTAACTTGTATGCATACAAATTATTACGTAGTATTATGTGTCATAAAAAATTGTTCTCAGATACTCATTTTAAATATAATTGTTGGATACGTTTTCAAATAATTAAAATAAAAAAATTCTCACCAAAAACTACACTTTATTTTAGAGATAGAATTAAAATCACGATCTCTACTTGAAGTATGATTTTATAAGATCAAAATATCAAGTATGAACGAAATCCAACAAATTGTTTCGGACTTTTGTCTGTGACCCCATGTACAGTACACTTCATTTACAGTAGCACCATGGCTTCTTTGGTGCTGACTGACATCTGACGGCTTTGAAAAGCTATCAGACCAAATTATGTATCCCTAACACGAACCAAATGATCTGCAAAAACATGTGTTAAGCAACTGTCACTTCTGACAGTAAACATTTAGGTATATACCTAAATGTTTACTGTCAGAAGTCAGCTGTGAGCTGTCAGTCAGCACCAAAGAAGCCGTGGGCTTACTGTAGACCGGCTACAGACGCCATGATTTAGTCAGGTGGTGAGTCAGATTTGATATGAACAGAAGCAATATCAGGTCATGCGTGGATGTGTCATTCGAGATGATTTTTCAATTTCATATTGGATTATACAGCCACCTTCGACGATTTCCACACGTCCATCATAGACTCTGCCTTAAAATATGAGTTAAGAATGACCCTGGACACGGGACGAGTCCTGGATACCTCAGTGGTTAGAACATTGGCATACTAAGCCAAAGGTCTTGGGTTCGATTCCCATCTCCAGGTGTCATTTTTCAATTTTCAGAATATGATATCTAGATGCGAGTAAATCCTCACTACAGACTTTTGTGCTGGGAATCCGGGGTTCAATCCTCGGTCCCGGCACAGATTTATCTGATTACCAAACCCTTCCTTCACCTCTGACAAGGCGTGTATTAATCACAACTTGTGAATGTGTGGAATGTCAGGACTCCCCCGTGGTTCGGATTCCATGTTAAACTGTAGGTCCTCCATTTCATCTCACAATCACCCTACCATTACACATTAGCGTAAGTGCGTATAATCTGAACGGGTAGTAAGACGCGGTGCTAATAATATAATAATAATAATAATAATAATAATAATAATAATAATAATAATAAATAATAATAATAATAATAAACCCCACTAAAACAAACATAATAGTTTTGGCTATTTAATCATTAATAAAAACATAGTCTAATGTTCTTCACATGGTGACATTAACAGTAGTAGCCTAGTACGACACCGTGTCACACCCACGAGGCTATCAATTAAGCTACTTTTCACATCCGGTTGATTTATCGTTATTCCCCAGTCCACATCCTGGGTTTGTGTCTTCCCCCTCTCCCAAGACCATGCCCCGATAGCCAGCCCCCCATCGTTAGAAAGGGGGGAAAGTCACCACATCACAATTTTTTATTCCCAATGTATCCTACCCATTAGGCAGGGCATATGGGTTTATCCCATTTGATTTTTATTTGTACGCATTAAATTTTAATGTGTGCCCCAACCCCAATAGATTTTTTCCCCATTAGATTTTATGTGTGCCCACTAGTTTTTAATGTGTGCCCCAGGGTTTTAGGTGTCACTCCTCATGATTGTGTGTCCCTGTAAGGAGGATAGTTTTTAATTGGTAGAGGGGAGCATGCTGTCTCGGGCGTCAGGCATTCCTCCCGCAACGTGTCGGCCCTCGAGGGCTGGGAAGCATCCTCTCTCGATGAATTCAAACATAAAGTGATGTCTCACTGTGATATTCCACATCCGGGGCCCCCCTCGGTGGTGATTATACTAAATATGTTCATACAGGAAGATACTGGCTGGCACTGGGTCAGTACAGCGCTGTGATTTTCCACTACACATCCGTGAGAAATTTACCGCTATTCCATGTAATGGTCGGTGACTAAACGTGTTCAAACAGGAAAAACGGACTAGCACTGGCCCAGTAGGGAGTCTCTTCGGTGGTGTGTCATCCACCTCCCCCGAGACCATGCCCCCGACCCAATAGCCAGCCCTGCATAGTTAGACAGGGGGAGAGCCGCCACATCACAATGTATTTATCCACTAACAACGGATCATGGGTTTATCCCAATGCGTCATTTGATTTTTATGTGTGATTATTAGATTTTAATGTGTGCCCCGGTGTAGTAGATAGGTATCCACCATAGACCCTTGTAGGTGGCGTACGAACATAATGTGGTAAGGAGTAAGAAAATGTTCCAGCGTTTACGTGAAGGGATAATTATCAATAGTGCACCTCGGCAGGTATTCAAATCCCCCAACCTCACCCACCATTAGATGAACTTGACATTTAGTGTGTGTACCCAACATAGATTCGAACCCCTATATCTTTCGCCGGGTGCTTCATGCCCTGTAGTTGCCAAACCCGAGAAAACAATACATGTTTTTTTTTTTTTTTTTTTTTTTCAATCTGTACGCACCCGTTCTGTCCATAGAATATTTTGTTGTAGTTTCAAAGACACATTCTGTTTATTTAAAAAGTTTTGACAAAATTCCAGGACACCTTGACATATATTCAAGATCCGTTGATATTAGCATGTGCAGAAAACTAAGCTCTATGTTGCTACTGGAGAAATATTTGATTTATTTTTGCCAAAAACTTTCGATTCTATAAAAACTGTAAAATTACTCGCGCTCCCTTCTGCCGCACCTTAAGCTGTATAGATTATACACCTGTAGTTAATATAGCTTTAGCAAGTAGAATATGGGATATGAGCATAAAGGAGGAATAAGTATACTATTATTATTACTTCACTGCTAAAATATCTGTTTGTAATTTTAACTAGATTTGGTTAAGGTGAGGTGCACACACAACACACAAACACACACACACACACGAACACGAACACCCACAAACATTCATTTTGTATTTAGCACCGTGTTCATTAGTTTTTAATGTGTGTCCAATAGTTTTTAATGTGTACTCCAAGGAGGATATGGCAACATTGCCAGAATGAAATATTAAATAGCAAAGAGTGGTAAATGTTAAGCTTTATTGAATACACATGTGTAGTTAATATAGCTTTAGCAAAAAAAATAATATATATATATATATATATTTGAGCTGTAGAATATGTGTAGAAAGGAGGAACAAGTATACCATTAATATTAGCATTTCAAACAGTTTCACTGCTTAAATATTGGTTTATAATTTTAACTAATAGGGGTTTAAGATAAGGTGTCCACACACACACACACAAAACACATTTATTTATAGATTGTAACCATTGTGCCGATAGATTGCTATGATAGATACTGACCAAAAAGTTTTTATTTTTAAACAGCTCTTCCTACCAGAATTATACTATATTACCAATTAACTTTTCAACTAGATGTAAATCTGTTCTAGCAATACATCAAGTTGTTAACACTTTCAATGTATAATATTATCTATGATTTGTTTACATGTTTTCAAATATAAGTTTGTTACACCTTCATGACATTTTTGGGCGTTTTACCTGTCAGCTTTCAATAGTATATTTTACTTTATCATTCAACTATGTCAAATAAACTTTGTACACAACTAAGTATTTGAAGACAATTACCTCTACAATATAATTCAATTTTAATTATCTTATATATTTGACCTTACAATTAATGTTATTAACTTTTAAATTATCATATATTTGCTTATCTACCTTGTCAATGTAACTATACGGTTACATTGTTGACATTAATAAATATATTTTGTTACCAATTAACTTGATATGAAGTTGTTCTAGTAATACATCATCAAGGTTTAATATTATATATGTTTTGCTTACAAGTTTTCAAATTTAAGTTTGTTACATCCTCATGACACTTGTTATCAATATATTCACAGCTGATCCCACATTGATGTTGGCATTATTAAATCTACGTAAGGTATTTCGTCATCATTTCCGTTGGAGTGCATTATACCACCGTTCAGACCCATACTTATGAAGGGGGTCTTGTTGCCATCACTGGCAGGGGAGGGCATTGCACACCCGTTAAAAGACATGCTGGAGGAGGGGGCTGCTGAACCCCCCATTCAGAATCAACTCGGGCTTAGCTCCTCCGGAGCTTGTGGTGATTTCCGGACGGGACCGTTTCCACTGGAACCCTTGTTGCAGCATTTGCAGCGGTACATGTGCCTTATGGTCTTCACGATGTGACGATGTAGTCAAAGAGGACTTCCATGCGATGGGTGATGTCTGAGTCTTACTTACGTATTCCACCTGTCTGGCAATAAGGGATTTGGCCTTCGCCAACTCAACTCGTAGATGAACGATTTAATCGATTTCTATAGTTCACAAATGAAACACATATATGTAAACTATTATTTTCTAGAAGGTAGATTAATTATTATTTATTATAGTGTCACTTGAACAACATCAAAAATAGTCCCCCTTAGCTCAACTTAAGGGCCATTTCAAGATCGCTTACAAATGTCCTGCCAGATACCGCAATGAATAAACAAACATGCAACCGAAAAATATTAGGATTTGCAAAACAGACATGTTCAAGTGACTGTTGCAGATCACAAGACTTTACGTAATTGCTAAATACGGTTATTTACCTATTATTATTATTATATTATTATTATTATTATATTATTATAATTCACCGCGTCTTACTACCCGTTCGGGTTATACGCACTTACGCTAATGTGTAATGGTAGGGTGATTGTGAGATGAAATGAAGGACCTACTGTTTAACGTGGAATCCGAACCACGGTGGCGGCCTGGCATTCCCCACATTCACAAGATGTCTTGTCAGAGGTGAAGGTAGGGTTTGGAAATCAGATAAATCTGTGCCGGGACCGAGGATTGAACCCCGGCGCCCAGCACAGAAGTCTGACACCTTACCCCTAGACCACCAGGTCACCTATTTACCTATCAAAATCCTACTATAGCTGTCCCAGCACCACGTCTTACCACCCGATCGGGCTATACGTTAATGTGTTAGGGTTGAGGAAGGTCAAATTTAGAGGATGTGCACTCGCATTTATGTGGAGGGAGGGTGGACAAACCACCCTCATTGCACCAAAACGGGTTCAAACCACGATCACCCAATCCCCCAGGAGACGTGACGCCCTTTCACTTTCGTTCACCTTCACTAGTAACATAGCTGCTTAGGTTCAGGGTCAACCTACCCTCTAACCTTCCCTTTATTTCTCTTAATACTTTTCTTTTTGTCAACTTGTTAGTGTGATCAATAAAAATATACAATTTTACCCTAACCTTATGGTGTTTAAAATAATTAAAATGTATATAAAACAATCTTGGAATAATAAAGTACGCTGAAAATTAGATTGAAATTATGTATCACGTCACCATGAAATATTAACAAACCTTTTTCCTTTTTTAATTTAATTTAATTGAATAACCACTTATTACTATCCCATTAGTGAATGGTTTTATCTATTGATCAAAACCTTTTTAAATATTGCCTAATCACCTAGGCATTTAAACAAAATAAATGTATAGCTAAAAATCTATTAAAGTAGCCTAATAGGGTCCAACACCCTAATTAGATCTTATACACACTTTGCTATTGTATTAGTATTGACTGTCATTTTACGCAATTACGTAATACACTTTTAAACTTCTTTATAATAGCCTTAATATCTGTCAATTTTAATTCAGATTTACCATTTGACACTGATCACATATATGGTGTAATTTGTTACTGATACCACTCATAGGCTGCCCTTGCTAGCACTATGCTTGACAAAGCCAGTTATCTGATCCTTGGTGGTTCCCAGACTCGCCATTAATAAAGTTAAGCATTGATTGCACATAGCTAGGTCCATGTCTGAATACACAGTAACTCCTCAACAAACACAACTTAACTCCTCAACCAACACACCTTAACTCCTCAACACTGCCAGATGCCCTCGGGCCATCTTTAAACTTGAAACTCAAAAACAACGCTTGAACAAAATACCTCTTCATACTTATAACACCCATCTGAAAATGCTTAATCACAAGACCCAACTGGTCTGTCATGTTTTTACTTACCTTAACTTGCTGTGATAGTACCTTAAGTGCATATCTAAATTAACTTCTTGAGATACCTTAAATTTTACTTTTCAGCTCACTCTGTGATCCCATTAATGTCTTAACCAATATTTTATGAAGTTTAAAATCTTATTAATTGAATTTAAAATAACCCACCACATAAATATTAAGATTCGTATCTTAACTGTCCCTCATAAAATTCACCATTGGTGAAATCATACATTTATTCTGATTTTCAAGATCGTATACTAAATAGGTTTGACCCTAATAACCCAACTAATTAGCCAAATTTCCAAACATACTCTTAAACTAAAATTATGTACTAAATAATATTTAACAAATAACACAATTTATGGCCTACTTTTAAAATTTACTCACACTTTAATCTCTCCTCGCGTGGTTCCAAGGTTTCATGCCCTTCAAGCTGACAAAACCAATCCCCCCCCGTAACCTTATATCGCATGCGTCCAAGGAATCATGCCACCTCCTGTTAGCATACTTTCCTCCTATCATCTATTGGGTCTCCTATTTCGATTTATAGAAATTTCCTTTGATCAATTGCATTGAATTCAAATAAGCTTAATATACATTTACAAAATTTAGATTTTTAGATTTAAAGATTTTGTATTTGTTATACCGGGTTCGACCTCTATTAAAAATCATTTATGATTTTTGTCATCCTTCTGTGTAATTCTCCTTGGAGCTACCCTCTTTTTTTTCAGACAATAGATTTTTACATGTAGACTTGTAGTGGATATGTAGGGGACTGTGGTCGTTTTACAAATACGCACATCTTCATTTACAAAAGAAGTATTAGTTCTACTTCGCTGAATTTTTTAAAATATTTACTTAAAATTTATATTTCAAATATTACTTACCATTACTAAAGTTGGATTGAATGTTTCATAGTAATTACATTTACATGCATAATTACGGTTACATACTAATTGTAGTTATACACAAATTAGTTAGTAAATTCCTATCAAATTTTCTATTTTTCAAAATTAAAATTTTTAGTTAAATTTATTGTTTCTCTTATTTACATTTAAATGATCCGAAATTGAAATGACCCTTTACTACCTCCTGGATCGAAGACTTTTGGCGGGGCGTAATGAAAACAATCCTTAATTTTCCCTTTTAATTTAAATATTGAGCTACCTAGTCTCTGGTTCGAACTCAAACTAGACCGTTTTTACTGTTTCGATCTCAGATTTGATCTCTCATATTGGATTGTTTTCTCTGGTTCGATCTCGGATTGGATGGTAGTCTCTGGTTCGATCTCGAATTGGATCGTGTTATCTGGTTCGATCTAGGATTGGATGGTAGTCTTTAGTTCGATCTCGAACTGGATTGTTGCTGATCTCAGTTTGGATCGAGTCCTGTTCGATCTCAGATTGGATCGTAGTCACTACAATTCTAGCACCTAGTTCATAATTGAATTTATCGAGTTTTGCATCTATTTACTGTTTAGTCATTACTATTTCGTGATTATATCCTTTCCTGTCTTATGTTGCCCCTTTTCCTCTACAACTGGCTCTACCCTCTCCAGTTCCCTTTCTCCTATCTCTTCTTCTGAGTCTTCTAGGCCTAACTGATTGTTTGGTCTATCTTCATTTCTGTCTCACCAAAGCAGCTATTGGTGTCACTGTCCCCAATTGGGTTCGAATCCACCATCCTCCCTTCCAAAATTACAATTGATTACTAATATTTATGATCTTTGTACTCTATTAATCTTAAAAAGTAAATTTTATATACTGTGAAAATAAAAATAAAATGTGTCTAAGGCTTATCTGACTTAATTTATTAGGTCTTCTCTGTGTGCCGTTTTGTATAATGTTTGTTCCTAGTTCCGCTTTGGTGTGATGTTCTTTCTCGGGGTGCCGTTCAGTGTGCTATGTGTGAAACGTCTACTTGCTCCACCTCGGTACTATGTTCCTCGGTGTGCTGTTCAGTGTGCCGTATGGAACGTCTGTTTGATCCATCTCGGCACGATGTTCGTAGATGTGCCGTTCAGTGTGCCATGTGGAAAGTCTACTTGCTCCACCTCTGTACGATGTTCGTCTGTGCGATGTTCGTCGGTGCGATATTCGTCGGTGTGCCATTCATTGTGCCGTGTCTCTCTCAGTCGGTGGAGCCCCTTTCTAGTCTCGGGGATTCGAAGATTCGCGTCGCGATTGGACGATTGGACACCAATTATTAAGATATTGATATAATTGCCCCGCGATTGGGTGGCAATTATGTTGATACGGATTGTAATGAGATATTTGAACCACGATACGGCACTAATTAGAGTGAGACGGTATTTTATTGAAATAATACCCTGTGATTGAAGACTAATTATATCTGGGTTTTAAGATGGCATCGTGTATATGCGTTACTGCGTTCTTATCACACAATTATGTCATTTGAATATATTTGATACTTATAATTATGAAATGAGAAAGACTTTTGATGTTGCACATGGTTTATTTAACTGATTACACCGTCGGTACTGAATTTATTATATTAAATTATATAATTCACGGATTTTTTTCTGTGTTATTACATGTGCCATATTTCGTGTACTGATGTAATGTTATATTACACTATTAACGAGCCACGTGATTAATCGAACTGTGTTACTGCTATGGATTCATAAGCACAAACTTCTCATATATGACCTACCCCTTGCCTCTTGGACCCCTTGTCAACAGTGTCAAAACCAAAATAATGGAAAAACTCCTGGTGACCTGATGTTGTGAAGGCTGGCTTCCTATTGAGTAGAGGGAGACAGTACGTTACATGCTCTTTCTAAATACAACGGAGTTGATCTATGAAAGAAAAATAAGTTTTATGGTGCAATATGTTGAAATTACTTCTGAAAAGCGCGTGAATCTCCATGGATTAAGTATTAAAAAGATGTTTTACATACAGTTCATTAAAGAAAAATACACTTCTTCCATGACTTTAAATATATGAGAGGGGTCCAAAACAGTATCATTACAATTGTTAGCTTGATATGGTAAGAGAATAACTTATTTAAAGGGTGCAGCTGGGTATAGAACATCCTAACTCGATGTAGTTTGAATATTTTTCTGTCCACATGAGTTATTTGAACATTTGTAAACATCCTGGAAATCTAAAATTTGGAATTATTATATGTATTATGATAATGTTTTCTATAAAAGGCAAAAAAAAAAAAAATGTAGAGGATTCAAAATAAGAGATAAAACTAAGCCATATTCGTTGAAGATGTATAATTCCTTTTATAAACTGGAAACTGTCAAGGCTGAGCCTACCCATAAATGCACGGTTATAAACAAACATTTTTTTTAAATATATCTAATAATTCCACATTATCGGTTTTTATTTATTTTAGTAAAATTTTTGGGCATCTTTCATAATTCTTATGGAATTTTCAAACCATGTTAAAAATAGTTATTGAAATATTTTCGTTAAAATGTTTCCATTTCAATGCTTTTTAAATGGGAAAACAAAAATTATTAATAGATGTATTTATTTTCTTTGTACAATTAAGCTAGTGTGTTTGTTTATAACATATTATTTAATGAATAATTTATTTATATTTTTAAACGTATTTTTAAATTTGGGTTGGCTTCAATAATTACTCTAGTAAAAATACATAGTTTTAAATACAACTTTTCCTTCTACAAATAGTTATCTTAGTTGATAATAGGTGCCGTTAGTATGATCATTACCCATTTACAAGCTAGTATCGTTTTGCAAGTGTTGGCTAACCTGCTGTATCGGAATTCGGGCGGCAATGGAGGGTTAAGCTAATCTCTGTGACCTTCTTGAGTCAAAGAAACATTAATAACATGTGCATGGGGATAAGAAGGGGCAATGTCCAATTATGAATATTTGCGTAGTTAAATATAAACATCTTAATATATTCAGTCTTAAAATACTCATAAATTCTTAAATGCTTTGTGAATAAATATAGTTGATCCCTACTTACTTCAATGAGAATATTGCTCAAGTGATACATTATTTTCAAAGATAAAAAGCACATTCTTCTCCATACACAAAGTTTTATGACATTAGCCCTTATTTACCTAAGTCAGTAAAACATGTAAAATTCTTTACTCGTATCCTACATTCTTTCTCGGGATTTCTCATTCTTGAGAATTACACGTTGTAATAATAAGTGTGTTACCCGCCTCGGTGGCGTAGTTGGCTAACGCGCTTGTGGTGTTGAGCTCGACCACCGAGGACGGGGAGATCGAGGTTCGAATCTCGGTCGGGTGAATTGGGGGGGGGGGTTCCTAAATGGTTTTCCATTCTCCCTCCACGCAAATGCAGGTTCACATCCTCTAATTCAACCTTCCCAATTCCCAATCCATTAGCGTAATTAGTACCTAAAGCGTATAACCCGAACGGGTAGTAAGACGCGGTGCTAAATAATAATAATAAGTGTTGGTGACCTGGTGGTCTAGGGGTAAGGTGTCAGACTTCTATGCTGGCGGCCGGGGTTCAATCCTCGGTCCCGGCAAAGATTTATCTGATTACCAAACCCT
The DNA here is from genome assembly GCA_039000515.1 of Timema cristinae. Lineage (NCBI taxonomy): Eukaryota > Metazoa > Arthropoda > Insecta > Phasmatodea > Timematidae > Timema > Timema cristinae. The sequence goes on from JBCFYV010011172.1 coordinate 88,721,700, forward strand.
TCCTTCACCTCTGACAAGACATCTTGTGAATGTGGGGAATGCCAGGCCTCCACCGTGGTTCGGATTCCACGTTAAACTGTAGGTCCTTCATTTCATCTCACAATCACCCTACCATTACACATTAGCGTAAGTGCGTATAACCCGAACGGGTAGTAAGACGCGGTGATAATAATAATAATAATAATAATAATAATAATAATAATAATAATAATAATAATAATAATAATAATTGTTAATATTCAGAGTATATGAAAACTACTGTACATTGAATTTTTAATCCACTATTATAATAAATAAAAATAAACATTCCTGCTCATATCAAACATAGTTATTTTAAATAAAATAAGATCTAAATGTAATTTGGTGGCGTGCTCATTATGTTTTTATCTACTATATTTATTTTACAGTCTAGGATTTGATTTTGGAATAAGTTATTTTCAAAAAATTAATGAACGAAGTTTTTGGTACTAAAGTGTGAACCTGTTAATTTTATTTTATTTTATTAGCTTGTTAAATGTGATTACTTTTAATTTGAATCCGTTGCATTCTCGCAGTTTGTCCGCTATTTTCAGAAGAAATGTATTTAATCCTGAACAATAAGTACCCACGATGATTATTTTTATATAATTAATATTAATTATATCCTTGTGAATAACAAGTTTGTGAAGCATGGGTCGATGGAAGAAATGGCGCATAAAGAAACTCAAAGATATAATTGATTATTTAACTGCTTGTCGTAAAGGGCAAGTTTTGTTTAATGGTATGCATATTACTGGTGTTTAGGCTATCTTATCTACTAATTTAAGTACAACGAATGAGTAGCGATACTATTTTATTTACTCTAGAAATAATATTAAAATTAAGATACAAATATTTCTATATAACAATGTAGCGATTATTCTGATGTTTCAAGTACATTTTTTTTAAAAAGATCTTAGCTGAAGGTAAATGTTACTAACACTCTGTAACGCACTTATAGTATGTTCAAAATCTCTTGTGCCTTGGCCGAATTCGTATCACGCTAGTACTAAGTAATTTCAACCTTACAGGGAATCGAACTAGCAAAGTTACTAGAGATGATTAATTTACGCACTCAGTGCTCAGTCATAGCGCTTTAGCAATCTTGACCACAACATGGAGCCGATGATAAGTAAAATATATTTAAAACCATTAAAATTAATCAACTTTTGTGTTCCCAATGCCAGTAAGTAAGTAGTTGATGCCCAACCGCCTCTGTGGTACAGTGGTCAGATTTACTGACTTCAGATCCCGAAGTTACGGGTTCGACCCCCAGTACTTCCAATTCTGTCTGTGAAGCAGTGGGTCAGAAACGGAACCAAAATCAACCTCTTGAGGACAAATGAGGAGCTATTTGAATGAATAAGTAGTGCTTCAGTCTAGAAAACTGGGATAAAAGGCTGGAAGGCTAATTATGCTGACCACATGACACCCTCAACCCGAAAATGTTGGCACTATCTTCGCCAACATACGGCAGCCTCTCGATTGGTATAGCCTGCTTGCAGGCTGACACCATGGAGATATTACTTAAGTTAACATCTACCAATAGGATGAAATACTATTCCCAAAATCATCTATTTCTGGAAAATTGTGTAAATCCTATAGATGTTTGAAAACTAACGTATTAAATAACAGATACCCACTTCAGTGGCCGAGTGGTTTAAGGCGTCACTCCAGTGTTAAATTAGCCTGCCGATAGCGGAGCGCTTGGGGTTCAAATTCTGGTCGGGTCTACTGAGGGTAGTTTTTCCTAAATTGTTTCCCCATCTCCTTACATAAAATTGCTGGTAGATAACCTCTCAAATGCTTCCTTCCTCATTACTACCCAATTAGATTATCATATATGCATATAACATGAACAGGTAGTATGACGCGGTGATATCAGTAATAA